>BPTQ01000009.1:152695052-152963624 GCA_019973895.1 Chrysanthemum seticuspe
TTAGAGTTTGATTAACACATAAACCCCATGCCTTATATGATCTGATTGACATGTTGAATTGACTTTTATTAGTCGATTGTTGTTTGGGTGATGTCGACCACCATATATTTGTATGTGTGTTCACTAACGTATGCAGGTATATTGGTTATAAGAATGTTCCCGATCCGGATCCCACAATTGAAGATGATTGGATGCCGAAAGGAAAGGGTAACTATATCTTGGGTTGACAAATGAAGAAACGGAGCTTAATTGGACTTCTATGGAGAGTTGGCATAAATGCAACGTAAGAGGTCTCACTGCATCAGCAGATGGTTTTCTTCTATGTGATTGAAGAAACAGAGCTTAATTTGACCTCAGTTGGCATTCAAAATGCAACATAAGAAGAAGTCTCACTGCATCAGCAGACGGTTTTTCTTCCAAACCCTACAGCAACAACAACAGAAGCTTCTCAACCACCTAACGTATCTTTGTGCAGGATACCATTTTTAAACAATTTTGAATAATTTGATTAAATTGTTTTGAAAATGGAAAATATTGTTTTGAAAATATATTGGACTAATTTTTTGAAAATCACTGGACTTCTTGTTATCAAAACCTAAGTCACTCAATTATTGACTTCTGTCATGGATTGAGGGGGAGAGTGATTTAAAATAAAATATTTTCAAACGATATTTCTTCACAAAAAGTCCGGTTGTATGAAATTATCTGGTGATCTAAAGATTTAATGTTATGTCATGGTATGATTTTTCTTTTGAATCAAGGTCTTTCAAAATGAAATTTTTTCTGTTCTTGTTTGATTTTGAAATTGTTTTGTTTTACTCAAAAGATCTCTTAAAAACAATCATACCTGACACTAACAATCTTTAATGTCTAACTCTGTTCCTTATTAATCATTTTTCAAAATTAAATCTTGCCACGTCTTTCCCTAAAATTTTTCTAAATGATTTAAATCAGACGGGATCACAAATCTCAAATGGTTTGATATTTTTGATCAAGGGAGAGATAGTGATTTAAATCTCTTATCTGTTTTAATGGAAATGGTTTTAGTCCTTCAAAGGCACTCCTACCTCCATGTGCCAAACGATTTGAAATACACAATGCACATGTTGAGGAGGAGGATTTATCCTAAAACTAGATGAGTTTTTAAACCAGGCCACATATTCTCCCATGTTTTCTAAACCGTATTAAATCACTTGGAATCCAAAATCTCAAAGGGTTTGATATATTTGATCGGGGGAGAATTTGTGATTTAATAATGAAATTTGATAAATGATGATCGATTTGATGAAATTGTGCAGGTTGCTCTCTCATATGTGCTAAACGCTTTCGAATCTCGAAGCATATATTGAGGGGGAGCATTTTAAAAGAAAAGAAACTATCGAGGTGCAAATGCTTTTATGTTTTAACATAATGTACCTTGATTGAGTTTTCAAATGGTTTCTTAAATGACTTTTGTAATCGTGGATGTGCTTCAAAAGAACTCTTGCCTCTATGTGATAAAAATGATTTCAAATATCCTATGCACATATTGAGGGGGAGAATTTACCAAAGAAAATCAAATGGCCTTTTCCATGGAAATTGTGATCAAGAAATTATTTCAAAGAAATTATTTCAAAGAACTCTTGCCTCCATGTGCTAAACAATTATAAAATCATATGCACATGTTGAGGGGGAGCATTTCTAAATGATCAAAACTATTAAGGTACAAAATGCTTTGATTTTATATCACATGTACCTTGATTGATTTTCCAAATGATTTTTCAATTGGTTTCGAGAAGGAAAGAACAATACCAAAATACTGACCAATTTACTTTATGCAGGGTGTTATAAGGATGGTTAGGTTAGGTATTTGTTCCCACGATCCGCCAGAACCGGAGGGATCTACCCAGGGATAATCCACTAGATAGTGTAGAGTCCTTAGGTATGATGAAAAAAGGAGAAAAGTGAGATATGGGAAGAGTGCGGACTGAGACAGAGCTAGTACTGGAATTAACCCAACAAGGTTCTAGTAATGAAGTCTCGGTAAGCACTGAAGGGGTTGAAGAATGAAAAAGAACTGAATGTGAAAGAGGGTGAAAAGAAATAGCCCTCCATCAATTCAACCTTAGGGCAGTAACCGGGTTCAATAGATATGCTACTGGTGTTTACCAAGGTAACGCCGGTATTGAAGACAAGACGTCATGGACCCAGTGACGCACTGCACTACAACTTCCCAAACCACTCAAGTTCCTCTTAAAAGGGCTTGTTTCATTCTCACGGGGAACCGACATAATCTATCGACTTTCTCTTAGAGATGGTTGATATTGAAGTAGGAGACCCTCTCCCTAGTCTCCGGCACAGGAACCAAAAATGCACAATTGAGTCTAGAGCCAAGAGATCATCCACAATATCTCATTAGGACACTAAATTAATGAAGACTTGTTGTTTCACACAATGTGGAAAGTGAGAATATATTTAAGAGTCCTACGCATTATCCTTGTGGTATTGCCAGAACATCCGAGTGATATGTAAAAATATTCACAATGAAGATGGAAATCCTTCTAGAGCCAACATCAAACAAGCTCTTGGTGGGTGGCATGTGAAATCTTGCAAAAGATCAAGCTTGTGACAACTGGATAGAAACAATGGGGCGATTCAATCTTGAATCAACCTTGGTCCAGGAATGGAATTGACGAATACTTTTGGAAAAACCGTTCGGTGTGCAAATCTTCTTTTCTCTAGCACATCGAATGTGTATTCATTTTTAAATTCAAAAAGTATCTCTGATTGAAAAATAATTTTAGAAAAACCGTTCGATGTGCGAATCTCTTCTTTTCGCTAGCACGTCGAATGTGTACTCATTCTCTAATACAAAAAGTATTTTGATTGAAAATTGATCTTTCTCATAAAACCTTCGTCGTATTGCAAAACTCTTTCTTCAAGCAATACGTGATTGTTTTTCAAATCATTTTTCATCAATCAGTGAATCTCAATTTGCTGGTTCACTCACTCCGTGTTGTCTTCTTCGAGACGTTCCGGTTTGAGAACGGCTAGAGCAGCTGCGAAACCCTGTCAAGGAGATTCTTAGGAATCCTACCTGATCACAGGCAGTACTTGTACTGATCAACGGGGAACCGTGGGCCGTGTACCTCAATTTAACGAAAGTGATCAAAGACACTTTCGTGTGTTTTATTGCTAACTGTTGTTTGCAGGTACATTTGGACGGTTGCAGCTGATCAGAATTGAGCGGTCAATCCAAAGCCGCATGCTCACAGCATCCACACTTAATTGAAGAAATCATGACTGGTGCATATCTACATAACCTGGTTCTGATATTTTTATACTATGCTTCTGCTACGCTGCTACAAATATCATGAACCAGTAATGCTTCCGCTACTCTGATGGAAAGATGTCATGATCCAGAATGTGTGAGCATGTCGGTACGAAAGTCACAACTTCACATGATGGCAACACAATAAAGGGTGATCCAGAGATTTACTGTGGCTGATGATCTCAATTAAAGCTCGAAGATTATCAATGATGTGGATCAGTATAAAGGCCTCCACTTAAAGTACAAAGTTATCAGACTTTAAAGAATCACTGCAAAAGCACAAAGATGCAGATGTTGAAGAATTAATGTCTACGAGCTCAAGACTGAAGATTAAATAGAATGCTAGGATTCGAAATGTAAAATATGGGGTGACCTCCCTTAGGGGGAGATTGTTAGGAATTAGAAATTCCATAGTGAAGAGTCGGTCACCCCAAATATAATCTAGCATAAGTTAGCTCGTAGACATATCGTTATTTACTGTTTTATTAGTTAGTTATTTAGTTTAGAGCAACACCGTGGAGGAAGGAAGGGTCTTTACCCACTGTATGCCTGATCCACATTCCGAAGGAGGACGTTTAGTTTGTAACTATATATACCCTCTACCTCCCAAGGTAGAGGGTTGGACCTTTCATTCATCTTAATCTAACCTTCTATGTTTTCTTTCACTTTCTCTCTCTAGAAAGGATCCCACTTTCTCTCTCTAAACTTTACATAATTCGAACCATATATTGTTATGTGATGTGTTTATGAAATCCAATATGTTACAAAGTTTCATAGGTTCATTACATTCAGATGAAATGTCTTTCTTATTATAAAGTGGTAAATTCCTAGGGTGGTCTTCTACTTTCTTCTCTTTATTCAAGCTACTACTCTTAGAGGCATGCGAGACTCTATTGTTCCTTGTATTGCTCTTAGGCTTTAGTCTGCTGCTCCTAGAGGTGCTTTCTAGTCCTGTAGAAGGTAAGGCTCACTCATTAGGATTCACTTTGTTATCAAGAGAAGTGGTTTCGGCTTTCCTAGTCTCTTTAGAGTGGTTGTTTAAACTTATGTCGTTTGTTCCATATATTTTAGATGTGGAGGCAGACGCATTAGTGGTACTCATCCTAAAAAGGCCAGGAGCTAAAACTTTTGGTTTCTCGATAACCGCTTTTTCATTTTCAACATTTTGTTTAGGCAAGGCAGGTGGAGTGACTTGTTTTGACAAATCATTTTTCTCATTGACTTTTGGAGGAGGCAGAGAAACAGACATTTTTGGTTTGAAAACCGGTTTGGGAACATTTGCTTTCTCCTCAGTCAACGGTTTTGTAATCTCAGTATCGCTGCCTTTCCTTTTTGATATTCCATCTGATCCCTCAAAAGATCATTTTTCTCTTTCATGTCATTGTAGGCGCGCTCATACGACATTTTGTCATACTTGCATTCCTCAGTTTTTCGATCAAGTTGTTTAAAATATGATACATTTTCTTTTTCAAGTTTTTCAAGAGCTTTTTCATATTTTGAAACAATTTCGGAGGTCTCAGACTGGAGTCTTTCATGATCTTCAACATAATATGTTTGTAAAATAATTGACATAATATCAGTAGTCAGAACATCTTCGAATGGAGAATCATTTAAATTTTCCAAAACTTTGATGTGTTCAACACTTTCATTAGCTTGCTTTACCAGGGATTTATGGTCCTTGACAAAGTCAGTTGTTTCTTTCAAAAATGCTTGTTTAAAATGAATTACCCTTGAGTTGATGTTATTTAGCTGAGGGGCAATTTCAGTTTCAAAAAACTTTTTATTTTCATTATCAAAACTAAAAAACCATATGTTAGTTGTAATATGGGTTTTAGTTTTAACAGTCTCTTGAAGTCCCGCAATTCTAGTTTTCAATTGTCTAAAATACTTCTAGAATCACTTGTGTTAAAAGGATTGTTTGACGGATTTCCTATCACACAGGCATCTGGGACCATATCAATATCTGGGGTCATACGACTTTTCAGTTTATTTAATGTGCCTGCAAAACCTTAAATGTGTTTGCGTTGTTACATAAATGTAACGGAAAGAACGTTCACAGTTGATCAAGTATTGCTTTTACTTACATTGGCAAAGTCCGCAAAGTACTATTGTATTAGCTTTGCATGGACCTTAGAAAATATTGATGGTTGAACAACAAAGTTTCCTGTAGGTAACTTAAATAGCCAATAGAACTACATGTTGAAAAAAAATCATCTGCTACAATATCTTAATTCATGCTAAATCAAAAGAACATCATAACCAAACTCCAAAACATTAATATAATTAATACCGGAAAAAAAATGTTTTCACTAAATCAAATTCACATTCATTCAAAATAAAAAATTTGTGGCATAGGCGCATCAAAACTCTCGAAAACTGAACCTAGATCATTAGGGAACAAACAAAGCAAGATAATAAAGCATGTTTAAAGCAATACCGTATATTGTGAAAGAAGCAATAAAGAATTAGGGTTGTGTGTGATGAATAAATAAAATACCGTGAAACTATATTTAAGGAAAAGACATGTATTTAGTATAGGATTCCAAGATAATTATAGGCATTTATAGATTATAATATGCAACATAATTATCAAAATAACTTGTTGCCTAAGTGGTAAATACACAAGTTATATATCAAAACAACCAAGGTTCAATCCTTGCAAGGAACCTTTTTTATAAACAATTTTCAAAAATGTTTAATAAAAATCCGAAAATTACAAAAATAATAATAAAATTCCAAAATTTAACAATTAATTGCTTAGTTGGACAACAAATGCTTATGTGGCATGAAATTTGATTGTTTGGCATTGATGTGGCATTAATGCCAAATGCCTCCTGTTATATATAATATAGATATATATATATATATATATATATATATATATATATATATATATATATATATATATATATATATATATATATATATATATATATATATATATACATATATATATATATACACATATATATACATATACACATATATATATACACATATATATATATATATATATATATATATATATATATATATATATATATATATATATATATATATATATATATATATATATATATATATATATATATATATATGTATATATATATATATATATATATATATATATATATATATATATATATATATACATATATATATATATATAGGGAAGGGTTATTTTCAGAACCAAGAAAATTGCGAGAACTGCGAGAACCAGCATCAACCAATCAGATTTTTTCTTATATTAATTTTTATTATTTAATTTAAAAGGGTATAATGGTTTTTTTTCTTTTTTGATTTTTTTTTTCAAAAAACGTTTTTCTAGTTCCCGTAATTTTAGGGTTTTTTTTTTTTTTTTTTTTTTTTTTTTTTTTTTTTTTTTGACATTCTGTGCACATGTGTTTTGCATTATGTGATAATTGTATTTTCCGTTTATGCATATGTGTTTTGTATTTGCACATGTATCTAAAAAAAATATTACATAATTATACAAACAACAAAACTTTATTAATATATTTATGCAATTTTATAAAAACAACAAAACTTTATTAAAAAAATGATACATAAATATGTTTTATTACAAATATATGAAGCGTGCACATGTGCATAATACAATTTCATTAATAGTTGGTTCATCTTTTAGGCGTGCGCATGTATTTCTCGTATTGTTCAAAAACCCATGAAATCTACACATGTGTTTTTAATCCTTGTGCACATGTGTTTTTAGTCATTGGCCACTCTCGATCTCTTTGTATGTATATGTGCAGTTGAGTTCGTCCATATGCCCTTATATATACGTATGTGCATTCTTCATATTGCTCATTATCCTCGAACCTATAATCACAAACAAATAATAGAGGAATTATTTTATCATAACAACTAACAAAAAATATATGCACAATCCTTTTATAACAACTGAAATTAAAGAAAAGAAATAAGTTCATGAAACTATAAAAACACATATGCATAAAAGGTTTCAAATTCAAAATTGTAAAAACACATGTGCACATAAATAGAACTGGAACACTTGTTTTAGGAAAAATTATTCTTGACACTTTGTTGAGCTTTGACTTTTTAGTACCGTGGAATCGACCCAGAATCTCATTACATAACAAGATTTATGCAGCTCGTCTAAGATTATACCAAATGTATCAAAGTTGGGACAGTGATGGTCCACCAAGACAATTTAAAATGTTCTTATACTCAATACATCTTGACCACGTAATTTATTTTCATGTATTGTTGTCTTTTCCATCAATTATTGACGTCTTAACTTACATAATTGAGCCATACCAATTGCCTAAACAGAAAAACAAATTATTTATTAAAAAACTTCTTATGAAGGCAATGTATCATCGGAGCAACAATATAGAGACAACCAACAATATAGAGACAACGTGTTAGAAATGACAATCAATACCAACAGTATCCCCCTTACTCTGCAAACTTGGGACAAAAACGCAAAACTGGACCCATAATCCTGAATAATACACCAGCGACATACTCAGTCCGTTCTAAATTACAATTAGAGAAAAATGGCTACCTAAAAAAACATATCAAGAAGTTTGGTTCTCAGTTCAGTCAAAAAACTGTTTTATGCCTATTAAATGATGTCAATTAGACAAAAAAAAAATGCTTGAATCACTAGTTCAAAGTTGTGTCACGGTTAAAAGATAATACCAAACCAGCACCTAAACAATTATTAGAGTAAACTGCAAAAATCATCCCTGTGGTTTGTGTATTTTCGCAAAAATCATCCCTATCTCAAACCTTCAGCATTAAACATCCCCAAGTCCACAAACCTTTAGCAATAATCATCCCTGAGCACTAACGTCGTTAGTTTTACCGTTAAGTGTTAAATAATATTTTCCCGTTAGTCCCTCCGTTAACATTTGTTGCACCGTTAGTCCTCATTTTACGTTTTCGTCACTTTTTTACGTTTTTGTCCGTTTTTACTCGTTTTCGTCCGTTTTTGTCCGTTTTTTGTATGTATTCGTCCGGGTTTTTTACGTTTTTTACGTTCTCGTTCGTTTTTTTACGTTCTCGTCTGTTTTTTTACGTCTTCGTCCTTTTTTTACGTTTTTGTCCGTTTTTATCCCTTTTTGTCAGTTTTTTATCCGTTTTAGTCCGTTTTTTTAACGTTTTTATCCTTTTTCGCCCGTTTTTTTACGTTTTTGTCTGTTTTTATCCGTTTTCGTTCGTTGTTTATTCGTTTTCGCCAGTTTTTTTACGTTTTTGTCCCTTTCTTTTACGTTTTTGTCCTTTTTTTTCGTTTTTGTTGGAAAAAAAAAATTGGAAAAAAAATAAAAAAATTTGAATAAAAATTTTTTTTTCAAATATTTTTTTAAAAAAAAATCTTATAAAAAAAATTTTTGATTTTTTTTTTAAATTTTCAATATGTCGAAATTTGAATAAAAAAAATCTTATAAATTTTTTTTTTCAATATTTTTCGAAATTTAGACATGTTGTAAAAAAAATTTCCGAAAAATATTGACAAAAAACGGACAATTTTTGATTTTTTTTTTCCGGAAATATTTTTTTTCCGATTTTTTTTTTTGGAAATATTTTTTCCAAATTTTTTTTCTTTTTGGAATAAATTTTCAATATGTTGAAATAGAACAAAAACGAAAGAAAAACGGACAAAAACGTAAAAAACGGGCGAAAACGGATAAAAACGTAAAAAACGGGCGAAAATGGATAAAAAAACTAACGAAAACGGATAAAAACAGACAAAAACGTAAAAAAATTGGGCGAAAACGTAAAAAACGGACGAAAACGGATAAAAACGTAAAAAAACGGTCGAAAACGGATAAAAAACTGACAAAAACGTAAAAAAACGGACGAAAACATATAAAAACAGACGAAAAGGGATAAAAACGTTAAAATGACGAACGAAAACGTAAAAACGTTAAAATGACGGACGAAAACGTAAAATAAACGGACGAATACATACAAAAAAGGGACAAAAACGGATAAAAAGCGGACGAAAACGAGTAAAAACCGGATAAAAACGTAAAAAATTGACGAAAACGTAAAATGAGGACTAACGGTGCAACAAATGTTAACGGAGGGACTAACGGGAAAATATTATTTAACACTTAACGGGTAAAACTAACGACGTTAGTGCTCAGGAATGATTATTGCTAAAGGTTTGTGGACTTGGGGATGTTTAATGCTGAAGGTTTGAGATAGGGATGATTCTTGCGAAAATACACAAACCACAAGGATGATTTTTGCAGTTTACTCCAATTATTATATCACAATACGAAATTCAATGTATAATCAATCTAAAGAACAATTATTATATTGCACATGGATAGATAACCAAAAACAAATATAACATAAGAAATCACCTTTTGTTCGAATCGAATGAGACTCGGTTGTTGGTGTTGCTTTTGACCCTATTTACTGAAGTGCTTCCTTTTCTTTTTAAGATCGCGCTTAAAAACATGTTTCGTTTTTTCTTTCTGAGATCTGCTTACTAGAAAGAGAGAGGATTGTTGATGTGGTGGCTAGGGTTTGAAAGAGAGATGTGTGTGTGAGAGACAAAGAAAATAACTGATCATTCTCAAATCAGTTTTCCTATAAAGTAGACGACTTAAAAAAAATATTATTATAAAATACCAATTGTATCCCTCCTTGAGAAATACAATTAGACCCAATCTTCCCATTAATTACTTAACTGCCACCATCAATTTTATCCATTGATCAAATATTTAATGGTTGAGATCGGTTCTCGCAGTTATCGCAATTTATTTAGTTCTGAAAATAACTCTACACTGCTGAAAGAATGACGCTCATATAGATTCTATTTCGTGCTTTGCTATAACCTTCCTCGCTCATTTGACTTTATATATATATATATATATATATATATATATATATATATATATATATATATATATATATATATATATATATATATATGTATATATGTATATATGTATATGTATATGTATATGTATATGTATATGTATATGTATATGTATATATGTATATATATATGTATATATATATACATATATATACATATATATATATATATATATATATCGGAACAATGTAAACATTGCTATAACTAAACATACATAGTGAAAAAGAGGTCACATACCCCCTCCCTATAGGGGGTCCTCATAGTCTGCCCCAATTACATAGCGATAAAGAGGTGGAATTTCGATCACATAGCCGATCTGTCCTATTAATGTTTCCTTTCCTAGTCCTATATATTTGAAATCCATACGCCATACGAACCATAGTGTCACACCTCCAAATTACCTGTTTTGCTGCGGAATGGAATACCTGAGGGATGACTGTCATAGCATCACAATTACAATTATATTGAACGACCTAAAGTGTCGTTTGAAAAATACATCGTTTGATTGAGTAAAATAATCAGAGTTTACAAAGTATAGGTCCCAAAGATTTCCAAAATACTAAAATGAATTTGTTACAATCAAACGATAGTTAAGTGCATAAAATATATGTGAGACGCGTCAACTCAGCGACTCCATGCAAGCCATGATGATATGCTAATACCTGAGATAAAACATGCTAAAAGTGTCAACACAAAGGTTGAGTGAGTTCATAGAGTTTGTGTTGTCATGAAAAACCTTTAAAGAACGTTCATGCAGCAAAGGCATTGCAAATCCACTCAGTTCCAAGTTCCGTCCATACAAAACTTGCAACCTGTGTGTATACAACCTACTGCCAGAATATGTATAGTTTATGTTCAAGCACATGTCATCAAATGAGTTTACAATAGTACCTAACTTAATGTATCAATGGTCAATTGATATAGCACATAATTCGACGTAGAACAATAGCACGCAAACAAGAACAATTGATATAGTACAACATTCGGTTTTGAAACAATTGTGATAATGATGGAAGTTATCCTTAAAAATCTAAAGTACTTGTGAAAAATAGTTAAGCATGTATCTCCCCCAAAATAGTTCAAAACATATAAAAGTAGGGGCTACGAAACTCACCTGATGCAATGATTACGATGACAAAAATGGATACACTGAAATGAGGTGCAATCTCTATCTGCAACCTAATATGAATGATATGTTCTAATGTAAGCCATGAAACAATGTCGTGCATGCAAACTCATATGATATCCATACCACTTGTGCATTTTTGAAAATAAAGTTTATCGTCGAAAAATAAGTTTATAACGTCTTGACAAGTTATAAATTACTTTACAAGTACTTACGTTGAAGTGATATCCTACCATAGTCATTTAGTGATTTATTATGAAATTATAGTTTTTCGTCGAAAAATATTACACTTGGACAATTCATGAAAATGACCAATTTTTGAGTAATCGTAAAATATTCATTATACCTCCGTTTGACAAACGGTTAAACATTTTGGAATATAGAATAGGTGAACTCAACTTTACTAGAAGACATCGTTTTCTAAAAAAAAAGCATTCTATCGATATGAAAAACGACTCCAAACACGGTCACTAGCGACAACCATTTTGACTAATAGAAAATATATAAGTGTAACCACTAACGGCTAACGGCTATAATGGGGATAATTATGAGGCAATTAATGGGCCGATTAATTCTCATAATTCCATTTGACTAGCTCAGAGTAACCTCCTATATATAGGAGATCTGATTATGCATGAGATACATACAGAAAACGATTAACACTTATAAGTGCAAGGGTTATTAATTTGTGCCTAATTCAATAACAAACATTTGGTCTTATCCCAAGTAGATATTCGTGTAACCCAGGCATTAGGGTCGAATAGTTTACTTTGAAAAGTGATCACACGATTACAAGTGATATCCGGTAACCACCTAGTGGTATTTGCAGTTGCTACTGATTGTCTTTACCCTGTTCTGAGAACCATCCACACCAACAGAGGTTGTGCGACCTATCGTTGGAAAGCTCTTTGAGTCTATTTTAACATATAATTAGCTCTAGAATATGAATCTTAATAGAGTTTTAAAAGTATACATGAGAAGTAACACAAGGTTACTTCGGATTATGTTAAAAAATAATAATAATAAAAGAACAAATAATAATAATCTAGTCTAGTACGGGCGTTTCATTAACCGTGAAAAATTGTAAGAAAGTATGCGAAACATACCTTGAAACCTTAGGGTCGGACCTTTAACTCGAGGGTTAACTTATATACTTACTGATTGATGATCCAAGTTTAATGTTTTCCGACCTTTCGAACAGCGCAAAATTAACTTAAATAACATATACTTAAAAGTTAAAACCTTATAGACTAAATTCATCTTGGAGTAAGTTTTAACTATTTTTTTTTTCTCCATCGATCTGTTGTCTCATAAATACCTAATTCAGATAAGAAAAGTCTTCTTCTACCCAAAGGAGATAAACTTTAATCTAATTTTTTTTTTTTTTTGAACAAAAACTTTAATCTAATTAAACATACGTAAGTATATATACATCTTTACAAAAAGGAGTACATTTTATTTTGTGTTACGTGCCATACTAGAATTGTGTAGATGCAGAATTGCATTTTGAGTTTTTGGATAATTTCCTACATTACAAAACCGACAGGAATATACGACAAAATTTAACCTAGACAAAAGACTATTAAATTCCAGTCCTCTTTCTATCTTATTTGTGTCCCTTGAATTTTATTTTTCTTTCCAACACACCCCTTATGGAATCCAAGATTATGATGCAAAAACCTCACGCAGTGTGCGTTCCCTTTCCAGCACAAGGCCACATCAACCCTATGCTAAATCTAGCCAAAATTCTACACTCTAAAGGCTTCCATATCACCTTCGTCAATTCCGAATTCAACCACGAGCGCCTCCTCAAATCGCAGGGCCTGGACACACTAAACCGCCACCCATCTTTCCAATTTGAGACCATTCCTGATGGCCTTCCACCACCCGAAAACCTTGATGCCACCCAAGACATTCCTTCTTTATGCAAGTCCACCTCTGAAACCAGCCTAGAACCTTTTCGGAAGCTCCTCTCGAAACTCAATAGTACCACAATGATACCTCCGGTTAGTTGCATAGTTTCTGATGGTTCAATGAGCTTCACACTTGATGCAGCAGATGAATTGGGCCTTCCTAATGTTATTTTTTGGACACCTAGTGCTTGTGGTTTCTTGGCTTACGTACACTACGATACCCTTAGGCAAAAGGGATATTTTCCTCTAAAAGGTACTCCATCTTTTGAATTAAAATACAACGGTGTCTTCTTATCAGGTGTTCGAAAAACTTGTATACTGCATGTAATTCATAAGAATATATCAAAATCTCTCTAGATATTGATTCAAATAAAGGAAAATTAGTCTGAAAGGTCATATAAATAATTAAATTCATTCTCAATATATATGTAGATTCTGCTCAATTAACCAACGGGTACATGGATACGATTGTTGAATGCATCCCTAGCATGAAAGGGTTACGCTTAAAGGACATGCCATCTTTCTTGACAAGCACTGATCCAGACGAATTCATGGTTAATTTTGTGATACGAGAAACTACTAGAACCAAAAAAGCTTCAGCAATAATACTCAACACCTTCGATGACCTAGAGCACGATGTGCTAAACGAGCTTTCGTCAATTTATCCCAATGTTTACTCAATTGGTCCATTAAGCGCCCTTGTAAGAGATATGGAGAACAGGGATTTGCAGTACTTGGGTTCAAGTCTATGGAAAGAAGAAACAGAATGCATGGAATGGCTTGACTCAAAAGAGCCTAAGTCCGTAGTTTATGTGAATTTTGGTAGCATAACTGTGATGACACCCCAGCAATTAGTTGAGTTTTCCTGGGGACTTGCTAATAGTAACCAGACCTTTTTATGGGTTATCCGGCCAGACCTTGTTTCTGGAGACTCGGCAATGCTTCCGCCAGAGTTCATGGAGATTACCAGGGAAAGGGGGTTGCTTGCAAGCTGGTGCCCTCAAGAAAAAGTTCTGAATCACGCATCAATTGGAGGGTTCTTGACCCATTGCGGATGGAACTCAGCGTTGGAGAGTATAACCTGTGGAGTTCCAATGATTTGTTGGCCTTTCTTTGCCGAGCAGCCGACCAACTGTTGGTACATCTGTAATCAATGGGGCATTGGAATGGAAATTGATACTGCTGTAGAAAGAAAACAAGTTGAAAAACTTGTGAAGACTTTAATGGTGGAGGAAAAAGGTGAAGAGATGAGAGCGATGGCAAGAGTTTGGAAGCATAAGGCGGAATTCTCAAAATCTTGGATAAACATAGATAACTTGATAAACCGAGTGTTGCTTGGGTCCCAGAATTGGCACTGATCATCACGATGTTAAATGGCTACTTTACAAGGATGTACCCAATATTAAATGTCACTCTCTCTATTTCAGTTTGTCTCAAAATATACTTTAACCAATTAAATTGGTTTTCAAAAATCAAAAGTCATTAGCACAGCATAATATTGCCGCCTCAATGTTTTTAAGATACGTGCGATTTGAAAATGAATATTTAGTTTGATATGGAAGAAGTACGAATCATTAGAGCATTTGTAATCTATTGAGTATTTGAAGGTTTAATATATTATCATATGATCATTGAATTTTTATAAAACCTTTAACGGTTTATGATGGCGGCGGCGAACACTGGGCAAGACAAAGACAGAGATCAAGGAGGAGAATGGATCAAGGTCTCTCACAAGAAAGGACCTAATTATCATAGATCATTGGGAGGTAATAATACCATGGATGCAAACGGAGGTAATTATGGGGGAAACACTAAACTTAAAACTAGTATCTTGGATAGAATGTCAATGTCATTCTATGTCACTAATTTTCCTCATCACGTAACGAATAAGGATCTGTGGAATAGGTGTTCGGCTTGGGGTACGGTTGTTGACGTATTCATTGCTAATAGACTGTCTAAGGCGGGGAAAAGATTTGCTTTTGTTCGTTTTATTAAGGTTTCTGATGCGAATTTGCTGCTATCGAATCTTAACTCGATGTGGATTGATAAGTATAAGCTTTATGCGGACGTGGTAAGATTCAACAGATCTTTCAACAATAAGATTCCGGCGAATACTAAGGGTGATAATCCCCCTGCGAAGGTACCTGAGCCTAGAACTACAACCGCGCCTAATGAGAAATCCTATGCGGCGGCTGCATCTGCTTCTAATGTGAATATCTATGCTCCTATCAAACGTCGGATTGTTAAGGTTAGCTCTATTCCAGAGAATGATACAGATGATCATTTATCTCTTTTACTTAAAGTGAATGACCCCGCGTCTATTCCGTATGTGAGACAATGGTTTCACACGGAGGGATTCGGTGATGTGAATGTTTGCTACATAGGTGGTCGTTGGATAGATGTTTCTTTTGTTACATCGGTTGCTAAAGGCCTGTTCACGGCCAATGATACTCTAAAAGGCAGGTTTATGGCGATTAAGGCTCCTTGTGATTCATTCACACCAGATGAGCGTATGGTTTGGGTGGAGATTCATGGTATCCCAAAGGGTGCTTGGCATAAAAAAACCATCGTCGATATTACTGAGAACTGGGGTAAAGGCATTTTCTTCGACTGTGACTGGGATTCGGCTACTTCTGTGGCAAAGGTGTGTTTGCTGTCTCATTCAAAAAGCTTTATATTCGAGGAACTCACTGTTTCAATGGATGAAAAGCCGTTTACAGTTTGGTTAAAAGAGTTTGCCCCTTGGGAACCCAAGATTATACAGCCACATTATGCGTCTTCGGGCAGTGAGGAAGCGAGTGATGAAGAGTCTTTTGACGATAACTCGGATAAATCTGATAATGATAACGAAAATGGCGAGTCGGAAGATGATGAAAATGGTCGTAGTGAAGAGTTTGACCCAAATTTATGTGTTGAAAAATCAGAAAATTCTGTTGATAATTCGAATTATCCATCTGATGAGAATTCATTTTTCAACACTAAGATCATCTCTGATTCTAATCCGAATTATATTGAACAAGAGGCGAGTCTTCATCAGAAGAAGATAGACAATACAGGGGACGCGTTAGTGAATAATCAAACCGATAACCAATGTCAAGTAACTGATCAAGAGAAGATTGCTTGCAACGATACAGTGGGGCGTAAAATCCCCTCAGGTTCTGACCCGGAGGTTTCTCCAAGCAATAAGCTAAAGGATGATGCTACTGAAGAAGGGCACAAGGAGGTCAATGATGAAACTCAACATATCAACAATTCTGATGATATTTTTTCACTGGACAAGCTAATTCAACAAGAACAGCACCGAGATAAAGGGCATCAATCTAGTCCCCCTGTGATTCGATCGTGCCAAGTTAGTTCCTCTGAATCTTCGGGGGCACCTGGTTTTACTAAGGGTGTGTTTTTAAAAACAAATGTGAACATGGATAATGAACAGCTGGATACTTGGGTTGAAAAGGTCCACGTTAAAGCTAATGGTTCCTCATGCTCGTTCATGGAGTCTAGTAATGTAGTCGATAAAGCAAATGAGATTTTGGAGGTGGGAAAGTTCATGGGATTCGAGGTGAAAGAAGATTCACGCTCATTTGGTCAGATTGTGAGTAGGATGAGTGCCGATAAAGGTTTCCAATGAATATGCTATCCATAAATCTTTGTGGTACAGGTTGCGATTTTAAAAGAAAATCTTTAAATCGCATCCTGGGTAAGTATCGGGTTCAGTTTCTTTGTATTCAGGAATCTAAAATGTCGGTTTCTGACAACATTCGGGTCAAGAGCATCTGGGGTAATTATAATCATGAGTATGTAGAATCATTGGCTAATGGGAGATCGGGTGGTATTATTTCAATTTGGGATCCGAATGCGTTTCTGCTGGATAAGAGTTTTGTGTTCGAAAATTTTGTGGTTACTAAGGGATCGTGGGTGGCAGCTAAATTTGATTGCTTTGTGGTTAATATCTACGCTCCTCAATCGGAACGTGAAAAACTTGAGCTCTGGAATAAATTGGTAGACTTCATGAATGCTAACAAGGGTAATTATGTTTTGTGTGGAGATTTTAATTCAACCAGGAATAACGAAGAAAGAATGGGTTCCTCTTTTTCTCTTCAAAATGCGAACAATTTTAATGACTTCATCTCTAGAGGCAACTTAATTGATATGAAAATGGGAAGACACAAATTCACCCGAATTTCTCCTGATGGTCTCAAAGCTAGTAAATTAGATCGATTTTTGGTAAATAAGCTGGTGTTAGATTCGGTTCCGGACTTAATGGTGGAAGCTCTTGACGATATCATCTCGGATCATAGACCTCTGTTACTCAAACAAAAGCCGATGGACTTTGGTCCTAGTCCTTTCAAAATTTTCAATTCTTGGATTACGATCGATGGTTTTGATAAGTTGGTGAAGGATAACTGGGGTAGTGTGAAAAGTAATGGGGATCTCAGCGCTTTCAACATTCTCAAACATAAGTTGAAATGCCTTAAATTTGTGATTAAAGCTTGGAACAAAGAAAGACTAAGCGGCCGTAATAGAGAGAATATCACCCGTGAGATTGCGGAGGTGGATGGCCAAATTTCCAATTCAAATAATAAGGAGCAGTTGGCTGAAAGGCGCAAAGATTTGTCTCATGAGCTTCGTGAATTTAATTTGCGGGTTAACAAGGATATGAAACAGCAAGCGAAAGTAAAATGGGCTTTGGAAGGTGATGAAAACTCTAAATACTTTCACGCAATCATAAACGCTAAAAGGAAGTCGGGATTTCTCAAAGGTGTTAAACATAATGGCGTTTGGATTGATCAACCTCTCGATGTCAAGAATTGCTTTAGGGAGTATTTTGCCAACAAATTCCAACGGTTCAAGGGTGCTCGGTTTAGCTTATATTCAGCTTCTGCCCGTACTGTTCCTATTGAAGAAGTTATACATCTTGAAGCTCGTTTCTCTGTTGAAGAAATTAAAAACGCAATTTGGTGTTGTGGGGGGGATAAAGCCCCGGGTCCTGATGGTTTTTCTTTCGCGTTCGTGAAGTCGTACTGGGATATTTTGAAGGATGATGTGGTTAATATGGTTAACGAATTCCACGAGCGGGCTTACATTCCTGTCGGGTGCAACTCTTCGTTCATCACCCTCATTCCCAAGGTTAGTAATCCTATCCTTATGTCCGATTTTAGACCTATTAGCTTAATTGGTATTCAATATAAAATAATTGCCAAAATCCTTGCTAATCGTCTTGCTAAGGTCATTAACCATATTGTTAGCATCGAGCAATCGGCTTTTATTAAAGGTAGACAGATTTTGGACGGACCTCTCTTATTAAATGAGGTCATAGATTGGCATAAAAACAAGAAAAAGAAGATGATGTTATTCAAGATTGATTTTGCTAAAGCATACGACTCATTATCTTGGGATTTTTTGCTTCATATGATTTCTATCATGGGGTTCGGCCCTAAATGGATATCTTGGATAAAGGCCTGTCTGAATTCCGCTAGGTCATCGGTTCTTGTCAATGGTAGTCCCACTGAAGAGTTTGGTATTCATCGTGGATTGCGCCAAGGAGACCCTATGGCACCATTTTTGTTTATTATTGCTATGGAAGGCCTCCACATTGCTATAGACAACCTGGTTAACAATGGCATTTTTTCTGGGGTCAAGATTAATCAGGTCATGGTTTCTCATCTTTTCTATGCTGATGATGTGATGATTACTGGGGCTTGGGATGAAAATAACTTAATTAATATCTCTAATGCTTTAAGATTTTTCTATGGTATTTCGGGTCTCAAAATTAACTTTCAAAAGTCCTCTATTATTGGTTTTGGAGTTTCTTCTGATGAGGTTGATCGATTTGCTTCTTTGATTGGGTGTAAAGCTGAAAGTTTGCCTTTCAAATATTTGGGGATACCTATTGGAGGTAGTTCCAAACGCATTTCTTTTTGGGAGCCGATTATTAATAAGTTCAAGAAAAGGTTGTCGGGCTGGAAAGCGAATCTTCTTTCCATTGGGGGGAGGATTACTCTCATTAAAGCGGTTCTTGGTTCTTTGGGTAACTACTTTTTCTCTTTGTTTCCCATGCCTAAAGCTGTTAATAAGACCTTGGAAGGTTTAAGGGCCTCGTTTTTTTGGGGAGGGTCGAAAGATAAACGAAAAATTCATTGGATTAAGTGGGAATCGTCAATGGCTAGCTTCGATTCTGGAGGAATTGGTATTGGTAGTTTAAAGGCAATGAATTTGTCTCTTTTGTATAAGTGGAGATGGCGCGGAATGTGTAATCATCAAAGTCTTTGGGTTAGACTTTTATCGGAGATTCACGGTAGGAATTGTTTCTATAATATGTCGGCTAAAAGCAAAGGTACTTGGAATCATATAACGGCGGCTCTCAACCTTTGTCATTCCTCTTATCTTTTACCAAAAACCGTGATTGTTAGAAAGATTGGTAATGGCCATAATACTCGATTTTGGAAAGACATTTGGTGTGGAGATCAGGCTTTTGACAAGAGATTCCCGAGAGTTTTTGCCTTAGAATTGGAAAAAGATTGCTTAGTTTTTGACAGGTACAATCCCTCGGTTTGGACTTGGAACTGGCGTAGAGATTCAAGAGTTGGTCATGAGCAAAATCAACTTCAAGACTTGTTGCAGATGCTTCCGAATACTCTTGAAAGTGGTGAAGATTATTGGAGCTGGAACCTTGAAGGTAACACATGCTTCACAGTTGCTGCTGTTCGGAACCACATAGATCACTACATTTGCTCAGTGGATCGACCTTCTTGCTGGAATAAGTATACCCCGAAAAAAGTTAACATTTTTGTGTGGCGTATGCTAAGGAACGGTCTTCCTACTCTTTTAAATTTATTTGGTCGGGGTGTCGATGTGACTACGGTTAGATGTAAACTTTGCAATAACGGGCTCGATGATGGCTGTCATCTTTTTTATCAGTGTGCTTTCCTAAGTGAATTGCGTGTTCATATCAGTGCGTGGTTAAACATGACAATCCCCGTCTTGGATCCTAGTCTAGTGGTGGAATGGTATCTAGACTTACCTAATTCTAATCAACACATAAGAGTCATCGAAGCTATTATGTTCGTGTGGTGGTGGCATATCTGGAAGGATAGAAACAACTCGATTCATAATAATGAAATCGCTAGTATTGCCAACACCTTTCAATCGATTGTATCTCTCTCTTTCGTATGGATATCCAACCGAGATAGGAAACATCATTACGCATGGAACGATTGGATCGTGTGTCCTTTGAGAGATGGTTAAGATGGCTGATCTTGCATGGTCTGGTCTTGGTTTTTTTCTGTGGGACTCGTGTTTGGGTTGCTTGAAGATGGATTTTGGTTGCTTCGGTGTTTCTATTTTGGTTAGGTCTTTATGTTTCTCTTGTTTCTTGCTTTTGGTTGGCTGGTTAGTGTCCTCGAGGCATGGTTGGGATCACATCAAAAACACCGCGAAGTGAAAACCGGTGGCTCGGCCTTCGTTGTGTGGGAGTTTTTCTCGTGTCTTGGATGTTATTGGCACGAGTTTTTTCATTCCTTTTGTGATCCTCGCAGTTAATGTTCTCGAGTTGAGTTTAAAGGTTTTGTTTTTTTTGTAGCTTTCTAGTCTTTGTTGTATTTGTACCTTATAGGTGTCTAGTATCTTGCTAGTTTCACCTCTTTTTTTTTTAATTCATTATGCCGTTCAAAAAAAAAATTTTACAATCAATTAAACTTGGTAACATGTTTAATGATACAATTATATATTTTCACTTCTACAATGCATTAAACTCATATCATGTAAAATAATATATAATGAGTGTTTGTTTAGAGAAGCACTCCTTTTTAATGAATTAATAAATTTTCACTTCTACAATGCATTAAACTCATAAAAAAGATCATTGCACTTTACCACCTAGCCCAACCAACCTTTAAATTGATCTAAAAGAGGAACCCAATGTTAATTTCATTGCCTACTAAGTAAACGATCAAGGTGTAACATTTTCACAATGCAATGGATCTTCTAACAAGGTTTGACAATTAAAGCATGTCCCCTAACAATAAACTCATCACTGATGCGTAGCAGGAATATAGCAACAATAAACTAGTCACCCATGAATAGCTTAAGATGTAACTGCATAATATTTTTAAAAAGAGTTAACGACGCAACTTGTTGTCCGTTTGTTTTCGATCTTTATGTAAATCCAAATATTTATGATTACAAAGTAGGAATCTATTTCCTTAGCATGATAAGATTACTAAAAACGAAAAAAAATAATAAAAGAATAATCAAAATGGCGATAATTAACGATATATGTCGATATTGACAGTTTTGACTAAACTTCCTCTAGTGTCTAGACTTTAGATTGATCACCATCATTTCTTTCCAAATATTTGTCTTTCAGGTTCTCAAATATGGTCTTGTCATGCTCAGATTCCTAAAGAAACGCCAAGATAGCTTGTATTTTAACCACAAATATGGTTATGAAGTACTGAAAGGTTAAGTTTGTATGCATAATAAACTCAGAGCTTGTAAAATACCACACCGTTGATATTAAATAGCTATTCATATCGTTAATAATCGAGATCTATTAAAAAGTATCCTAATAAACATCTTAAATAATCAAGAACTATTACAAAGAAGAAATCCGTTTATTAAAGATACGTACTCTAGTAAATAAGAGAAGAATAATTGAAGGGAAGAGAGACATTTGCATGACACTCATAAGTTCCTTCAGCACTTCTCGTCATTGCAATTGCATGGCTGGGGTTCTTGTACCAAATATCTCTCTCATGCCGACTAGTGATGAGCATCGAAACAGTGTCCATCCTCACAAGGAGAGTCCCTTTTACAGCTTCAATACGATGTCATTGCACAAGGCTGAGAGAGTTATCTATCTTTCCTCACAAGGAGAGTCCCTTTTACAGCTTCAATACAATGTCATTGCAACAAGTTTGTCAGAGGAAAGATAGATAACACACTGATACAAAACAAGTTGATGGTTAATGGCATTGTCTTTGGCATGTAAAGAAACTAAGAGCCTACACGATCTAAATAGTGCTTCCTGACTAGGAATTACACAGAGTTTTTGAAATCAAATTACCAAAGATCGATCATGCCTCTCAATGAACAAACCCGATTGTTGTTGTATCATGCAATGACGACTCCAGCGCCCACAACGTAGAGTGATCAAGACTGGTGGAGCAAAAAGATAATGTTTGTCTTGTTCGTTATTAAGTGATGAAGACTTATGGTTAAAATTGATTCGTTAGTCTGACCTTGTAAGTTGTAACCCAAAAGTTTATTATATGTAGAGACCATGTTAGTAACATTTGAGATGTGATGTATGCATTGGATACATTGAATTGGTAAGGGAAACAAAGGTTTACAATGTTAAGACATTGAAGCAAATAGTAATGATATTGTATGAGAATGAGTAGTTAAACCATACTATTTATAGGGAAAGAGAATACGAGATCACGTGACCAAAACGCCGCAATATCAGATCGCATATACTCCCTCCGTCCCAAAATTATAGTCCCCTTTTGACTTTTTCGGTCTTTTTTTCATAACTTTGACCTTAGGTAATTTTGTTTGTGTTATATAACACTTGATGCAAAATATATGAATGTATTGAGTTTTAAATGTATTTTTTATTGATATAATTTTCATCAACTATTGTATAACACAAACAAAAATATTTAAGGTCAAAGTTGTAAAAGCTTGACCGAAAAAGTCAAATGGGGACTATAATTTTGGAACGGAGGTAGTACTTGTTTCTTATCAATCTTTCATATTTAAATATAAATGAATTAAATAAGCTATAAAACAAAATTTAGAAGTCGACTCACAGCTTATCGCCAGAATATCATTTGATATGGTGAGTATCATTAGATTTTTAGAGAAATTCTATTTTCCTCGATTTTAACCAAAATCATGTCGAAATCGAACTCAAATTCGATAGGAAAGTATTTTGAAGTGAATTGTGTAATTATTAGAACGTAAAACGTAACAGAATTAGAGAAGTCGATGTTTTAATAGTATGGAGGTGTGACAAGCAAGAGCGGGAGTAAAAAAAATACATTTAAAGATTTAAAGGGATTTTTCGAAAGGATTTTTTTAGAAGCATGGAAACTAAAAGAATACATTTTTGAAGCACTTATGTGAGAGAGGGTGCATAGTGGAGCATCTTTCATTAAATTTAGCAAATAGATAACACATATTTGCAAGCAAAAATGAAAATGAAACCATTAAAAAAAAAAAAAAAAAAAAAAAAAAAAATCCTAAAAATTTTGTCTTTTTTAACTTATTAACTTCAATGCTAAAAACTCGTTCTCATCCTATTATATTATTTGATCAATCACACAGTATCATGTTTCAAAGGTTTGAACTTCTCCAACCTATTATTGTTCAATTAACTTTTTCTCAACCTTTAGCTCTATCGCGTTAGCCCATTCTTAAGTCTTTTTAAGTTATTTTCAACCATGCATTGTATATGATCTTATGTCATATTTTATTAAAAAAAAATTAATTGCGTTACCATCTACTAAAGTTAGGTATAATAGCGATTATGTCAAACTCTTTGAGATGTTAATAGTTAATGTATGCAGTCGCTAATTGTCCAGAATATTTTGTAAATAATATCGTTTAAAAAGTGTTTTGTTTTGTTTGTTTTTATATAAATTAGTGTTTTTCTTCCTTCCTATAATAACCTAATAATGATACAAACAATTACAAGTACATGAACACACTTCAATGATTTTAAATGAATAAGGGTAGGATCCGCAAATGTTATGAAACTCAATATATAAGTACAATTGCGGTACTATTTTAAACTCGGTCGCCTTTAAAAGTGGCTATTCACCAAATTCATATGTTAACTTTGGGATTACCTCATTACTCATGTGTGCGAATGAGTTTGCACACCTAAGAGCAAACACAATGGTAACCCAAGTTATAAAATAACACCGTCCACGTCAGCGTCACATCAGCTTTAACATTTCACCTTAACATCCTCAAAAAACACCCACATCAATAACATCCCAATAACATCAATAACATTTCCACGTGTCGCAACAGGGGGTCTTTTTGAAAAAAATTTGATTTTTTTTTTATTATTCCCCTTTAACGGCCGTTAAGCCCATAACGTGCAAGGACCTTTGCTGCAATAACGTCGTGCCTCCAAAGGCTTAACGCCACTAACGGCGTTATTTCTCCCAAAAACAGCGTTATGCCGTTATTGTTGTGATTGCTCTAACAATCATCCACTCAAACTCAACTACCATACCCCTTCCCTTCAACTATAATTCACTATCTCCCATTTTTCATACATCGACCTTTTGTATATTGAAGCATATTTCCTTTTACTAGCTTCTTTTTTGTAGGACCTTAGATATATCAACCTTATCACAAACCCAACACGAATATCACGTTAAACACCCATGACGTAACCCACGTTACGCGTAGACCACGTTAAACACAAACACAAACTATGCGTGAATAAGAAGGAAAGATTAAGAGAAAGATGGTGACTTGATGATGATATAAGTTATGCGTATGTATGTGTAGAGAGATGAAAAACAAGAGATGTTATATTGCTCCAAAGAAAACACACACACACACACACTTTCAAGCACACCCCTCAAATGAGACTTTGAGGGGTATTTATAGTACAAGTAACTAGATGCCCTAATGGGCTTGGCATGGGCTCGTTTGGGCTTGGGTTGGACATGGATTGATATAAGGCTAGGTTAACTTAACTTCTAACCAATTAGCTTAGCCCAGTCCACGAGCCCGTTGACTATTCTATCACGATATCTAACGCTCGTTACAAAGTTTCTAAGTGTGAATGACCATCACTTCTAATAAAACAATTAAGGCTAACATTTTTTATACAACGGATACCAAAATTTGTTAACACTATTGAACCTTTGTCAAACCATAAGACCATTCACATTCACATTAACTTGGCCTGATTTTAGCTCTAATGCCATTTGTTAGGGTTGCTACGACAAAAAATCTCAACAAACACAACACTTAAGTTCACTAAGATTATATTCTAGCAGAAGTCATTTGTAGTTTTTGTTGGAATAGTCAGTCAATATAAGTGAAACTAATGACTTGAGGGACTTGATATGCTATTATCTAAATATCCTAACTTTGGTTTGTTTGTGTCAAGTTCCTATTGTGTAAGGAATAAAGATAATATGTCTAGGATTTATAAAGACTTAAATCAGATCTGGGGTTGCAAAACTTTGATATCGCCTCTTTCTCTCTCAATAATTTCTTATATGTCTTTGATCATCTTGAATTTGTAATGTTTAGTGATAAGGTTTTAAAAGGTACCTTTTTGAGGGGTCGTTTAAGCCCTTATTTGATCACTTTTGTATCCGTTATTGCTTAATATCGTTCCTTTTCACTTTTTAGGTCTCTTGAAGGCAAAATGCTGGAATGGCACTTATTTGGACGAAAAGGCGCGAATATACGAAGAAAATGGCCAAAGTCAGAATCGAGACACTCAAAGCTGCTAAAAACATAAGGTGACGGCGTCAGGTGTTAAATTGCGACGCCGTCGGAGGATTTTGTGACGGGACAGAAGCCAAAACTCCTATTTTCAAGTGACGACGTCAAGTTATAAAAGAGTACGCCTTCGCAACTCAGACGGCCTAGATGCAATCCAGACGGCGTCAGAAGCTGAAGAGGACGGCGTTACAAGCATAAGGTGACGCCGTCGCAAGTCTAACGTGGCCAAGACGAAACCCTAATGACGGCGACCCGACGGCGTCACAAAACATAAGGTGACACCGTCGAAGATGTAATCTTATATATAGAATCCGAATTTTTCAGTATTTGTGTGTAGTCTTTTGGAGTAAAAACCTAAACCGAACCAAGGCTGTCTTGTACAGTATTTTAGGGTTCCAAACCCTATCTTATACAAAGATAAGTGTTTTACTTCATTAATACAATTATGTCTTTGATTATTTGTGTGTATGCTTGCATGTTTTCCATGTCCGGCTAATTTACTTGTGTGTTTGCTTAGGGAATATGAAACTTGATTATTGAATTTTGATTGGTTGTCTCTTATCTTAGTTGATTAATGATCTAGTAATGCGATAGGTCATTCGTTGTGTACTTAATGCTTGATTAAATATGTGTGAACCTTAGAATATGACTCCTTGAGTAGTTGTAAGCTAAACCATCCAAAGAGTGCCTTAGAGTAAGAGTTTATTATCCCTAGTGGGTTTTGTAGACGAGACCCTTTGGTAAGTTCAAAGAGTTAGGGAGAAACGCATACCCTACAACCTTAGACACACAACGCAACTAGGAATAAGGACGTGACAATTCAACCACCAATAGGAGATAATTAAGGAGTAGTAAAACCTAAGTAAACACATCTTTAAACTATCATACGAGCACACATTAATTAGACATAAACTACATACACCTTAGATTAGATAATTAGATAAGTAGAGTAATCGGTAGAAATACCAACCCCCCAAATTCAAACCCCGAGATTCGTACCTTTCCTTTCCTTAAAAAATATAAAAAGATAAAAAATAATCTTCCTCAACCCCAACCTTAGCGTAGTAACTTCTCACTAGCATTCCTATTCCCCTAGAGAACGATATCAATACCCGTGGCTTACCCTAATCCTACACTACAACGATTAGGTTCACTGCCTAGGGTGTTGAAAAACTTGCTCGACGAAAAGGAAGTTCCTTTGACCCCGAACGACGCGTGTAGCGTTATCAAGTTTTTGGCGCCGCTGCCGGGAAATAGAATAGCTAGTTAGTAGTCCACCTCGTTTAGGTTTCTTTGCTTGATTCCTATCAAGTAAAATTTTCTCATTCTTAGCTTTCTTTTAGTCTATCCCCTTTCTTCGTGACCTTTGTTCGTAACCCCATCACTTTTCGTCATGGAAGGTGATAATCACCCACCATTCATTAACCCACCACCAATTGACCTGCCAAGAGCCCGTACTCTTGGTGAATATTCGAGACCAAGCCACTTAGGCTATAGGAACACCATTGAGCTTCCCGACCAAGCCTAAACTACGGCCCTGCGATCCGACACCATCCGGTAGGTGCAAAACGGATGTGCATTCCATGGACTTCGTTCCGAAGATCCAAATCAGCATCTTAGGGATTTCCTTAAAATTGTCGATTCCATCGACCTTGATGCTACTACTCGGGAGACCACGCGTCTGCGTCTCTTCCAATTCTCTCTACGGGACCAAGCTAGTAATTGGCTTGAGCGACTTCCCGCCGGCTCCATCTCAAGTTGGGATGATCTTACCTCTCGCTTCCTTGCTCAATTTTTCCCACCGGGGAGAACCACTAAACTTAGGCGAGACATCTTGACGTTTCAACAACTCCAAGGTGAGTCTCTCTACAAAGCATGGACTCGATTTAAGGACCTACTCCGTAGAATTCCCCATCATGGCATTGATCTTTGGCTTCAAATCCAAATTTTCTATGACCATACCGATTTCATCACTCGACGATCCATTGATCGAGCCGCCGGTGGAAGGCTCAGCGACTTTAATGCAGAGAAATCTTGGGATATTATAGAGGAGCTTGCTGATCAAAGCTACGAAGATTGGAATGAATCTCCTGAAACTCCGGTTAACGTAGTTAATGCCATATCAACTCCTTTTGAATCTTCCGACACCCTCGAGGAGCAAATGAGTGCCATTGAGAGAGGGATTGATTATCTTATGGAAAGGCAAAGAAGAGTCCCCGTACAAATTCCTCGAGAAGCTGTCAAATCCGCCAATTCCACCAACCACCCCACACCTTTTTCGGAGTCCCCAAGTCGTGAGCAAAACCCAAATTCCGAAAGGCGCTTCCGTTCTACTTCCCCGATACCACTTTCACCAAGCTTCAAGGAACAAATGAGGGAGTACATGGCAGCTCATACAGAGAGATTACCCAAATTTGAAGAGGAGGTTTATAGGCAGAGAGAGGAAATGCAAGCGAAAATGACGGAAATGATGAATTTGGTAATAGAATTTACCAAAACAAAAGCTCCCGAAAAGGTACTAGTAAGAAGCAACGATTGTCCTCCCACTTCGTTTGTTAACGCTGTTTCCATTATGCCCGAGGATGCAAGGGTTGAGATAGGGAAAACTGAAGAAAGCAAGAAGGAGGAGTCTGTGCCTAATGATGAGCCTGAGACCATTGAGTACTACCTTAAGCATGAAATTAACAAAAAAACCATTGCAAACCAAGTAAACAACTTTAGGTACAATGAAGTTCTTAGGGAGGCCCTTGAAGGAAAAATGACAGAAGAAGAGTATGACGCTTTGCCTATGGGACCCCTGTATGAGTTAGTCATAAAAAAACCATTAACAAAAAAAGGAGACACCACAGGGAATTTCGTGATACCATGTAGCATAGGTGATGTTGATAATATAAATGCCTTAGCCGATCAAGGGACTGATGTGAACATAATGCCATTATCAATCTATAATAAGTTAACTAAGGAGAAACCAGTCAAGACGGATCTTAGACTTTCCTTAGCTAATCACACCTATGTCCACCCCATAGGAATCGCAGTGGATGTTCTAATTGAGGTGGCTAATATCGTTTATCCAGTGGATTTCGTGATCATTGATGTTGAGGAAGATAAAAACGTGCCCCTCATTCTTGGGACACCATTTCTGGCCACCGCCAAGGCAACCATCAAATGCGGAGAGGGCATCATGATACTAAAAAGCGGGAAGGGGTACGCTAGGATACCCATCATCCCAAGGTACCCTCTTAAGATCATGGACATGATTACGGGTGGAAATCAAAAAGCCCCTAGCAATAGTGTTAAGAAGAAGATGAATGACTGGGAAAAAGGGCTTAGGGACTTTATGGTTCAAGGATTGTATGCAACGTTGTGGAAACCCGACAAGAAGTTAAGAAATAATCCCACTTCGATACCTAAGACACAAAGGAACCCTACGGAATTTCTAAAAGGAGAAAAACTACTTTTATACAAATCACGGATAAGGGCATTACGAGGTAGAAACAAACCAAGATGGTTTGGACCTTTCACAGTAAAGGAAACCAATCTAAAAGATAAAACCGTCACCATAATAGACAACGTTGGCAAGGAATCCATGGTAAGCATACAACGTCTACACCCTTTCGACGAAGGGAAAGCGAAGGAAGAAGGTGGCGGTAATGAAGTAACGTAGGAACACGACTACGAGTCTAGCTACAAGACTCTTAAATAAAGAAAAGCGTTTCGTGGGAGGCAACCCATGCTTAATTGTTTGCTTGTTAGTGTCATATGTCTTTTATTGATTGTTTATTCTCATGTTTAAATTTGTAAAAATGCTTTATTTTGTTTTTAACCTCGTCTTAATTGCATATAAAGGTATTTTACATAAAGGATAAGTGTAGGGAGGATTACACACGTTTTTAAAAGAAACGTAAACATGAGAATAACAATTCACTAAAAGATATATATGTGTGTTTGTTCGAGTCAAATGCTTGTATCGAGTCATAATGGATATTTTGCAGAAATTTTTCCAGATTCTAAAGATATAAATTTTCCAGAATATTTTCCAGAAAATCGCAGACCAGTTTTTGTCAGGATAACCTGACGGCGTCAGGATCGCAACCTGACGGCGTCAGGAAGGAGTAAAAACAACAGATTACTTTTTTTCTCGTTTTCTGAGCTACTTAAAAAAAATTTGGAATTTTCCAGGTCTTAATTTTCCAAAAATTCTGTAAACATCCATTCCACAAGCATTATATCTTAGTTTAAATCGAGTCTTATATATATTATTACCGCCGATTTTACGCGAAGGTTTCGTTTGTTTTCTTCAAGTGTGCAGGTTTAATTTATCAAGAAGAAGTTACATAAGATTGGAAGGAGTTTTTCACGCATAAATTCTTCTTGGAAAGGATTTAACCACTACTTCACACACGGATCCTACCGAGCTAATCAGGGGAGTACTAGTTTCTTTCGTTTTTAATTACCTTCCATTATCATAACTTTGATACTTTCGGGGAACATTGGGGACAATGTTCAGTTTAAGTGTAGGGAGGGAAAATAAAACGGGAACTTTGAAACTATGCTTATCCTTGAATGTTTGCTTTGTCCAATTGTATTTGTGTAATAAACCATGAGAAAATGTCGGTTAGGGTAATTTTGGCACCAAATTTAAAATTTTTCATGACATATAGGAGTGGGCCATTAGTCTTAACAAAAGCGTCTCACGGATAGGAAGTTGCATGACTAGCACAAAAACCCTTTACCACTTAAATTCCACCCAAAATGTGAGGATCGCCCTTAGATTAGTAGGAATTAAAAGCATTCATCTTCAATGCTTAGAGTGTGAACTGGTAGTATATTAGATTCTAGAATTTGTTTTGTGATTCATTCCGAGATCGCAAGTATGACTACACTTGTGTAGTTAGGAATAACTAAATGATAAGAGGCATTAGGATAACCCTTGTTTGATACCCGTAATCTAATTACTTCTTCCACATTGGTTGAGTAATTCCCCCACACCCTTTGCGTTGTACTCATCTTTAGTACATGATACCCTAAGTTAACCCCTTAGAGCCTATCTTTTTCGCGGTTCTCGTGATGTTTCGGTTTTTCCGGAATATCAATGAAGAGCATTGTTTACACCCCACCCCCAAATATACACCCAAATCGCCTTAGCCTACCCTGTATGCACTCACTTTTAGTGCATTATTGTTATCACCCTAAAACCCTTAGTTCAATTATCTGGTTGCTTGCATGAGTTGCTAAGTCGAGTCATATCCTTTGTATACAGTTTTGGGACGATTGAGATTCATGGGAAAAGTTAAAGTTTATGAAATGACGGGAAGGGAACGTTAAATTCAAATTCCCTTTGTTTGCGTAATAATGTACCCCAAGTGTTTTGATCTTTTCAATTCGGGTCAAATTAGTGTTAGAGTAATAAAAACTCAAGTGTAGGGATGTGCCTATAAATCCCTATTATTTTGATGTTACAGTAGAGGATGGTAGAGTAAAAGTGTATGAAAAAAAAATAGAAAAAAATAGAAAAAGAGAAAAGAAAAAAAAATAGAGTGATAAAAAAAAACATACGGGCTACCATCCTACATCTATCATTTAAATTTATGTTTGTTTATTTCAGTTAGCTAGAGTCTAGAGTGTCGAGTCTTGGCTTAGCAACGCCATTCTTCGTATGCATTTAACATAGAGATTTTTGACTTACCGCCACTATATAGCCTATCCCACCAAACCCTTTGTTTCCCTACCGTAAGCCTAACGTTACAACCCTTTAAAGACCTCTTTGATAGTCTTTTCTAGGTGCTTACGCCAAAGCGATGGAGGTTTGATCTATTCTCAAGCCTATGGTAATCTATGTACTAGGACTGGTTAATGAGTGTTTATCTTCCATTTCCAATTTTTTATATTTCATATACACCCGAGAGAGATGTGAGTATCCAAACACCCCATGTGAGGTGCTAGTATGTAATTTCCGTGCTTGTTATGACTTTTGCGGGGCTTATATGTGTTGTGGACTGTTTTAAACCAATGCTTCGTGACCTCTAACTTATAAATTAATTGGCTAAAAGCACATTTGCTTGAGGACAAGCAAATACCAAGTGTAGGGATATTTGATAAGGTTTTAAAAGGTACCTTTTTGAGGGGTCGTTTAAGCCCTTATTTGATCACTTTTGTATCCGTTATTGCTTAATATCGTTCCTTTTCACTTTTTAGGTCTCTTGAAGGCAAAATGCTGGAATGGCACTTATTTGGACGAAAATGCGCGAATATACGAAGAAAATGGCCAAAGTCAGAATCGAGACACTCAAAGCTGCTAAAAACATAAGGTGACGGCGTCAGGTGTTAAATTGCGACGCCGTCGGAGGATTTTGTGACGGGACAGAAGCCAAAATTCCTATTTTCAAGTGACGACGTCAAGTTATAAAAGAGTAGGCCTTCGCAACTCAGACGGCCTAGATGCAATCCAGACGACGTCAGAAGCTAAAGAGGACGGCGTTACAAGCATAAGGTGACGCTGTCGCAAGTCTAACGTGGCCAAGACGAAACCCTAATGACGGCGACCCGACGGCGTCACAAAACATAAGGTGACGCCGTCGCAGATGTAATCTTATATATAGAATCCGAATTTTTCAGTATTTGTGCGCAGTCTTTTAGAGTAAAAACCTAAACCGAACCAAGGCTGTCTTGTACAGTATTTTAGGGTTCCAAACCCTATCTTACACCAAGATAAGTGTTTTACTTCATTAATACAATTATGTCTTTGATTATTTGTGTGTATGCTTGCATGTTTTCCATGTCCGGCTAATTTACTTGTGTGTTTGCTTAGGGAATATGAAACTTGATTATTGAATATTGATTAGTTGTCTCTTATCTTAGTTGATTAATGATCTAGTAATGCGATAGGTCATTCGTTGTGTACTTAATGTTTGATTAAATCTTTGTGAACCTTAGAATATGACTCCTTGAGTAGTTGTAAGCTAAACCATTCAAAGAGTGCCTTAGAGTAAGATTTTATTATCCCTAGTGGGTTTTGTAGACGAGACCCTTTGGTAAGTTCAAAGAGTTAGGGAGAAACGCATACCCTACAACCTTAGACACACAACGCAACTAGGAATAAGGACGTGACAATTCAACCACCAATAGGAGATAATTAAGGAGTAGTAAAACCTAAGTAAACACATCTTTAAACTATCATACGAGCACACATTAATTAGACATAGACTACATACACCTTAGATTAGATAATTAGATAAGTAGAGTAATCGGTAGAAATACCAACCCCCCCAAATTCAAACCCCGAGATTCGTACCTTTCCTTTCCTTAAAAAATATAAAAAGATAAAAAATAATCTTCCTCAACCCCAACCTTAGCGTAGTAACTTCTCACTAGCATTCCTATTCCCCTAGAGAACGATATCAATACGCGTGGCTTACCCTAATCCTACACTACAACGATTAGGTTCACTGCCTAGGGTGTTGAAAAACTTGCTCGACGAAAAGGAAGTTCCTTTGACCCCGAACGACGCGTGTAGCGTTATCATTTAGTCACAACTAAACATTTGGTTCTTGTAAAACCGTAGAGGAGTGAAAATGGTCTTTTCAACTAACTTGAAGTTTAACAATCAAGTGGTTATACAAAACAACACTCATAACCACAATCATAACCACAATATATAAAGCGAGTAAATGGACGGACACCACGATATATACTGATTCGGGATGGGGGTTCATACCATATATACTTCCAGTTGCGAACCCACAACATTGATACTATTACTAAGTATAATCCTTATGATGGATTACAAACCGTTACAGCTTCATTTCACTGATATGCACAAAGATCGACGCTCACTAAGAAGAGCTACTCCCAACGGTATTCTGCCCTCGAAAACCACCAACAAGAATCTCGTGATTCGACTTAACCTGTAAGACCACAAAGACCACTAATACCATATAGACTACCCCACCGGAAGTATCAAACTCCAACTAGATCAACACACGATCTAGCCTTGACCACCAAGGTACAATACTTCTTACAACCAGATTGAATGAATGATAGTTGTTTATTCAAACCAAGTCCTAACCTAACATAGAGACTCGATTCTAATAGAAAATGTAAAGAGAATAATACCTTCGACACAATTCATAAGAGTGGATTAGGTTCTTGTTAATCCTTCTTGCAAAAATTAAGTGTTCTTCCAATTAGAGATAGAAGAGAAGTTTAGAACACAATAGGATAGTAGACTTAGAGGGTTGAGAGAAAATAAAATAGAGAGAAAGAATGACTGCCAAGAGGTAATTAACAAATCACAAGAGTGTGGTATTTATAACCAAGAACCCCAAAAGTCCAGACGCGCCTAACGCGCTGGTCACGTGCTGCTTTTTCAGGTTTTTGTTTATTTGTACCTAACTCTTGTTAAACCCTTAATTTCACTTCAACTTTAACCTTTTCAATAACATTCCAATACTCAAAGTGGGATAAGGTCAACCAACCCATTTAAACAAGGTTTTGTTATTTTAAAATTATCTGTGAAGAAAACTAGATAGTTAGGGGTTTAGTCCAATTTCAAATCGAAAGAAAGGAACCATTGGACATTAGATTTTGGGTAATAACCTTTGAATGTTCTCCACGGGTTGGTTATTACCTTGCCTCCTAAATTTGAAATTCAAATTTCAAATTTATAAATTAGTTATTATAGTGTGATTTGTATGATGTGATAACTTTGAGTGTGTAAGAGAGTTGTAAGAGTGTGTGTGTGAAATGAGTTAGAAAAAATTGGAGAGGAAGGGTTATGATGTATGTGTAAGAGTGAGTTTTCATTTGAATTTCAAATTCAAATTAGTTAGAGTAACTTCAAAAAATGTCCCCGAGCATAGCAAAAAATGCATGTTTAGCCACCGAAAAGATAAATTGCAAGTTATGCCACTACTGTGGATGTTTGTCTGAAAATTGTCCCTCGGCCTAACGATCGTTAGAAAATCTTGTTAGTTAATGTTCCAAGTAGGGGTATTTTAGTCATTTCGTATTTCTCGCCAATTTACTAACCCACATAACTGGTTACACTCCAGATACGACCCTAGTCACAGGGACATAACTTGCAACAATGAATATAACTCTTGTATATCATACTCAGATCCATAATCACATCAAACAACATTCCAATTTCCTAAAACCTCTCAACTCCGATTCCTTACTAGTTTTTAAATCAACCCAGTGATCTTCAACACCACCCATAAATTTTTTATAACCCTAATTACACTTTTGCAACGTCACCCGTAAACTTTTTCCTATTTCCTAATTACACTTTTTCAAATGGCTGCTACGCGCGATCAAGAGTCGAGAATGGCAGAGTTTGTAACCAGGCTTCTTAGTAGAGAAGTCGAAAGAGACAAGCAACGCAAGGAAAAACTGAAACAACTATGCCTCAAACTCACTACAGCCACAAAAGCTAGGCAACAAGCAATTGAAGTACTAGAAACATCACGTGGTCGTGTGTCATATTCAACCGTTCATCATATTAATGATATGTAAAAACGTGATGTTAAACAGGGAATGATGCATTAGATTCAGGTGTTAGAATCTGACTTAAGTGCCCATGAAAAGAAATACTTCTTGGGTAAATTGGAATTAGGAATTTTAGGTTAGGTTAGGGTAGTTTTGTTTCGATGGTATGTTGTATATGTTTGTATTTTGGGTAGTTTTCGTTGATCCTCTATTTTTGTACCCATGAAACTATGTTAATAAAAAAATTTGTTTGATCATCTTTAAAGATTAAATTAAGACTTTTTTTGCCTTGGCGCTGATTATTGATGTTTGTTCACTTAAATGATCATTTATCTTTAAATTTACATATGAATTGACAAAGTTTGACTTTTAAAAGTCAAACATTTGTCCAAAAGTATTGTTATTTTGGACCACACCAGTGTTTATCCAGGTATATTTAGAATAAATAATGCTATAAAGGGTGTTTGGGAGAAGTTGTTAGTATATCTGGTTTAATATAAAAGGGTCTGAAGTATGGGAAATTCGATGGCAAATAAAGTGTTAGTCAAGAAGGGGTGTGTTTGCTGTTAGGTAATAGGTTAAGAACATATGCCATGATTTGGATTCTTACAAGTATACACATCAAACCTTGATGTGCCACCGATGTGCAAGTTTTGAATTTATAAATATGGTTACCTATTCTACTAGCAACACATACGAGCAAGTATACTTGTCCGATTATAGTAAATGTGGGTAAGTCGAGATCGTCCCAAGGGATTTGGTAATAAGTGTATTCAAGTAATGAAATAAGCAATAAGGTTGTCACAATTCTAATTACCATGAAATCGAAAATAACTAGCAAGATTCAATCAATTAAAAGAAACAATACTTGTGTGAAAATCAATTTTCTTTATATAGAGTGTTGGACTCGTTTGGTTAAAAAATGGTAAATGATGCACAAATCTAATGTAAACGATATTCAAGTCAATGGTGTATATCATGAAAATCGCTTAAAAATTCAATCATACGGTAAACCCTTTCGGCATATGAACACCAATATGTCAAATACATTAAGTCTCATTAGTTCGAAAATATGATTTATCCAATTTATTACTACGAGTCCTTTCGACTTATACTCGTATTTGAATCGTTATAAGTCTGTTTTAATAATCCAAGTGATGGTTGCAATTATCACAAGCCATACTAATTCATGCATTAACTTTTTGGAATAAAAATTTAGACCTGTTTAAGCTTTTACCAACAAATTAATCAAGACGAATTCTTATTCAAACAAACTCATAATGCAAATCAATGTTTTCATGCATTCAAATATAACCAAACACTCTGACAAAGGCTACATCATTCCACACAAGTATATATCAAACTACTCCATATCAATTTTCATTTCCAAACATAAATCACAAACATAAACATAATTCGGGAATTGAGAGTTCATCATAAATAACATTACGAGATTAGTACCTATCTTTTAATTACAAGAAATAAGAACGTGGACATAAAGCAATCTGCACGCCTTTAATCAAATATAATACCTAAAACCACTCCAAATAAAAGAACCCAACAATTTCAAATTTGTTCCTAGCACTTCCTGGAATTGGAAGAGGTTTTCTAGCCTTTTCTGGTATAGTATTTGTGTGAGTTAAGTCTTAGGTTGCAAGGTTAATTCTGCATGCATACTTTGCTACAACCTAGAGCCTTGTTTATATAAGTTTGAGAACCCTTCTAGGCCAAGAGAAACGACTTGCAAGAGCTAAGTGAGGGAAATGATCTGCCACAATGATTACTAGACTTAAAATTGTCATTAAATGAAGTTTAAAGAAAACTATTACGAGTTCTAGCCGATCAGCTAGATGGACAGCTGAATCGGCTTGATGGCTTTGGTCAGAAAGGGTTTAAAATGGCTACAGGCCCAAGCTAATCGGCTAGATGAATTTTGGCTGAGAAATGGTAAAAATAGTTGCGAGCGCAATCCAATCAGATGGGTTGACTTCAGCACAATTTCTTTTTCTTTTTTTTCTTTTTTTTTGGTTTTGACTTATCGGGTGCTCATCCTTTGATCGTGGTTGACTTATATGACTCCAAAGTCATTAATGTCGTCTTTCTTGGTTCCAGAAATGATCTTCAAGTGGTATTTCTCTCGACAAAACTTCCACGTAATATTTACTTGATGGGAAATCTTTGTAAATGCTTTATTCTTCCTTTTTGCTTTTTTCTCATTCTTTTCTTCAACTTTGCTAGCTACCACCATGAAAAACTAATCTTTGTGCAAATTAGTAACAAAAGCTCATTAATTAACCAAATATCATATATAAAAACACGGATAACATGCCTAAAAATATACTTGAATTGAGTGTTATCAAATTCCCCCTGATGCGCGTACGAAGCGCGTTCGGGGTCAAAGGAACTTTCTTTTCTTCGAGCAAGTTTTTCAACCACCTAGGAAGTGAACCTAATCGTTGTAGTGTAGCATTGGGTAAGCCTCAGGAATTAATATCGTTCTCTAGGGGAATAGGAATGCTAGCAAGAAATGTTTGACGAAAAGGTAGGGGTTGAGGATGATTCTTTTTTATCTTTTTATTGGTTTTTTAGAAAGCTAAGGTAAAGTCTCGGGGCAATTGGTTTGGGGGGTGGTATTTTCTACCGATTACTCTACTTATCTAATTATCTAATTGTCTATTACTACAGGTAGCTATGTCTATTTGATGTGTGCTCGTATGATGATTAAAAATGTGTTTCCCTAGATACTATTACTCCCTAGTTATCTTTTATTGGTCGGTTGAATTATCACACCTTATCTTAATGCGTTGTATTCCTAAAGGTCGTAAGCTATGCGTAGTCCCTAACTCTTTGAGGTTACCTTTCGGGTTTAGCCTACGAAATCCGCAAGCCCTTAAGCTATTTAATTCATAAGCTTCACTTTCACAAAGAATACTCAAGCATTAAACACAGCGAATGATGCCTAGTTACAGTCCTAAGCTAATTACAATTAAGATAAGAAACAACCTAACAATAATCAATAACTAGGTTTCATAGATCTATGCAAACACATAAGAAATTTAGCTAGAGATGGTAAACAAGCAAGCATACACACAATCAATTGAAGACATAATGATACTTTGGATTAAAATACTTATATCGATGTGTTAAATAAGGTTTGGGACCCTAATATACTATCCAAATCGGACTACAAATGTTTAGGGTTTTTTTCTCCAAAAGTCTACCTCTTTAAATGCAGAAAAATCGAATTCTATATATAAATTTACACTTGCGACGACGTCACCTTTTGGATGGGACGCCGTCATCTCGCCGTCATTAGGGTTTTCGTCTTGGCCAAGTCATCGATGGGACGGCGTCACCTTAGAGTTGTGACGTCGTCCGTCTTAAGTTAGGACGTCGTCTTGATTCTGGATCTGGGCCGTCTGAGATGAAAAGTCTGAGTGACGCCCTTCTTCTTCACAACGTGACGCCGTCAGGTTATACGAACAAAAAATCCACTCAGCCGTCTGGTGCATGTTTTGATGAAGTCTGTATAGAGGGACGGCGTCGCCCTTTGATTGGGACGCCGTCAGGTTCAGTTTGAGCAGCTTGAGTGGCTTTGATCTTGACTTTGCCATTTTCTTCATGTATTCGCTCCTTTTCATCCAAATGTGCTTCATTCCAGCATTTTGCTTCCAAGAGACCTAAAAAGTGAAAAGGAATAAAATTAAGCAGTAACAGATATAAAAGTGGTCGATTAAGGGCTTAAATGACCCCCTAAAAGTGTACGTTTTAAATCCTTATCACCTCCATACTCAAGTTCTGCTCGCCGTCAAGAAAGTCTAGCATTTTGAAAAATTGTTGCAATCATGAGTGGATCATGATTCGTAAAAAGATAATAATCATTCTATAAAGAACAACTATTGTTTAAAGTTTATATGTGAACATTTTTAGATGTTACTCACATTCTTTAGCTAGATAACACAACTAAGCACCTCACGAATAATTATTTTTTATAATCAATTCACTCAACACTCATATATATGATTGGTCGTGTAAGTAACTCACTCATTGTCTAGTCATGATTTTTGTGTCATACCATAGGCTTATACAAGTATCAAAACAAATCTGATGAGGTGTGAGCACCAGGTAAATCCATCATAGAAGGCTTTTATTTTGGTTATAATGTTAGGCTAAAGGTTAATAACAAGGTGTGAGTTAGGCATGGGATATTTTTGTGGTAAGGTTTCTACAAACAAAAAATAAAATCAAGTCTAAATTGCTAGTTATTATGAACCATCGTTGTGTTTATTGTGTGAGTTGTAGCTTAAAGATAATAGGATATTCGGGGGAGATACTTGGTACTTGGCGATCCCGGATGTTCTAGAGGAGAGTTATGATTCATAGAATTGGGGAATTAGGCACCACCCTATGACTAACACGGAATACAATCCAACCTAAACTGAACCAACCTTACTCCTTTCGATTTTCTGCTTACATATTTATGGTTTTTGGATTCGGTTTGCCCCGGTTCGAGCGAAATCAAAAAAATACACCTAAACTATCTAAACCAAACTAGTTTGGGCTTCGGTTTTGGTTGACTCGGTTCATTTTGGGTCGGTTATCGGTTAATGTTTTTCTCAAAATCGATTTTTAATTTAGTTCGGTTTTGACCCAATGCTCGACCCTAGTTTTACTACTCTTTAAAAAAAATGTGAATACCTATGATTTGTCTGTAGTTTAAAATTATACCTCATTTAACTCTATTACCTTTTAACATAATATAAAATATATTTTTTAAGAATCCAAACATACAAATCATTTACCATATCTCTTCATACAAATCATTTAACTAAAGCCATTTACTCAAACCCATTTACCATATCACAACAAACGTAACAAAAAATATAAATCAAAACACACACCGAAAATCATTTTACCTCCTCATGTTTAAACTCACCAAACTGCTCTCACATGCTCAGGTATTTCTTGTTAGTTAAATTTGTGGCGTTTAATTTGTGAATTTGAACTAAAATTTAGTTGAATTTAGTTCTTTAGTTCGTTATAGGTTTGTTGTTTGTAGTTACATGTATTTACTTGTGATTCGTTGAATCTAAAGTCTAAAACTGTTGTGTTATTTGTTGAATATAAGGTGTTTGATGATATGCATAACTCAAATTAGTTATTAAATTAGTTAATTAAAGATTAGTAAATTTATAATTGATAGATGAATCTAATGCATGTAGTGTTTGATGATATTTCTAACTCAAGTGAAACTATATTAGATGAAACGCCATTGCAGGAATTGCTATATTAGTGGATATGTGTAGTAGGATTAGGGAGTTAAAAGAGATGATTAAGGTTTTGGAAGGAATGCGTAGAAAACTAGAAGGGGGGTTGAATAGTTTACCAATTAAAAACTTTGTTTTGAAACTTATTGAAAGATCAATTGATATTGATCTTTGGATATGTTGATGAAATATGCAAGTAATATGTAAAGAGTAAATAAGGAAAGAAATGATCAAACCACAACAAGTTGTTTATAGTGGTTTGGTCTACAAGGACTCTATTTCCTTGCCCTACTCCACTCCCCGAGTCTCACACTCGAGAGTTTAACTTCACTAGTCAACAAGCTCCTTTCACCGGCGGAGAAAACCTTTACACTTCGCTTATACAATTTCTGACACTAAGCTAGATGTCGAGTTCTTTCCAAGGGTACAACTACTCCCACACACAATGTATTTTGAGGACTAAAATACTAACCACTCACACTCACAAGATTATGATGGTTTAATACAACAATGAAGTATGAATCAACACTAGATCATACAACACTAAACAAACAAGACTTCCAACTTCTCGTTTGAAGCTTGAATGTGACTTGATCTTCTTTGCTACAAAAGAGATCACTACTATGATATGAAACTGAGTAGATATGTATGAGAGTATAATAGAAAGGGATGAAAAACTACTTGGCTTGGCATTGCTATTTATAGCCAAAATGGACAGGAGCGTCCACGGACCGCGGAACCCTTAAAAGGGTTCCGCTCGTGTACCTATTTGGTACCGCCGGGTCTGACAGCCAAGATATCAAATCTTGCCAAATTCAACTCTATCTAAGTGAGATTGTGCAAGATATGAAGAGTACAAATCCACACAAAATATCCAATGAAATCTTCCAATGATTTCCATGATGCATCACATGATGTCATATGTTGTATTTCTATTTTTAGAAATATGCAAGTACTTAAGTAGTGTTTGGTTTTAAGAACCTAACACATTCTAAAAACTACTATCATACATAATGATTAGAGTCATATCAAGATGTCACTAATCATAAATGTAAATGCTTGAATGATGAATATATTGTTTGAAAAAGCTTGTTTTAATATCTATTAAACTTGACAAGCTTTAAGCTTTTATATAAATTAAATTTACTTTTGTCATTAACAAAACTTAGGTAAAGATCAAAAATATAAATAACGTTTAATGACGATATTTGTATTAACAATTTCCCCCTTTTTGTTGAGGACAAAATATAAATTTTATTTTTATAAAAGATACAAAGTTTGTGCAAGAGTTATAAAAATATTAGTTTTAGAACTTGAAAAGAGAATGATAATGCAAGTGTATGATGTTTGACTTTTTCTGAAAGTCAAAGTATTCACTAGTTGATGCATGATGTTGACTTTTTCAGAAAGTCAAAGTATGCAGTTGACTTTTTAAGAAAAGTCAAGTATTATCAATGATGTATCATGTTTGACTTTTTCAGAAAGTCAATGTCAGTTTGACTTTTTCAGAAAAGTCAAAATATAATCAAGTTCTATATTTTCTCCCCCTTTTTGTCTCAACAAAAAGAAGAGGCGATGCGGAATGTAATGAGCCCGAGCCATTATCTCCCCCTTGATCAAAGCTCCCCCTAAATTGGGTGCTTAATGGGAAGATACATAGATTGTGAAAATAAAGCTACAAAAAAAATGTTAGTAATAATGATCATTCACAAGCATTTCCAAACACTATGTAAAATCACCAACACTATAATAAAAACACCATTCATTAGTTAAAATTTTCATGAATAAAGATCATGAAATGGGAACACAATGATGTGTTTTAGTATAATAAAAAGAGAAAATTCCTAGAAAAAGAATAACTAGAAATGCTAATGTATGACCATCCTAGTTAGATGGTGGATGAGAAAGAGCGTTGAGGCGCTCAAGGATATGATTGAGGATGAACCTCATTTCCTCTTGGAAGTCATGGACCATAACCCGGGTCCTTTCCACGGTTTGGGCCGTTTGCTCACAAGTTGAGCAACCATGCCTAGGGGTAGTATGTTTGGGAAGGTTGTGGTGGTGGTATGGTAGATGTGTTGGTGGTATTGGGAATGTTTGGGGTGGTCATGATGGAGGCAAGCAAAGCATTTTGCATTTGCATAGTCTCACTTAAGTGAGAATCCACCATGCCTTTGAATTGGTGGAGGTTGTGGAGTTCCGCTTGAATCTCCTCTCTAGTGGGATTGGCATCTCACATGCACTCTTCAATGTCCTCAAGATGAGGGGACATTGATGTTGGGAGTGGATGATCCCCATATAAAGGACCATGAATGTCTTTGTAAATGGGGTGGAAGAGAAGAGGTTTTGGCCCTAGTGGGGCGTTTGGGTCAAAAGATGACCTTGGTGATTCATGAGCTATTTGCTCAATTGTGCCAAAGGATGGCAATGGTGGTGGATGATTTGGCCTAGGAGGCAAGTCATCCAAGTCCTCTAAGAAAGGATTTGGTGAAGTTGGTGGAGTGGAGAATAACTCCATAGGCATGAGAGTAGGAGACCTTGGTGGTGAAGGTGGTGAGGGTGTTTTGGATGTTTGAATGGGTGCCGGAGGAGGTGAAGTTGGTGTTTTTGTAAGTGGTGGAGTGGTGATCACAGTGTGTGATTGAGTAGGTGTAGCCAAGGTAAGGTTTGTATCTCGGATGAAGAGCTAAGGTTAATGAAGCAACAAGGCCTCACACTAATTCTAGCGGTTTTCTTGCAAGTTTTTGGAGAGGATTTTGTCATTTTTGACTTGGGTTTTTCTTTGCTAGATAATAGTAAGAATGAAGAAGGTGTGAGGATGATCATGGTAAAACCTCTCAATTTATAGAAGTGAAAAATTGTGGAGAAATGTGTTTGATTTGATGTTAAACCATTGAAAAGATGAGGTTCCTAATGATTTAGAAGTGGGTTGAATGCTAGTCATATCACCCAAGTCAATCCATTCAAGAGAGATGGAGTGAAGAAGAAAATATTTGCAATAAATGTGTTCTAATGAGTGGAATTTCCTAACAATCAGATCACCCACGGATTTGAAGGTACCAAAAATTTGGTTCCTTCCTTTATGCCAAAGGGCTCCTTGGGTGGATTTTTCAAATTTTTGAATTTTGGTGGGAAATGGATTTCTTATATACCTAAGTGAATTATACTAGTTCTAATAAGAGTATAAACTAGTTAAGATTGATTTATAAGTGATGGATGGTAATTTGGAATCACGAAAGAGTCAAAATTCAGAAAATTACCTGGAGAATCCACGACACCAAAATCATACACGGCCGGAACCCTAAAAAGGGTGCCGTCTGGTCCGCCTGTACAGGTACGGCGGTACCATTTTACATAACGGACGGTACCAAATCTTTGGTGCCGTCTGGTCCGTGGAGTGCAGAAAACAAGACAGAGTATGTTTTTAGGTGTCGGGCATTTTTCCGAAACCTGAAATTTTTCTCAAAAGGTGTTATACTAAACATTTCTAGTTAGGAAAAGTAAATAACACATGTATAAACATAGTGGAGCATAGATTTGGAGCAAGGCTTATTGATTTTCACATTATAGTGAAAATGGGTAAAATTTGATAGCATACTTATGCTATCCCCTTGCATAAGATTGTTAGCATACATCAGTTTTAGAAGTTATATTATCATCCTACAAGATAAAAACAACTAAATAGTATCAAACATTACTGATAATGTATTGTTCCAAACACTCCTTAAAGTACCCTCATTTGTCCAACTTCTTGTAAATCTTGTTCATCATCCTACCAAGGCACTTGAACATTCCCTTAGTTTGCTTGAATTCCGCTGATTCATTTTAAATCTCGGGAAGAGACGCATAATACTCGTGAGGTGGGAGACGAGAGCTTGGAAGACCATCCTCGGAGCTATTTGATGATGATGATGATGGAGTTGGAGGTTTTGCTCTTTTGCCTTTTGTCTTAGCAACTCGTTCATCACTTAAAGGTACAAAGATGTGAGGGATGAGTTCATAGTGAAGGTGCATCCCTTTTGGAGTTGGTGGAATTGGTGCAAAGTTTCTATAGAGACGGGTGAGAAGCATCCCGTATGAAAGAGCAACCGATCCTTGAGTTGGAATATCAATCATTCTCCTAGCTATGTAATAGGCTAAATTGAATGGTTGTCGGGTGGACAAGTTGTAGAGCATGTGACAAAGGCAAGCGTTTATATGATCCCTATTTCCTATGGTGCTAATGACATTGGCTCTAAGTAGCTCCTCCCATTTCTTAAATTCGGGCTTAAGTTCATTTAGCTCCATTCCATATGGATCTCGGTTTACCTCTTTTCCCTTTCGGGTAACACGGGTTGTATCACCCTTTGGGTTAAATAGGTGTTCACGGATAACATCCTTATCGGCCAAACGGGTTTGGTAGGGAGAAGTGCGGTCATTGATTACATCAAGAGCGGTGAGAGACCACTTATCCGTGTAGACACAAGTTCCTCGGTTGGGAATTCCTAGTACTTGAGCAAAGTTGCTTAAGGTGATGGTGTAGTCGTTTTGATTGATTCTAAATCTAAGACAAAATTCATCATCGTCTTCATCACTAAAGCCGGCCACACTAGCATAGAATTCTAACACAAACCTAGGACAAATTGGTTCATCGATGTCAAGAAGACAATCAAATTTAATGGCGGCTAGTTCTTCACGAAGATTGGTATGTTCAAGGAAGGATGAGTGAATGGTTCTACCCTCATGGAAATACCCTGATTCTAGACCCTTAAATATTTCTACTTGATCCGTGGTAAGTCCTTTGGTTTTGTGGTGTTTGGGAATGTAGTTAAGGGTGTCTTTGTGATCATAGAATCTTGCGGCTACCATGGTTATTCCTAAGGACAAGAATTGATATGTTAAAACTGAGAATAAACTTTAACGTTTTGGTTCTAGTGTGTGCCTATATGAAAACAATTTGGAGTTGCGGTTATCTCGACTCATTTTATGCACAAAAATGGTTTTAGTGGGGTGTTTGGCAAATACCATGAGATAACCCAAATGCTCCTAATTCAATGTGGCTTCATTTAAATATACCCGGGAATGTATATTAGTTATGCAATACCTTTAGTATTCAAGAGCATGTAAGTGATGAAAGTCTAACGTTTCTATTTGTATTTAACAATGAAAAATTGTTTTCCTACAAGTGAGAAGCTTTTCAAAATTTTTGACATGGGGTGTTTGGTTATTTGAATAAGGCCTTATATTCATTATCTATTAATTAGTGGGAAACATGATTTGTTTATGCAATATGATAATGTAGTACCTAATTTCAATGACTAGTTATGCAATTTGCCAATTGAATTCATATTTAGTATAAAAGCATACGTAAAACCCCATGTAATGATTTGTGATAGTTTTGTGCATAAATAAGAATCCTAGACTCAGAATTGAGAGATAAAATGTAGTTAGGATACTTACAATAATGTTATCTTCTGTGATTAGTGAAAGGGAAGGTGTCAATAATGAGCTTGGTTTAAGTTTTACACGTTTTGGTAAAGTGGGTTTTGAGGAAGAAGATGTTTTGTAGGTAGTATTTTTGCTTCTGTAGACACCACGGACCAGACGGTACCAAAACTTTGGTTCCGTCCTTGTTGTCGTTTGGTACCGTGGCTACAGTAGCAAATATAAAACAAAATTGTTTTGGTTTTACTATTCTAATGTTTTAGGCTATGTTTATCCTACATGTTTGGTTCCATTAACCCTAAACCAAGTCTAAGAAGATTAAAAGGTTCTCGTTTAAGAGGCTTAGTTAAGATGTCGGCAATGTTGTCTTCGGAGGATACTTTCTCAATTGAAATGTTCCTTTTTTGAACATTGTCGCGAAGAAAGTGATGACGGATTTCAATATGCTTTGTACGAGCATGTTGAACGGGATTCTTGCTGAGATCGATGGCTCCTTTGTTGTCGCAAAGTATCACAATGTCGTTGAGATGAATTCCGTAATCTACGAGAGCTTGCTTCATCCAAAGAGCTTGTTGACATGCCTTTCCGGATGAGACGTACTCGGCTTCAGTAGTTGAGATGGCTAAGGCCGTTTACTTCTTTGCAAACCAGGAGGTGAGACAATGTCCAACAAAAGTGCAAATACCACTTGTAGTTTTTCTATCGACATAGTCACCGGCATGATCCGAGTCGGCATACACTATGGTTTCTACACCCGTTCCTTTGGGATACCATAATCCTAAACACGTTGTTCCCTTAATGTATCGAAAAATCCTTTTTAAGGCTTCTAAGTGTGATGCCTTTGGGTTTTCTTGAAAGCGAGCACATAGACAAACACTAAACATAATGTCGGGTCTACTAGCCGTAAGATAGAGTAGGCTACCAATCATTCCTCTATATTTAGTATTATCTACGGATTCACCTTCTTCGTCCTTGGTGAGTTTGGTGTCCGAGGACATGGGTGTTTTAGTTGGTTTGGAATCTTCAAGCCCAAATTTCTTAAGCATGTCTTTTATATATTTAGATTGTGTTAATACAAATATCGTCATTAAACGTTATTTATATTTTTGATCTTTGCCTAAGTTTTGTTAACGACAAAAGTAAATTTAATTTATAAAAGCTTAAAGCTTGTCAAGTTTATTAGATATTAAAACAAGCTTTCTCAAACAATATATTCATCATTCAAGCATTTACATTTATGATTAGTAACATCTTGATATGACTCTAATCATTATGTATGATAGTAGTTTGTAGAATGTGTTAGGTTCTTAAAACCAAACACTACTTAAGCATTTGCATATTTCTATTAATAGTAATACAACATTTGACATCATGTATTACATCATGGAGATCATTGGAAGATTCCATTAGATATTTTGTGAAGATTTGTACTCTTCATATCTTGCACAATCTTACTTAGATAGAGTTGACTTTAGGCAAGATTTGATATCTTGACTGTCAGACTGGCGGTACCAATTTGGTACACGGGCGGAACCCTTTTTAGGGGTCCGCGGTCCGTGGACGCTCCTGTCCAAATTGGCTATAAATAGCAATGCCAAGCCAAGTAGTTTCTCATCCCTTTCTAACATACTCTCATACATATCTTCTCTCTAACCTTTCTAACTCAGTTTCATATCATATTAGTGATCTCTTTTGTAGCAAAGAAGATCAAGTCATATTCAAGCTTCAACGAGAAGTTGGAAGTCTTGTTTGTTTAGTGTTGTATGATCTAGTGTTGATCCATACTTCATTGTTGTATCAAACCATCATAATCTTGTGAGTGTGAGTGGTTAGTATTTTAGTCCTCAAAATACATTGTGTGTGGGAGTAGTTGTACCCTTGGAAAGAACTCGACATCTAGCTTAGTGTCGGAAAATAGTGTAAGCGAAGTGTAAAGGTTTTCTCCGCCGGTGAAAGGAGCTTGTTGACTAGTGAAGTTAAACTCTCGAGTGTGAGACTCGGGGAGTGGAGTAGGGCAAGGAAAAAGAGTCCTTGTAGGCCGAACCACTATAAACAACTTGTTGTGGTTTGATCATTTCTTTCCTTACTTACTTATTACATATTGCTTGCATATTTCATTAACATACTTAAGATCAATATCAATTGATCTTTCAATAAGTTTCAAAACAAAGTTTTTAAATCGGTAAACTATTCAACCCCCCTTCTAGTTTTCTACAATTGGTACCAGAGCAACGTTGCTCAAGAATTTCTAAAATAACTTGTATTTTATAAACTTGAAACGATCCATGGATTCTGAAAACTTTAAAGAAGGGCAATCTATGCAAAGACCACCACTCTTTGAAACCAATGGATTTATCTATTGGAAAAACCGTTTTGAAACATATGTAAAATCAAAAGATATAGATCTTTGGTTTATTATTGTTAAAGGAGATTTTAGTTCTACAACAATGGATATTTCCGTTGATGAACAAAAGAAATTAGTTGCTAAAAATAATGAAGCTAAAATGATGCTTTATAATGCTTTACCTAGAAAAGAATATGAAAGAATTTTTATGTGTGAAACCGCCAAAGATATTTGGGAATCTTTAATTGTTACACATCAAGGTAATTCACAAGTCAAGGATAACAAAATTGATCTTCTTGTTCAACAATATGAACAATTTGTTATCCCTGAAGATGAAACCATTGATTGTGGCTTTGCTCGTTTTAACACTATCATTACATCACTTAAAGCACTTGATGAATCTTTTCGTAGTAAGAACTTTGTCAGGAAATTTCTTAGAGCACTCCATCCCAAATGGAGAGCTAAAGTGACCGCTATTGAAGAATCAAAAGATCTCTCAATAATGTCACTAGACGAGCTAATTGGCAACCTCAAAGTTCACGAAATGATAATGGAGAAAGATTCGGAGATCATCAAAGGAAGAAAGGAGAAGATCAAATCCGTTGCTCTTAAAGCAAAGGCGGAATCAAGCGATGATGGTGAATCTTGTTCCGATAGTGAAGATGAGGAGTATGCCATGGCCGTTAGAGATTTCAAGAAGTTCTTTAGAAGAAGAGGAAAGTTTGTAAGACAACCTCGAGAAGAAAAGAAGCCATTCCGAAAAGATCGGGATGATAAGAAAATCAAAGGTGAAAGAAAGTGTTTTAGATGTGGTGATGCAAGTCATCTCATAGGAGAATGTCCCAAGCCACCTAAGAGCAAAACTCAACGAGCTTTTGTAAGTGGTGCTTGGAGTGATAGTGAAGACGACGAAGAATCAAGCAAGGAAGAGATCGCTCTAATGGCACATGAGTCAAATGAGGTACTTTCCGATTCCTCTTATTCTTCTATAGATGATGACACCTTGCAAAAACAATATAATCAATTGTGTGAGCTAAGTCTAAAAATCATAACTAAAAATAAATTTCTAAAAACTAAAAAGGAATTTTTGGAAAATGAGGTATATGAGTTAAAAGAAAAAGCAAAACGACTTGAAAAAGGAAAAGCAAATGACAATGATTGTAAATCATGTCAAGAGCTTAATCTTGAAATAGAAAAACTAAAGCTCACACAAGAAGTTTTAATAGAAAATAATTCTAAGTTTAAAAGGTTTAACAAAAACATCGCTATTGCCGATGAAATAGTTAAAATCCATAAAACACCAGGAGACATGAATGGGCTAGGTTTTAATGAAGTATTAATTCCTAAGAGTCAAAACAAAACGGCCGAAAAGGACGAACATTCTGTCAAAACTGCTGCTGTACAGCACGGACCAGACGGAACCAAAATAAGGGTTCCGTCCGTTGTGCAAAATGGTACCGCGGGTACTTCAGCAGAACAGAATGTTCGCAATACGGACCGTACTGAATTTGTTAAAATAACAAAGAAAACCAATGATAATGTTAAACTAAAACCAGCCATTATATCAGGAGTAGGACTTATTAAAAATGAATTTAGATCAAAAACTCCTCAACAACGACATAAAACTTCTTTTGCCAAACGCCCCTTTCCTAAGAGCAACCACAACGTTCAACATAACTACCAACACAACGGTTGGAATCAAAACTTTCCTAGACCATATCAAACTCCAGATTACATGCCATGGAACCCTTATCCATCATTTCAATACATGAATCAAATAAATGGTATGTTTAACCCAAACGGACCCATGAGATATTGGGGACCAAATGTTTGAGTTATTCGCTTCTTAGGTATGTTTGAAAGTTGGATTGGAACCTGATGAATGGATAAAAGATAGTGGATGCTCACGACACATGATGGGCAACAAAAGTCTCTTCTCATCATACCAAGAGTATGACGGAGGTAATGTCACTTTCGGTAGCAATCTCAAAAGCAAAATCATTGGCAAAGGTACGATTGCTCATAACTCTCTAACTATTGAAAATGTTGCTCATGTGGATAGGTTAGGATTTAATCTACTTAGTATTAGCCAACTATGCGATAAAAAGTATAAAGTACTATTTGATGAAAATGGTAGTAAAATACTAAAAGATGGTATCACCATAGCTAAAGGAGTTAGGAAAAATAACATATACGTCATGAAAATAGATAAAACATATAATGACAAACTTTGCCTAACAACATTAGACGATAGCTCATCTCTTTGGCATAGACGCTTAGGTCACGCTAATATGAGACTTATACAAAACCTATCTTCAAAAGAATTAGTTAGGAATTTGCCAAAACTAAAATATGACCAACACTTTTGCGACGCTTGCAAAATTGGTAAACAAACACATAGTAGTCACAAATCTAAAAATATGGTATCTACATCTAAGTGTCTAGAATTATTACATATGGACTTGTTTGGACCATCCGCTATAAGAAGCTATGGGGGCAACTTATACACTTTGGTCATAGTAGATGATTACTCAAGGTTTACTTGGACGTTATTTTTGAAAACCAAAAATGAAGCTTTTGATAAATTTGAAATACTTAGCAAGAAAATTCAAAATCTTCTAGGTGTCAAAATTGTGTCGATCCGAAAGGATCATGGTCGTGAATTTGACAACGAAACTCAATTTGGAAACTTTTGTGATGCAAATGGTATAACACATAACTTTTCGGCTCCACGAACACCTCAATCAAATGGAGTAGTAGAACGTAAAAATAGAACAATTCAAGAAATGAGTAGAACAATGCTTAATGAACAAAACATTCCTCAAAAGTTTTGGTGTAACGCCGTTGACACTTCTACATATATTTTAAATAGAGTCCTAATACGTCCTTTCCTAAACAAAACACCATATGAACTTTATAAAGGTAAAAAGCCAACATTAGGATATTTTAAAGTCTTTGGTTGTAAATGTTTTATGCTTAACACTAAGGATTATCTCACCAAGTTTGACCCAAAGTCTTATGAAGGTGTATTTCTTGGTTACTCTCAAACTAGTAAAGCTTACATTGTCCTAAATAAAGAAACAATGATAGTCGAGGAATCGTTGAACATAACATTTGACGAAAGTCCACCTCCCTCTAAGACATCACCTTTGGTAGATGATGACTTAGTTGAAAGTCAAGTAATTGAAAGTCAAATTGATAATAACAAGGAAGATGAACCATTAAATAAGGAAATTATCAACATAAAAGAATCTAAAAGTCATCCATTAGAAAAGGTCATAGGAAAACTTAATCAAAGAACCTTAAGATCACAAGCTCAAAATCAAAGTAATCATTTTTGTTTTGTATCCACCATTGAACCAAAAGCCATAAATGAAGCAATAAAAGATGAATCATGGGTAATGGCCATGCAAGAAGAATTAAACCAATTCGTTAGAAATGATGTTTGGAAACTAGTTCCAAAACCCAAAGATCAAACTATAATTGGAACAAAATGGGTCTTTCGAAACAAAATGGACGAAAATGGTATAGTATCTAGAAACAAAGCTAGACTTGTTGCACAAGGTTATAATCAACAAGAAGGAATTGACTATGATGAAACTTATGCACCGGTAGCTAGACTTGAATCTATTAGAATATTACTTGCTTATGCATGTGCTTATGATTTTAAATTATTTCAAATGGATGTTAAAAGTGCTTTTCTTAATGGGTTTATTAACGAAGAAGTGTATGTTGCTCAACCTCCCGGTTTTACCGACTTTGAGAAACCACATCATGTCTTCAAACTCAAGAAAGCATTATACGGCCTTAAACAAGCACCTAAAGCTTGGTACGACCGTCTTAAGACTTTTCTTATTGATAACAAATATACTATGAGATTAGTAGATAATACTCTTTTTACTAAGAAAAAGGAATCGCAAATTATTATTGTTCAAATATACGTTGATGACATTATATTCGGATCAACTTGTCAAGAACTATGTAATGATTTCTCTAAAATCATGCATGACGAGTTTGAAATGAGTATGATGGGTGAGTTAAACTTCTTTCTAGGACTTCAAATTAAACAACTAGAAGATGGTATTTTCTTTAACCAATCTAAATATATAAAAGATATGCTTAAGAAATTTGGTCTTGAAGATTCCAAACCAACTAAAACACCCATGTCTTCGGACACTAAACTCACCAAGGACGAAGAAGGTGAATCCGTAGATAACACTAAATATAGAGGAATGATTGGTAGCCTACTCTATCTTACGGCTAGTAGACCCGACATTATGTTTAGTGTTTGTCTATGTGCTCGCTTTCAAGAAAACCCAAAGGCATCACACTTAGAAGCATTAAAAAGGATTTTTAGATATATTAAGGGAACAACGTGTTTAGGATTATGGTATCCCAAAGGAACGGGTATAGAAACCATAGTGTATGCCGACTCGGATCATGCCGGTGATTATGTCGATAGAAAAAGTACAAGTGGTATTTGCACTTTTATTGGACATTGTCTCACCTCATGGTTTGCAAAGAAGCAAACGGCTTTAGCCATCTCTACTACTGAAGCCGAATACGTCTCAGCCGGAAAAGCATGTCAACAAGCTCTTAGGATGAAGCAAGCTCTCGTAGACTACGGAATTCATCTCAACGACATTGTGATACTTTGCGACAACAAAGGAGCCATCGATCTCAGCAAGAATCCCGTTCAACATGCTCGTACAAAGCACATTGAAATCCGTCATCACTTTCTTCGCGACAATGTTCAAAAAGGAAACATTTCAATCGAGAAAGTATCCTCCGAAGACAACATTGCCGACATCTTTACTAAACCTCTTAAACGAGAACCCTTTAATCTTCTTAGACTTGGTTTAGGGTTAATGGAACCAAGCATGTAGGATAAACATAGCCTAAAAACATTAGAATAGTCAAACCAAAACAATTTTTGTCTTGTTTCTGCTACTGTAGCCACGGCACCAAACGACAACACGGACGGAACCAAAAATTTGGTGTCGTCTGGTCCGTGGTGTCTACAGAAGCAAAACAGCTTTATACATAACATCTTCTTCCTCACAACCCACTTTACCAAAACGTGTAAAACTTAAACCAAGCTCATTATTGTCATCTTCCCACTCACTAATCACTGAAGATAACATCATTGTAAGTATCCTAACTACATTTCATCTCTTAATTCTGAGTCTAGGATTCTTATTTATGCACAAAACTATCACAAATCATTACATGGGGTTTTATGTATGCTTTTATACCAAATATGAATTCAATTGGCAAATTGCATAACTAGTCATTCAAATTAGGTACTACATTATCATATTGCATAAACAAAATCATGTTTCCCACTAATTGATAGATAATAAATATAAGGCCTTATTCAAACAACCAAACACCCCATGTCAAAAGTTTTGAAAAGCTTCTCACTTGTAGGAAAACATTTTTTCATTGCTAATACAAATAGAAACGTTAGAATTTTCATCACTTGCATGCTCTTGAATACTAAAGGTATTGCATAACTAATATGCACTCCCGGGTATATTCAAATATAGCAACATTGAATTAGGAGCATTTGGGTTATCTCATGGTATTTGCCAAACACTCCACTAAAACCATTTTGTGCATAAAATGAGTCGAGATAACCGCAACTCCAAATTGTTTTCATATAGGCACACACTAGAATCAAAAACATTAAAATTTATCTAAATTTTTTTTTAACATGTTAATTCTTATCCTTAGGAATAACCATGGTAGCCGCAAGATTCTATGATCACAAAGACACTCTTAACTACATTCCCAAACACCACAAAACCAAAGGACTCACCAAGGAACAAGTAGAAATATTTAGGGGTCTAGAATCAAGGTATTTCTACGAGGGTAGAACCATTCACTCATCCTTCCTTGAGCATACCAATCTTCGTGAAGAACTAGCCGCCATTCAATTCGATTGTCTTCTTGACATTGATGAACCAATTTGTCCTAGGTTCGTATTAGAATTCTATGCTAGTGTGACCGGTTTTAGTGATGAAGATGATGAGTTTTGTCTTAGCTTTAGAATCAACCAAAATGACTACACCATCACTTTAAGTGACTTTGCTAGAGTACTAGGAATTCCCAACCGTGGAACTTGTGTCTACACGGATAAGTGGTCACTCACCGCCCTTGATGCAATCAATGACCGCTCTCTTCCCTACATAACCCGTTTAGCCGATAAGGATGTCATCCGTGAGCACCTTTTTAACCCAAAAACGGATACAACCCGAGTAACCCGAAAGGGAAAAGAGGTAGACCGAGATCCATATGGAATGGAGCTCAATGAACTTAAGCACGAATTTAAGAAATGGGAGGAGTTACTTAGAGCAAACGTCATTAGCACCATAGGGAATAGGGATCACATAAACGCTTGTCTTTGCCACATGCTTTACAACTTATCCACCCGACAACCATTCAACTTAGCCTACTACATAGCTAGGAGAATGATTGATATTCCAACTCAAGGATCCGTTGCTCTTCCATACGGGATGCTTCTCACCCGTCTCTATAGAAACTTCGCTCCAATTCCACCTACCCCAAAAGGGATGCACCTTAACTATGATCTCATCCCTCACATCTTTGTGCCTTTGAGTGATGCTCGAGTTGCTAAGACTAAAGGCAAAAGAGCTAAACCTCCAACTCCTTCATCATCATCATCAAATAGCTCCGAGGATGGTCTTCCAAGCTCTCGTCTTCCACCTCAAGAGTATTACACATCTCTTCCCGAGATTGAGAATGAATCAGCAGAATTCAAGCAAACTAAGGGAATGTTCAAGTGCCTTGGTAGGATGATGAACACGATTTACAAGAAGTTGGACAAATAAGGGTACTTTAAGGAGTGTTTGGAACAATGCATTATCGTTAATGTTTGATACTATTTAGTTGTTTTTATTATGTAGGATGATAATATAACTTGAAACAATGGTGTATGCTAACAATCTCATGCAGGGGGGTAGCACAAGTATGCTATCAAATTTTACCCATTTTCACTATATTGTGAAAATCAATAAGCCTTGCTCTTAATCTATGCTCCACTGTGTTTACATATGTGTTATTTACTTTTCCTACCTAGAAATGTTTAGTATAACAGGTTTTGAGAAAAAATTTCAGGTTTCGGAAATTTCAGTTTTTGAGAAACATTCTGTCCAAATTTCAGCACTCCACGGATCAGACGGCACCATTATTTTGGTACCGTCCTTTATGAATTTTGGTACCGCCATATTTGTACAGGCGGACCAGACGGCACCCTTTTTTGGGTTCCGTCCGTGTATGATTTTGGTGCCGTGGATCCTCCAGGTAATTTTCTGAATTTCGACTCTTTCGTGATTCCAAATTATCTTACATCACTTATAAATCAATCCTAACTAGTATATACTGTTATTAGAACTAGTATTATTCACTAAGGGATGTAAGAAATCCATTTCCCACCAAAATTCAAAAATTTGAAAAATCGACCCAAGGAGCCCTTTGGCATAAAGGAAGGAACCAAATTTTTGGTACCTTCAAATCCGTGGGTAATCTGAATATTAGGAAATTCCACTCACTAGAACACATTTATTGCATATCTTTTCTTCTTCACTCCATCTTCTTTGTATGGATTGACTTGGGTGATATGACTAGCATTCAACCCACTTCCAAATCATTAGGAACCTCATCTATTCAATGGTTCAACATCAAATCAAACCTTTTCTCAACAATTTCTTACCTCTATAAATTGAAAGGCTTTACCATGATCATCCTCACACCTTCTTCATTCTCACTTACTATCTAGCAAATCAAAACCCAAGATAAAAATGACTAAATCATCACCAAAACCTTGCAAGAAAACCGCTAGAATGAGCGTAAGGCCTTGTTGTTTTGTTAATCTTAGCTCATCATCCGAATCTTCACCACTCACCATCTCATCTCCCATTAGAGATGATACACACCTTACCTTGGCTACACCCACTTCATCACACATTGTGATCACCACTCCACCACCATCAAAAGCACCTACTTCACCTCCACCGGCACCCATCCAAACATCCAAAACACCCTCACCACCTTCACCAAGGTCTCCCACTCTCACTCCCATGGAGTTATTTTCTACTCCACCAACATCACCAAATCCTTTCCTAGAGGACTTGGAAGACTTGCCTCCTAGGCCAAGTCATCCACCACCATTGCCATCATTTGGCACCATTGAGCGAATCGCTCATGAATCACCTCGGTCATCCATTGACCCAAACGCCCCATTAGGGCCAAGACCTCTCCTTTTCCACCCCATTCACAAGGACATTCATGGTCCTTTATACGGGGATCATCCACTTCCATCATCAATGTCCCCTCATATTGAGGACATTCCGGAGAGCATGTGGGATGACAATCCCACTAGAGAGGAGATTCAAGCCGAACTCCACAACCTCCACCAATTCAAAGGCATGGTGGATTCTCACTTAAGTGAGACAATGCAAATGCAAAGTGCTTTGCTTGCATCCATCATGACCACTCCAAACATCCCCAACACCACCAACACATCCACCATTCCACCACAACAACCTCCGCAAACTTTCTACCCACCAAGGCATGGTTGCTCAACTTGTGAGCAAACGGGTCAAACCGTGGAACGGACCCGGATTATGGTTCATGACTTCCACGAAGAAATGAGGTTCATCCTCAACCACATTCTTGAGCGTCTCAACACTATTTCCCATCCACCATCTCTTTAGGATGGTTTTTAGAATAGTCTTTTATTTGTTTTTGTTTTTAGGATAATTTTTTTTTTCTCTTGTACTAGAAACACATCACTGTGTTCTCTTTTCATGATCTTTACTCATGAAAAATTTTAACAAATGAATGTTGTTTATTATGTTGTTGGTGTCATTACATAGTGTTTGGAAATGCTTGTGAATGATCATTATTACTAACAATTTTTTTTTGTAGCTTTATTTTCACAATCCATGTATCTTCTCATTAAAGCACCCAATTTAGGGGGAGCTTTGAACAAGGGGGAGATAATAAGCTCGGGCTCATTACATTCCGCATAGCCTCTTCTTTTTGTTAAGACAAAAAGGGGGAGAAAATATAGAACTTGGAAATTATTTATATTTGACTATTCTGAAAAAGTCAAACTGGATACAATTGACTTTCTAAAAGTCAAACAGGAACCCTCATTGATAATACTTGACTTTTCTTTAAAAAAAAGTCAAAATGCATACTTTGACTTTCTGAAAAAGTCAACATCATGCATCAACTAGTGAATTCTTTGACTTTCATAAAAAGTCAAAATTCATACACTTATATTATCATTTCCTTTTCAAAGTTCTAAAACTAATATTTTTATAACTCTTGTACAAACTTTGTCTCTTTTATAAAAATAAAATTTATATTTTGTCCTCAACAAAAAGGGGGAGATTGTTAATACAAATATCGTCATTAAACGTTATTTATATTTTTGATCTTTGCCTAAGTTTTGTTAACGACAAAAGTAAATTTAATTTATAAAAGCTTAAAGCTTGTCAAGTTTATTAGATATTAAAACAAGCTTTCTCAAACAATATATTCATCATTCAAGCATTTACATTTATGATTAGTAACATCTTGATATGACTCTAATCATTATGTATGATAGTAGTTTGTAGAATGTGTTAGGTTCTTAAAACCAAACACTACTTAAGCATTTGCATATTTCTATTAATAGTAATACAACATTTGACATCATGTATTACATCATGGAGATCATTGGAAGATTCCATTAGATATTTTGTGAAGATTTGTACTCTTCATATCTTGCACAATCTTACTTAGATAGAGTTGACTTTAGGCAAGATTTGATATCTTGACTGTCAGACTGGCGGTACCAATTTGGTACACGGGCGGAACCCTTTTTAGGGGTCCGCGGTCCGTGGACGCTCCTGTCCAAATTGGCTATAAATAGCAATGCCAAGCCAAGTAGTTTCTCATCCCTTTCTAACATACTCTCATACATATCTTCTCTCTAACCTTTCTAACTCAGTTTCATATCATATTAGTGATCTCTTTTGTAGCAAAGAAGATCAAGTCATATTCAAGCTTCAACGAGAAGTTGGAAGTCTTGTTTGTTTAGTGTTGTATGATCTAGTGTTGATCCATACTTCATTGTTGTATCAAACCATCATAATCTTGTGAGTGTGAGTGGTTAGTATTTTAGTCCTCAAAATACATTGTGTGTGGGAGTAGTTGTACCCTTGGAAAGAACTCGACATCTAGCTTAGTGTCGGAAAATAGTGTAAGCGAAGTGTAAAGGTTTTCTCCGCCGGTGAAAGGAGCTTGTTGACTAGTGAAGTTAAACTCTCGAGTGTGAGACTCGGGGAGTGGAGTAGGGCAAGGAAAAAGAGTCCTTGTAGGCCGAACCACTATAAACAACTTGTTGTGGTTTGATCATTTCTTTCCTTACTTACTTATTACATATTGCTTGCATATTTCATTAACATACTTAAGATCAATATCAATTGATCTTTCAATAAGTTTCAAAACAAAGTTTTTAAATCGGTAAACTATTCAACCCCCCTTCTAGTTTTCTACAGATTGGTTAAAAAATATGCCATCTTCTAGTTGTTTAATTTGAAGTCCTAGAAAGAAATTTAACTCACCCATCATACTCATTTCAAACTCGTCGTGCATGATTTTAGAGAAATCATAACATAGTTCTTGACAAGTTGATCCGAATATAATGTCATCAACGTATATTTGAACAATGATAATATGTGATTCTTTTTTCTTGGTAAAAAGAGTATTATCTACTAATCCCATAGAGTATTTGTTATCAATAAGAAAAGTCTTAAGTCGGTCGTACCAAGCTTTTGGTGCTTGCTTAAGACCATACAATGCTTTCTTGAGTTTGAAGACATGATGTGGTTTCTCAAAGTTGGTAAAACCGGGAGGTTGAGCAACATACACTTCTTCGTTAATAAACCCATTAAGGAAGGCACTTTTAACATCCATTTGAAATAATTTAAAATCATAAGCACATGCATAAGCAAGTAATATTCTAATAGATTCGAGTCTAGCTACCGGAGCATAAGTTTCATCATAATCAATACCTTCTTGTTGATTATAGCCTTGTGCAACAAGCCTAGCTTTGTTTCTAGATACTATACCATTTTCATCCATTTTATTTCGAAAAACCCATTTCGTTCCAATTATGGTTTGATCTTTAGGTTTTGGAACTAATTTCCAAACATCATTTCTAACTAATTGGTTTAATTCTTCTTGCATGACAATTACCCATGATTCATATTTTATTGCTTCATTTATGTTTTTCGGTTCTATGGTGGATACAAAACAAAAATAATTACTTTGATTTTGGGCTTGTGACCTTACGGTTCTTTGATTAAGTTGTCCTATGACCTTTTCTAAAGGATGACTTTTAGATTCTTTGATGTTTATAATTTCCTTATTTAATGGTTCATCTTCCTTGTTATCATTAATTTGACTTTCTATTATTTGACTTTCAACTAAGTCATCATCTACCAAAGGTGATATCTTAGAGGGAGGTGGACTTTCATCAAATGTTATGTTCAACGATTCCTCGACTATCATTGTTTCTTTGTTAAGGACAATATAAGCTTTGCTAGTTTGAGAATAACCCAGAAATACACCTTCATAAGACTTTGGGTCAAACTTGGTGAGATAGTCTTTAATATTAAGAATGAAGCATTTACAGCCAAAGACTCTAAAATATCCTAAAGTTGGCTTTTTACCTTTGTAAAGCTCATATGGTGTTTTGTCTAGGAAATGACGTATTAAGACTCTATTCAAAATATATGTTGAAGTGTCAACGGCGTTGCACCAAAATTTTTGAGGAATGTTTTGTTCATTAAGCATTGTTCTACTCATTTCTTGAATTGTTCTATTTTTACGTTCTACTACTCCATTTGATTGAGGTGTTCTTGGAGCGGAAAAGTTATGTGTTATACCATTTGTATTACAAAAGTTTCCAAATTGAGTTTCGTTGTCAAATTCACGACCATGATCCGTTCGGATTGACACAATTTTAACACCTAGTAGATTTTGAATTTTCTTGCTAAGAATTTCAAATTTATCAAAAGCTTCATTTTTGGTTTTTAAAAACAACGTCCAAGTAAACCTTGAGTAATCATCTACTATGACCAAAGTGTATAAGTTGCCTCCGTAGCTTCTTATAGCGGATGGTCCAAACAAGTCCATATGTAATAATTCTAGACACTTAGATGTGGACACCATATTTTTATATTTGTGACTACTATGGGTTTGTTTACCAATTTTGCAAGCGTCGCAAAAGTGTTGGTCATATTTTAGTTTTGGTAAATTCCTAACTAGCTCTTTTGAAGATAGGTTTTGTATAAGTCTCATATTAGCGTGACCTAAGCGTCTATGCCAAAGAGATGAGCTATCATCTAATGTTGTTAGACAAAGTTTGTTGTTATATGTTTTATCTATCTTCATGACGTATATGTTATTTTTCTTAACTCCTTTAGCTATGGTGATACCATCTTTTAGTATTTTACTACCATTTTCATCAAATAGTACTTTATACTTTTTATCACATAATTGGCTAATACTAAGTAGATTAAATCCTAACCTATCCACATGAGCAACATTTTCAATAGTTAGGGAGTTATGAGCGATCGTACCTTTGCCAATGATTTTGCTTTTGAGATTGCTACCAAAAGTGACATTACCTCCGTCATACTCTTGGTATGATGAGAAGAGACTTTTGTTGCCCGTCATGTGTCGTGAGCATCCACTATCTTTTATCCATTCATCAGGTTCCAATCCAACTTTCAAGCATACCTAAGAAGTAAATAACTCAAGCATTTGGTCCCCAATATCTCATGGGTCCGTTTGGGTTAAACATACCATTTATTTGATTCATGTATGGAAATGATGGGAAAGAGTTCCATGACATGTAATCTGGAGTTTGATATGGTCTATGGAAGTTTTGATTCCAACCATTGTGTTGGTAGTTGGGTTGTACGTTGTGGTTGCTCTTAGGAAAGGGGCGTTTGGCAAAAGGTGCTTTATATCGTTGTTGAGTAGTTTTTGATCTAAATTCATTTTTAGCAAGTCCTACTCCTGATGTAACAGCTGGTTTTAGTTTAACACTATCCTTGGTTTTCTTTGTTACTTTGACAAATTCAGTACGGTCCATATTACGAACATTCTGTCCTGCTGAAGTACCCACGGCACCATTTGTTTCCACGGACGGAACCCTTATTTTGGTTTCGTCTGGTCCGTGCTGTACTGCAGCAGTTTTGACATATTGTTCTTCTTTTTCGGCCGTTTTGTTTTGACTCTTTGGAATTAATACTTCATTAAATCCTAGCCCATTCATGTCTCCTGGTGTTTTATGGATTTTAACTATTTCATCGGCAAGAGCGATGTTTTTGTTAAACCTTTTAAATTTAGAATTATTTTCGATTAAAACATCTTGTGTGAGTTTTAGTTTTTCTATTTCAAGTTTAAGCTCTTGACATGATTTACAATCATCATCATTTGCTTTTCCTTTTTCAAGTCGTTTTGCTTTTTCTTTTAACTCATAAACTTCATTTTCCAAAAATTCCTTTTTGGTTTTTAAAAATTTATTTTTAGTTATGATTTTTAGACTTAGCTCACACAATTGATTATATTGTTTTTGCAAGGTGTCATCATCAATAGAAGAGTAAGAAGAGTCGAAAAGTACCTCATTTGACTCATGTGCCACTAGAGCGATCTCTTCCTTGCTTGACTCTTCATCGTCTTCACTATCACTCCAAGCACCACTTACAAAAGCTCGTTGAGTTTTGCTTTTAGGTGGCTTGGGACATTCTCCTATGAGATGATTTGCATCACCACATCTAAAACACTTTCTTTCACCTTTACCCTTTTTGTCATCCCGATCTTTTCAGAATGGCTTCTTTTCTTCTCGAGGTTGTCTTACGAACTTTCCTCTTCTTCTAAAGAACTTCTTAAAATCTCTAAGGGCCATGGCATATTCCTCATCTTCACTACCGGAGCAAGATTCGTCATCATCACTTGATTCCGCCTTTGCTATTAGAGCAACGGATTTGATCTTCTCCCTTTTTCCTTTGATGATCTCCGAATCTTTCTCCATCACCATTTCATGTACTTTGAGGTTACCGATTAGCTTGTCTAGTGACATTTTTGAGAGATCTTTTGATTCTTCAATAGCGGTCACTTTAGCTCTCCATTTGGGATGGAGTGCTCTAAGAAATTTCCTCACAAAGTTCTTACTACGAAAAGATTCATCAAGTGCTTTAAGTGATGTAATAATAGTATTAAAGCGAGCAAATCCACAATCAATGGTTTCATCTTCAGGGATAACAAATTGTTCATATTGTTGAACAAGAAGATCAATTCTGTTATCCTTGACTTGTGAATTACCTTGATGTGTAATAATCAAAGATTCCCAAATATCTTTGGCGGTTTCACACATAAAAATTCTTTCATATTCTTTTCTAGGTAAAGCATTGTAAAGCATCATTTTAGCTTCATTATTTTTAGCAACTAATTTCTTTTGTTCATCAACAGAAATGTCCTTTGTTGTAGAACTAAAATCCCCTTTAACAATAATAAACCAAAGATCTATATCTTTTGATTTTACATATGTTTCAAAACGGTTTTTCCAATAGATAAATCCATTGGTTTCAAAGAGTGGTGGTCTTTGCATAGATTGCCCTTCTTTAAAGTTTTCAGAATCCATGGATCGTTTCAATTTTATAAAATACAAGTTATTTTAGAAATTCTTGAGTAACGAGGCTCTGGTACCAATTGTAGAAAACTAGAAGGGGGGTTGAATAGTTTACCAATTAAAAACTTTGTTTTGAAACTTATTGAAAGATCAATTGATATTGATCTTTGGATATGTTGATGAAATATGCAAGTAATATGTAAAGAGTAAATAAGGAAAGAAATAATCAAACCACAACAAGTTGTTTATAGTGATTCGGTCTACAAGGACTCTATTTCCTTGCCCTACTCCACTCCCCGAGTCTCACACTCGAGAGTTTAACTTCACTAGTCAACAAGCTCCTTTCACCGGCGGAGAAAACCTTTACACTTCGCTTACACAATCTCCGACACTAAGCTAGATGTCGAGTTCTTTCCAATGGTACAACTACTCCCACACACAATGTATTTTGAGGACTAAAATACTAACCACTCACACTCACAAGATTATGATGGTTTAATACAACAATGAAGTATGAATCAACACTAGATCATACAACACTAAACAAACAAGACTTCCAACTTCTTGTTTGAAGCTTGAATGTGACTTGATCTTCTTTGCTACAAAAGAGATCACTACTATGATATGAAACTGAGTTAGAAAGGTTAGAGAGAAGATATGTATGAGAGTATAATAGAAAGGGATGAAAAACTACTTGGCTTGGCATTGCTATTTATAGCCAAAATGGACAGGAGCGTCCACGGACCGCGGAACCCTTAAAAGGGTTTCGCTCGTGTACCTATTTGGTACCGCTGGGTCTGACAGCCAAGATATCAAATCTTGCCAAAGTCAACTCTATCTAAGTGAGATTGTGCAAGATATGAAGAGTACAAATCCACACAAAATATCTAATGAAATCTTCCAATGATTTCCATGATGCATCACATGATGTCATATGTTGTATTTCTATTTTTAGAAATATGCAAGTACTTAAGTAGTGTTTGGTTTTAAGAACCTAACACATTCTAAAAACTACTATCATACATAATGATTAGAGTCATATCAAGATGTCACTAATCATAAATGTAAATGCTTGAATGATGAATATATTGTTTGAAAAAGCTTGTTTTAATATCTATTAAACTTAACAAGCTTTAAGCTTTTATATAAATTAAATTTACTTTCGTCGTTAACAAAACTTAGGTAAAGATCAAAAATATAAATAACGGTTAATGACGATATTTGTATTAACAGAATGTGATAGATTCGGCTTGTCACATACATGATTTGAATGTTACGAAAAGTGATTTGTTGACGTTGTATGATAAACTTAGGCTTACTTTATATGCTCTGCTCATACCGTTTGTTCAAACTTTGTTTTATTAATATAGTATATCAGATTGAATTGTGTACTCGTATTTAAGTGTCGTATACATAGATATGACCATTTATCCTAGTTTGGTCTTGTAATGTCCATTGATTCTGAATCACTGAATCACTATATTATACTTTGCATGAACTGAGAGTGTTACAAAATTTGGCAGCCAGATATGAACTCAATGAGATTTATGTAAGATGTCACGAACCGTCTTTCTTTAAAGCTCTTTTCAAAGACAAAACTAATGCGTTTCTTATAGTAATATTTCTTTTATTGATCCTTTTTTAAGACGTATACTGGAAATATTTTAATCGCTATAAATCCATTTCAAAGACTGTCGCATTTGTATGATACCCACATGATGGAACAATATAAAGGACCATGATTTGGAGACCTTAGTATGTACGTTTTTGCTGTAGCAGATGTTGCATACATGTATATTTTTAACATTCTACTTTGGCATCATCGCTTTTTTACAATTTAGTTCCTTTAGCTAACATGGCCTGCATTATCAATAGGGCAATGATTAATGAAGGAAAAATCATTTCATTCTTGGTCAGTGTAGAAAGTGGTGTTGGTAAAACTGAAACAACAAAGATGCTTATGAGATATCTTGCACATTTAGGTGGTCGATCAGGAGTCGAAGGACGCACAGTTGAGCAACAAGTTTTGGAATAAGACTGGAATTTTTATTGTTGCTAGATTTAAGTCTTGATTAAGAATTTTATGGACAAATTTGTATTCATTAATGTTTTTGGTGATGAATTTTATAGTCAAATCCAATACTAGAAGCATTTGGCAATGCCAAAAGTGTCAGGAACAACAACTCGAGGTACATGATTGTTTCGAAACTTCCAAATTTCTGAAGTTTTCGGTAGTGTTATACTTAAGTCTTTTTGTATATGCAACTAACAATCACTATTCTGGTTGTAGCATGTTAAAACAGTCGTTTGGTAAATTTGTTGAGATACAATTCGATAAAAGTGGGAGGATATCGGGGGCAACTATTCCAACTAACCTTCTTGATAGATCTCGTGTTTGCCAGATATCAGATCCCGAAAGAAACTATCACTGCTTTTATCTTTTTTGTGCTGCACTACCCGAGGTATTTATTTAACCCTTTACATATTCTATAATCCGTTCAGTTACTATACTCGATACTTACAAGATCATTTTCTCAATTTTCAAGACAGGGCTAAGTTTAAATTGGTAAGTCCACAGTCATACCATTACTTGAATCACTCAAAGTCGTATGAACTTGAGGGTGTAAGCGATGCTCATGAGTATCTTGCTACCAGACAGGTAATGGACATTGTTGGAAATAGTGAGGAAGAACAGGTTAATATTCTATATATGTCCTAAATTTTTTGATATTATTGATTAGGTTTCTTACAATGCAAAAATCTTTCAGGATGCAATTTTCAGAGTTGTAGCTGCAATTCTTCATCTTGGAATTATTGAGTTTGCAAAGGGTGGGGAGATAGATTCCTCAGTGCTAAAAGATGAGAAATCTAGGTTCCACCTTAATGTGACAGTTGAATTGCTTATGTAATTTTTGACACATGTTTGTAATAACTTTGATTGCGGCCTCCTAAGTTACATGCTGAATAATGGTTTTTGAATATTGATTTCGGTGACCACCATGTCTCAACAGGTGTGATGCTAAGAGCTTAGAGGATGCACTGATCAAACGTGTAATGGTGACACCAGAAGAAGTTATCATAAGATTTTTAGATCCTGAAGCTACACTTGGCAGTAGGGGTGCTTTAGCTAAAAGTCTATACTCTCGCTTGTTTGACTAGTAAGAATAAAGACTGGTGTCATATATAAACAATGTAAAACATGAATCTCTTACAAATCTTATAAAGATCTAATATCTCACGACTTTCGTAGGATTGTGGAGAAGATAAACAATTCAATTGGACAGGATCCGAACTCAAAATCACTAATTGGTGTTCTTGATATATATGGGTTTGAGAGTTTTAAGCATAACAGGTAGTGTATTAGAATTCATTCCACGTTAACGCAATTATGCATGAACTTGAATACTATAATGCTGACAAAACATTTGCTTGGATCAGTTTCGAGCAGTTCTGCATCAACTTAAGTATAACACTACCAAAGAATCCAACATCTGGTATGGGTCCTCAACCAAAGAATCCAACATCAAGTCCAAGTCGTCAACATTATATATATTACATGTATGCATTTGGAAAACAATATTTAAATATATTGCATGTTTTTCTATTTTTCAAATATATACAAACCCGACCCATTTGACCCATTATAAAACATTTCCTTTTTTTCACCTCTAATCAAATTCTCATAATCAGTTGTGTGCAATAATTGAAAAGGTTTTAACTTGATTTATTTCGACTATAGGAAATGATGACAGAGTACTCTAGAGTTATAGAAGACAGATTGATCATCTCATTTTACTAATGCTACTAGACAAAATTTGTTATTAAGTACATGTAATGCTCGTGTTGGATAATGATTTCTGTATAACTAAACTCTGAGATATGCCCGTTACGTTATATACAGAACATACCATTTACGTTATATGTGTTTCTGTATGATTTCCATGATTTCTGTACACGGAAGTTCTGATTTGGAAGTTTTGTATGAGAGTAATTCTTATTTGGGAGTTCTGTATGGAAGTTGGGTTCCGGAAGTTCTGTATTTGCAAAAGTATGTGCACTACTGACACAAACTTGGTGTAGACAAAGATCTAAACCTGTATTGACACATTATGTGTCAGCATAGGTGTGTCACCATAGATCTTTACCATCGGAACTTCTGCTGACACTTATTATATGTGAAGGAGAAGCTAATTTATCTTTGGTGACACTTTTTTATACTTTTCTTGACACTTTTTGTCTGTCAGAAAATGCAGTATTTCTTTTAGTGACTGTAGTGGTGCTTTTCTTATGGAGGATTTGCATTGTCTCATTTATGATGAGGCCCGTTTATACCGTAATATGGGTCATTGGTATTGGATTAATGGTATAGAATAGGAAATGTAGTCATTTTTGGTTCAATGCAAGCAGGGGTTTGGATGGTTTGTTGGAGGGATGAGGCCTTCCTTTGTTTGTTGTCTCCTTCTTTTAGTGCGAGGATGTAATCTACACTATGGGTTGGGGATGACACTCATTAAGAAGGAAATGTAGTCCTCTTCGTGAATTGGTGATGGTATCGTTTGCTTAATTGTCATGCTAGTATTTGTAGTATTTAATTTGCAGTACAATCTTTTGTTTGCTTTCGTGCGTCATTGTCATCAAAATGTTCTATATTTGTTTGTATATATTTTTAGTAGTATAAAGTTTACCATTTCATCAAAAGAAGAAAAACTGAAAAATTACATACAAATAGTAAAACCAACAAACTGTCATATCTTAACTAACTAGAAAAATACCCGTGAACTTGTATTTAGGTATGACACTTGATGCAACACTTACAATTTTAATTTGTAGTAATTGTGAAGAAAAAAAGTTTACGAGTTATAATGAAAATTAATAAAAGTTTAAAGATTAAACAATATTTAAATTATTAATTTAAAAATAAATATATTGTTATTTTTATTTAAAGGTATTTAAAACTTATTATTAGCGTAATTAAAAAGGCAATTTAGACAAAACATTGTACTCTATTTTTAGGCAATTTTAAGTTTTAATAACGAACATACGTACATTAGTACCCGCTAAACCTATCAAAAGGGAAATATACGTGTATGCATAAACTTTCATAAAGGAAAAACATGGTTATTACTTGCTCAAATTAAAGAAAGTTGATGACCGCTCCATCATTCGTGTAAACGAGTGAAGAAACCCCGCGCGATGCAGCGGGATTGCTTTTGTAGACGTGAATTTAGATAGGGACTATTTTTGCCAAATTGCTATAAAGGACTTACTTTGCAGCGACACTTAAACCTTAGGGACTATTTTTGCCAACTTGCGAAGGATTTACTTTGCGACGACACTTAAACCTCAGGGGCTATTTTTGCCAACTTGCGAAAGTTGGCATTTAATGCGGGACACGTGTCAAGTGAAGGAGGTTTGTCTTGACAAATAGTATATACGAGTGATGAAACCCCGCGCGATGCAGCGGGATTGCTTTTGTAGACGTGAATTTAGATAGGGACTATTTTTGCCAAATTGCTATAAAGGACTTACTTTGCAGCGACACTTAAACCTTAGGGACTATTTTTGCCAACTTGCGAAGGATTTACTTTGCGACGACACTTAAACCTCAGGGGCTATTTTTGCCAACTTGTGAAAGTTGGCATTTAATGCGGGACACGTGTCAAGTGAAGGAGGTTTGTCTTGACAAATAGTATATATGATAATAATGTTCTGTCAACACATTACTTGTTTTTCCTAAAAGAAAATGATGTAATTATGACATATAATGATATAAGATGCATATATCTTTGAAAGCCGACACCGCTTCTTGCAAGTTGCAAAGAAATCGGTCCCAATCATTTATCCAGACTATTTAATTAGAATCTAATATATTTTAAAACGTTTGCAAATTCAACTTCATTTCTTCCACAAACTTAAAAGGCAGTAGTTCATTTAAATAGTAGGTAATTATTAATCTGGTTGCTGGCTTGACTATTCCGCCAACTTTGTTCTTGACAGAAATGTTTTTTTTTTTTTTTTTTTATAAATATTTCTTATTCGCTTTGTGTAAAACAGAAATCATGTTTGAGCCTACATTTTTTTAATATATCATAAGAGTGAATTCAAAAGTCAAGGAAAAACGGCTACGTGCTTGTTTTTCGTACCTCCAGTTTATTTATTCTACTCTTATTTCATATCCTATAAAACCGACACATGTGAGGCATGTAAAAGACACCACCTTCACAAATATATTTGGAGCACGCATTGATTTCACAAAAACACGCATCAAACAAACAATAATGGGATCCATGAATGTCATGCAAAAACCTCATGCAGTGTGCTTACCCTTTCCAGCACAAGGCCACATAAACCCCATGTTAAAACTCGCCAAAATCCTCTATTCAAAAGGTTTCCATATCACTTTTGTCAACACCGAGTTTAACCACCAACGGCTCCTCAAGTCTCAAGGAGCCGAGGCCCTCAATCGCAACCCATCTTTCCAATTTGAAACCATTCCTGATGGCCTTCCGCCATCAGAAAACATAGATGTTACCCAAGACATCCCCTCTTTATGCATGTCAACCTCTCAAACTTGCCTAGAACCTTTTAAGAAGCTTCTCTCGAAACTGAACGATAACACAGTGACTCCTCCTGTGAGTTGTATAATTTCTGATGGAATAATGAGCTTCACACTTGATGCAGCAGATGAGCTGAGCATCCCTAATGTTTTGTTTTGGACAACTAGTGCTTGTGGTTTCTTGGCGTATGCACACTATATCACTCTCAAGCAAAAGGGATTCATTCCACTTAAAGGTACTCTATCATATTGAACGAAAACCGTATTATATTACGCATTACCATCTGTAATGGAGTTGCAAGAAACACTACTACACAAACTGGTTTTACCCACAAAACTTTACCCACAGAAAACAATCTGTGGGAAATTTCCCACAGATTACCAACAATTTACACACCAAATTGTAGACCAAATTTCCGTGGGAAATCGGTCGTAGATTTCCCACGAATTTCACACAATTTACACACCAATTTGTTGACCAAATTTTTGTGGGAAATCGGTCTCAAAATTCCCACAGATTAGCTACAATATTCACACTAATTGTGTTGAACGGACTTTCGTGGGAAATCTGTCGCAAATTTCCCACATATTAGCGACGGTCACAAGTCTGTGGCAAATCTGTAGCTATATTACCCACGGATTTCACACGGTCTTATTTAAGAAAAATATGATTTAGTTAGTCTGTGTGAAATCTGTGGATAATTACCCACTCATTAGCCACAAGAAATATTGTTTTATGTTTCTTAATATTACAAGTTCTAATATTACAATTTATTTCTTAATGTTGTTTATTACAATTAAAGGTCGAAATAAGTCGAGCGGCTCGAGAAAATCTTGGATTGGATCAGTAAAAAGCTCGAATGAGCCGAGCCTAAACTCGATCGAGCCCGAGGCTGAGCTATACCTACAAAGATCGATTGGGTCACGATCCTTAACGACACTCGAATATTATACGTATTAAACATATATAAATCGTTACACGTTTGTATTATAAGTGAGCTTGTTAACGAGCTCAATAACTACCTTATAAAATAAGGCTCGAATAGATCCGAGCTCAAGCTTTATAATCTTAAACGAGTCGAGCTCGACCTCTGGAAGGCTCGTGCTTGGCTCGGCTCATGAATATATGTGTAACATGTTTGTGTAGACATGTGCTTTTTGAATCATTGTTTATCTATTAACGAGTGTAGATACGTTTACTAAGTTGATTTTAGCATTCACTGTACTTTTGTATGTTTATTTAAGAATGTATGTTTGTGGGAAATCCGTCGGTACTTTCCCACAAATTTCCCACCGATTTGATAAATTGGTGGGAAATTTGTGGGTAGTTACTCACGGATTTCCCACAAAAAGATCGTTTTTTGTGTTTCTATATACTTACACATTCTTACATTACTATCTATATGTTTTATGTGTTTGTAGTTTCATATTGTACGTGTTTGCTTATTCATGTAGCTATTTGTGAGTATCACAAGCATATGCATTTATATGTGTAGCTTATTTGTAGAAACATGTGACATATGAACCATTGTGTATATATATATATATATATACACACACGTGTTTCAAGTTGATTTTAACCTTCATTGTACATTTTTACTTAAATATGTCAATGTATAAGTATGTTCGGAGGTGTATAATAATTAAGTTCCTTTTGTTAGTGAGTTAGGGTTCGCTTACGTACAATGTATTTGTAGACATGTTTTAGATGAACCATTGTATACATATTAACTTCTGTATGTACGTCTCGTAAGTCAGTTACAACATCCCTTGTACTTCTATATTTCAATATATGAGAATGCATATGTTTCTAAATGTGTAAGTATTCAAAAAACATAGTCCATTTTTTCTGTGGGAAATCCGTTGGTAACTTCCCACATATTACCTACAAATATGATAAATCTGTGGGAAAATCGGCATTAATTTCACACCGATTATCTACGAAAAATATGACTTTTTAATTTTTTTTTATTACTTATACGTTTATGTATATATATATATATATATATATATATATATATATATATATATATATATATATATATATATATATATATATATATATATATTTTTCTATTTTTTATTTATTATTATTATTTTTTAAATGTTCTTTTAAAATCTATCTTTATGTTTTTTTGACATAAATGTTTTCATATTTTGGCCCAAACACTATTAGGATTTTTTGCATTTATTTAAATAAAACAAACATTTAACTAAAATTAAAGTTTTATTATTAAAAAAAAATACATACTTGAAATTTAAAAATTCAGTCAGCCCATTATCAGCCCAAAATCTAAATACTAGATATATCATGCACGAAAATTTGACAGCCCATTTTATTTGTCTAACCCTAAAAGTTAAGACATATAAGTACCTGCATACCCTAATTTTTCCTCAAATGATACGCCCCCACCTTCTTCTACTAACCTTTTCTCAAAACTTCTTATCTTCAATAATTCATCCAACATCCATCTTCATCAGCTCACCAATTGAACAAAAAAACAAGAAAAAAAGAAGCAATTTTGACAAACCAAACACAAACGTTCAAAAAAGAAAAAAAAGTGGAAAACGGGACCACTTGACGGGAAAACGCGAGACATGGTGTGCATGTGGCGCCGTTCGGTTGCGTTTTACGGGACCATTTCGGCTGGTCACGACGGCGCATGACTCGAAAACGCGTGCCACGGTGTGGAGCTCGCGCCCTCCGGTTGCGTTTTGCCGGAAAACGCTAGTCTTGGCGCCGGGTACCTAGAGCCCTTAAGAAAATTTCGTGGTTCCAATTTACTACTATAACTTTAGTCTTTATCTCTAACATACATAAACTTCTTATGTTGTTGTTAGATCTTTAGATACATAACTTATTTTTGTAGATCTAAAGACCTTTAAATCTGTGTTTGTTATATTTTAGTTTTGGTTATAATAAAATTGAATTTGGTTTCTTTTTTGTTATACGCAGGTTGGAAGCTACTCACATGGCAAAGATTGGTTGACTATAGAAGTAAACTAGAGGTTATGGAACTAGACATTATGGACCCTGAAGTTAGGCAAAAGAAAATATTGAATGGTTTCTGCTCAAAATAAGCCCATGTAATGTATTATATATGCTCAAAATATAATCTATTGAATGGTTATAGAATGGATGGACTTGAGTATTATTTTTGTATATGTATTCGTAAATATGTAGTAATGGAAAATATGCTCCTTTTTATTCTAGTCTGTTTTGTATAAATGCATAAATGCATATTTGTCGATTACATTGCCGAAATTTAATTTTCAACCATAAAATTATAATTACAAGATTTAAAAAAAAAAAGCTAAAATTATATATAAAAAATATTCCAATTTTTTTAGCCACGAAAAATCTGGGGGAAATTTGTTGCAACGTATCCGTCACAAATTTGTGGGTAATTTCCCACGGAAATGAGTGGAAAATGACTACTAAAAATTGTGGGAAATTTCGTGAGAAATCTGTGGCAGAATTGTAGTGTGAAAATCGTTGGAAATCCGTGGCAAAAAAACCACGGATATGTGTGAAAAATGGCTACTAGAAACCGTGGGAAATTTCGTGAGAAATCTGTGGGAAATTAAACCCACGGATTATCCACAATGATATTCGTGGGAAATAGTCAACGTCCCGTGGGAAAATATGTGGGAAAATATTTACCCACGGTGTTTTTACACACGAAACAATTCCGTGTGAAATCCGTGGAAAAAGGCCCTTTCCCACGAGATTTCCCACTGATTTTGCCGTGGGAAAAACCTGTTTGTGTAGTAGTGAAACTGTACGAATATGGCCGAAATTAAAATTTTCCATACATGTAATTTTATGTGAGAACTGGATAATTTGCATGTTTCCATTTCATATTATAAATAAATCTCGATATACTTATACAACCTACAGGATACAACAAGTCAACAAGCACACATGTATTAATATACACAAACCTCATTCCTACAAATCTAAATAAAATTTGGACTCAATTGTTGTATATATATACACGCATTATTTCTATTAATCGAACATCTACTTATTTTACTCGCTAGTTCTAATTCTTTTCTGCTAAAACATGTAGATTCTGATGACTTAACCAATGGGTACATGGATACAATCCTTGATTGCATACCTAGCATGGATGGTATACGCTTGAAGGACATGCCCACTTTCTTGAGAACCACTGATCCAAACGACATGATGGTTAATTTTGTTTTCCGAGAAACTAGTAGAGCCAAAAAAGCTTCAGCAATCATACTAAATACCTTTGATGACCTAGAGCATGATGTGTTACATGCGCTCTCTCTCATTTACCCTCCTATTTACTCAGTTGGACCATTACATACCATTCCATACAATAAGGAGAATAAAGATCTGCAGTTGTTGGGTTCGAGTCTTTGGAAAGAAGAAACGGAGTGCCTCGAATGGCTCGACTCAAAAGAACCCAATTCAGTTGTTTATGTGAATTTTGGAAGCATAACGGTAATGACATCCCAACAGCTAGTGGAGTTTTCATGGGGACTTGCAAACAGTAACCAGACCTTTTTATGGGTTATCCGACCAGACCTTGTTATAGGAGACTCCGCCATGCTGCCACCAGAGTTCTTGGAGGCCACAAGCAAAAGGGGGTTGCTTGCAAGTTGGTGCCCTCAACAAAAAGTATTGGACCACCCATCAATCGGAGGGTTCTTGACTCATAGTGGCTGGAATTCGACTCTAGAGAGTATATCAAGTGGAGTTCCAATGATTTGTTGGCCCTTTTTTGCCGAACAACAGACAAATTGTTGGTATAGTTGTAATATATGGGGGGTCGCTATGGAGATAGATAGTGATGTGGACAGAAGAGAGGTTGAAAATCTTGTGAGGATTTTGATGGTTGAGGAAAAAGGTAAAGAGATGAGAGAAACGGCTAAGGTTTGGAAGACAAAGGCTGAATCCATGACTTCTATGTTGAACATAGATAACTTGATCAACCAAGTGCTACTTCAATCCTCGGGGTCGAATTGTTAAAGGCTTCTAAACTTAAGTGGTGCTTTCCCGAATGTTTTTGCTTTATTATATTGTATTTTATTGTATGCATTTCCAAAGTTGATAGTAGTTATCGATTGAATTGTTGTTAAAAGGTTGATCAAAAGAACAATCAAAATTTGATAATATACACACAATATTAATGTTGTTTAAAAACATTTGGACTTTGTGTTAGATTTTTTTTTAACGGTGTTAACATTGCTAGAACTAAAATTACAGTGAAAAAGAGGTGGAATTTGGGTCGCATGACCGATCTGTCCAATAAATGTTTCCTTTCATACTATTTGAAATCCATGCAAACCATAGAATTTAACAATGGTTCTTAGAATTGTCGAATATGGTTTTGTAGTGAAAAGATGATAGTATTCCTATGCTTCTAAATTCAGATTCATGTATTGATGACAGCATCTAAGGCTCTCTTGATCCTTTGGAATTTTGTGGCCATCTGCAAAACCCATAATATTATCGAGTATTATTGTATACTTGTATTGTCATACATCAAGTTACTGTTACATACTGTGTTTTTGAACTTTTTTCCATAGAACCAGTGCCGTCCCATGAATTTCGAGGCCTGTGCCAAATAAAGTTTTTCTTTATTGATTTTGCATAACATTTTAGATATGTTTTTAATATTGTGTATACCTTATTTTTCAACTATAAATACACTATGTATTTTTCCTACTATAAGTCATTTGGTTTTAGAGATAGTATTTATAAAAATTAAAAAGTTCTATTAAATTTTGGGCCAGAGTTGACTTATGAATCTTATATATAAAAGATCTAATTTAACAATTATGAAAGATTAAAGGGTTAAAAGAAAACTTTGTGATAATAATAGAATTGCAAATAAAAGAAATTGGTGGGCCTTACAAATATGCTTTTATGGTCATCTTCCCCATCTATTACCAGTTCACACCCAAACTCCATTAAAGCAAAAGAATGAGCTTAGTTTATTTATTTATTTTACTTTCAATAATCATATAATCTTATAATACATATATCTTAGACCGTAAAACACATGTAACATGATCAAATTATCCAAAAATGACTTTATATACGACTACAATCTTTAAAAATCAGAGGCCCCTCCAAAAACGGAGGCCCTGTGCCATTGATCACTCTGCACATGCTCAAATCCTGCCATGAACCTTAGGGTGCATTTAGTTTTTGGGAGACATTCCAAGAACGTATTTATCTCTAATCTTTCAGATTTTCGGCCTTTGGTTAAAATTATATCTCAATAAAATATTGAAAAATTCGGAAAACTCGTTGAATCCCTGTCGTATTTTTCATTTTGAAAATAAAAGATAGATTTTTGGGTTACAATGGGAACGAAGAACACGTCAAAAATATGTTATGCAACTTATGCAATTTTGTTGATAAGTTAGGCATAAGAAATTTGAGTTTTACGAATAATGTTTTGAAAGAAAAACAATTTGAACGCGATTTCCACTCTTTTTTTTTTGGAAAAGAATGGTGTTTTCCACCGACTAACACACCCTTAGCAATCCTGCATCTACAAAAGAAATGATCTTCCGGCTCTTGGTCATCATGGCATGATTAGCATCTGCAGGTAGAGTAAAGATAATCACCTAACTTATTGACGAGGTTAACGAGTGTAGGAGACATCTAAGACCAATCTGCCACGAGTCTGGCCCATCTCTAATGCCTCTCCTCCATCCATGAAGTCAAAATACCATATAACAAAGACAGTTGCTAAAGAATCATCAGAATCACAATACAATATAAAGATATGCGGGTTACTTTATTTCCCACGGTCCTTTTCAGTTTTCCTACACCCGCACCTTTCCCGAACTGAATGCAATCAGCATGACATTTTAAGTAGGATCCAAGACTGCACTGACTTAGTATGAAAACTGATTTTTTCTTTTTTTTTAATTTTAATTTGTTTATTATTATTATTATTAGGGAAAATTGGTCAAATAGACCACGCGCCCTGATGCATATCACTTTATGGACCACACCCTTTTAAAATTCGAAAATAGACAGGTTGCCCACCGCTTTTCTTGGACCCAACCAGGGGCTGCCATGTGTCCGACAACTTATGACACAAGTACGTATTTTGAAGGTATATGTCATGTATTGTAACGTATTATTTTTTGGGCAACTTGTATTGTTTTTTGGGCATCTTTATGTTTTTTGGGCAACTTGTATTTATACACGAGGATAGTTTTGTCATTTCATATTTAAAAAAAAAAAACAAAAAAACAAACGCCCACAAAACACAGAGTACATGTCCTTTAATGTCTTATGTTCCCAATCACTTTCTTCTTTCTTCAATACAATTTGTTTAACAAAAGCTTTCTTTCTTCTTTTGGTCTATTGACTTCATATCTTTATCCCAATCTTTCTGCTTTTGTTTAGAAAATATGTCTGACAATATCCCACTGGATGTTCAACTAGGTATCATCCGTAGGCTACCTCCTAAGTTTATACTCCAGCAACGTAGTGTTTGCAAGTTATGGAAGGCTAGTATAGATTGTGGAAGCTTTATCTTTAATTACGGTGTTTGTCGTAATGATCAATGTTTATTTACGCTAACATTCGATATGGGTGACCAAGGTTTTGTGTTAGCTTTAGATGAACAGCTAATCGCTACGCCACTTAATACAGATTTAATGCTTTCATCTATGATTACAGTTGCCACTTCTAATGGTCTTTGGTGTTTTGTCTATGGTTCTAATCTAATGACTGTTATTTGGAACCCGGCAATCAAAAAATCACTTGCAGTATTTGTCCCGGTACACGCATCAAATCGAACGTCAAAAGATTTGTTTTGGTTTTGCCATCCGTCCGGACACTCTTGACCCGACGATCGTGAAGGTCTCCTATCCTGTTTTCGAAAGTGGTTTCTGGTATGTGTCTGTCTTTTCTTTGAACTCTTTACGGTGGACACGCCTTAAAAATTTCCACCCCCCTCGTGAAACAATCAAATTGAAACGTAAAACTCAGGCACTTGTGGGTCGTTTTATCTATTGGACTGGGAGTGAAACGTTAACTAATGAGGACGGTGTTATTTATAAGATTTATATGTTGATTTATTTTGATTTGGTAACCAACCAATTTAAAGTTATAGACCTACCTCAGATTTAAAAAAATGAACTCCCAGTTCCATTCAATGTTTTCGATCTTGGAACCTCTCTAGTGATTTCTGGGACGATCATTGGTGAAGATATTCCATTGTTTTGCGGATGGTTGTTGGACGTCAATGGTTCTTCCATAACATCATTTAGAAGCCTATTCGCCATCCCTACCCTATATTCGGTTCGTTTGCTTGGGTTTACAAAGGATCAAGCTCCAATAGTGGAAGCGTATAGCGCCAATCATTTGGGTCAGTCGGTATTTGTGTACAACAAAGAACTTGAATTATTTGTCTGCATGGGAATGTTAGGAGATGCGGGATCTTTCTACATCGCCCCATACAAAGAATCTCTTCTTTTGTTAAATCAGCCAGACCATGCTGTTTATAGTATGTTTTATTTTTAACTTACCATTCTTTAATTAATGTTTTATTTTTAACTTACACCATTATATTCATGTTCAACAGGTTTGTTCGGCAGAAGTTAGGGATCATGCTTAATGGGAATGAAGCTTTGTGGTTTTAGGACGATGTCTGTATGTGAAGGAAGCATGGAGTGGTTAGCTTTTTCTGCGTACTTGCTGAATTTTATAAATCAAGTGGTTATATATTATGTAACCATTAAACACATAATTATGTAGTAATCGTAATATGTAGTAGGTTGTCTATATGAAACGTTGTATGTCAACGTATTTACTATTTCCTATGTTCTTTAATCCCATTATACATCTTTGTTTAATCTGGGGAACTAGCAGTTGTTTCCAATAAACAATGTGGCAACTAAGTGTTCTACGTAGGGCAACTTCTTTTCCTTATTGACTAATTTTATAAACCAAGGAGTCCTTCTAATTGTTACAATTCGTATTCTACAATCAACTAATAACTACCAAGTAGTGACTATGCACACTTGAACTTAACAGATTTACCATTCAACACTAGTACAATTTAACTAGCAGTTGTAAGTTTAATACTAGCAGCACTAAACCAATATGTCTCTATTCAGGCCCAGAATAGTAAGACCAACACCTACACAAGGGCACCAGAATGGTATCAGCAGCACCTACACACGGGCAGCACAAACACGGCCATACACAACAGTATTAACGACGGTGGCATCATTTCGTTGATGTGTTCTATCACAAGCAGTGGTTAAAATAGCTAGCAGTAGTAACCTGTATACTGGCAGTTGTAAGTAAACAACCAATTCAGTTTTACTAGCGGTAGTAAAAATAACTATAGCGGTAGTAAAAATGACTAGCAGTTGTAAGTCTACAACCACTTCAGTTTTACCAGCGGTAGTAAAATTAACTATAGCGGTAGTAAAAATAACTAGCAGTTGTAAGTATACAACCAATTCATTTTCAATGTTTGGCGTTGCTTTCATGATTCAATGTTTTCAATTTTTATGTAGTTATTTCATTTGTTGTATCATTAAAATACATACCTAACTTTGAACTTAGTTTGCAGACTCATTAAACTGAAATATTGAATAAGCCAAACATGTATCACAGAACAAACGTGATAAGAGCCATCTCTTCATCTTGATTAGTAGGTTCTCTTGTATGTTGCAAGATCCTGTAGTGCTTTTTTACTACTTCTATACCAAGAGCCATCTCTTCATCTTGATTGGGATCAAGAGTCTATGTCATTGCATCAAGTTCATGTTCACTATTTTCTTCAAAATCATCTTCATCTACGTCATGTTCCTCGTACCCTCCATCGTCATTATCATTCATGTTGCATGCCTTCATAATGGTAAACCAATATAATACATCAATAATTAATGTCGTTTGACAGAATAACAATTTATCCTCACTTTACAATCATTAACAATGGCCCTAATAAACCATAACATGTACTGTTGGTATTAATGTAGTTGGATATAATTAAAAAGCAAACAACAACAATAGAGAATAAATAATCTACTAAAACTCACCTTTCACAAATTTTTCACAACAAAATCTAAAAATATTCTATTTAAAGTATCACAGGATCAACATTAAAGGAGGCGACGTTTTGTTTTCTCTGGATATTTAACTTTTAATGTAGAAGACTAATAGGTTTTATTGGGCCCATCAAATATTTAACGGCACATGACCTAGATAAGTAAACGGATGGTTGTAAAATGACCCATTTTCCAAGTTCAGGGTACCGTCCCGCGCCCTTAAAAGTTCAGGGTAGCAGGAATTCCAGTTAGCCAAGTTGGAGGCAGTAAAATGGGTTTTGGCCATATTTTACGGACCAAATTTGAAAAGCTTGTATCTTGGGCGCTCGAATTAATGAACCAACCCAACAACCACATATAATGATCATAACACACCCTCGTTCTAACCATCAATTGCAAATCAACAACCCTCATCCAAAGCCTCCTGTCGACAATTAAAAAAACCAAAAAAATTTCCTTGAAAACCATGTCGTTTCGAGCTAATGTTATCACCATTATGAGAGATTATATTAGCAACATGCCAGATACAGTGATCGGTAACATTTTGAATCGGTTGCCAATAACAGAAGCGGTGAGCACCTCTATTTTATCTACAAATTGGAGGTTTAAGTGGACCTTGCTCACCGAAGTCATAATTGATGAGGATTTCTTTTATTATTTAACATATAAGTTTGATGGGAGCCATGTTACTAGACTTTTAAATCAGCTTACGGGTCCTATAAAAAAGTTTTTCTTCTCTGTAGATCCCAAACCGTTGTCTGGAATGAAAGACTTGAATTATGAAGAGATTCGTGATTGGCTTATGTTTTTGGCACTGCAAGGAATTCAGGAGCTGATAGTTAGAAACTGGTATGGACAACCAGTTACATTGCCAACCGAACTTTACGGGCGTATTGAATTGAAACATCTTGAAATTCATTGTTGTGATTTTCCTAGTTTGGTGTTTTTCAATAGTTTTCCAAATTTATTGAGCTTAGAATTGTGTTTAGTCAAATTTCTTACAGGTACAGTTTGGGATTTAATTGCTGGTTGTCCCTTACTTGAGTCTCTTAGATTGGATGTTGAGAGTACAAACAGGTTGAAACTATGGAATCTTGCAAGTCTTAGGAATTTGAAGAAGTTACATTTGTCATTCGGTATTTCGAATGTTGTCACGACAATCATAGCATCCAATATCTTTCACCTGACAAGACTTCCATCTCTTGAGACCTTTACATTGGATTTTGACTATTGCACGGTAAGACCGTTTTGAGATTTACACTTCTAATTTTACAATGTTAAATATATGTGTAACTGTAACGACATTTAATCTTTGAAACTAACCCAAAACTCGACCTGTTGTAGTTGATGCGTGATGGTAATTCCAGGATGAATGTCCCTTTGCCGTTTGTATCCCTCGTTAATCTGAATCTAAAAGGAGTTGATTTTGGCGAGACTCTTATCGTGTCACTCATCGTCCAAATGATTCGCGTATCTCCAAACTTGAAAAAGCTGGAAACCAGAGTAAGTGTAATACTTTATTACTCTATTTCATACGTATCAAATAAACATCCGTAAACTGCCGTGTTTTTCTATCTCAATACTATTTGATTTTCCAGGCTGCACACACGCTTAGTGTTTTACCTTTGGAACAACCTTCATTTGATTTAGACACAACCACATTCAGTCATGGGCAGATTCAGACAGTGATTTTTCGATCCTTTCCTAGATCACAGAATGAATTACACATAATAAAGTTTATACTTGCTTGTTCCACGTCGTTAAAGAAAATGTATATCAGGGCCAGCGATTTGATGGACGATGGTTATGATAATATCAAGACGAATTGGGAGTTCGCTAGGAAGCTGTTGAAACTCCCCCGATCTTCCGACATAGCCGTTGTAAAATTGTTCTAGTGGTTGTAGTTTTATGTATGGTTTCAATACCCTGCGTCAATTAAATTTGTGTACACAAAGTTTGGTGTGTCTGTTTATCAAGGGTTTATGTAGTAATCGTAATATGTTGTAGGTTGTCGTCTGTATGAAACGTTGTATGTCAACGTATTTAGTATTTCTTCTGTTGCCATTATTCATTTTTATTTCATCTCGCCAACTAGCAGTTGTTTCCAAATATCAATTTGGCAACTAACTGTTGAACGTAGGGCAACTTCTATCACTAGCAGTTGTTATAATAACTAGCAGTTGTGCGTATAATACTAGCAGTTGTAAGTATACAACCTATTCAGTTTACTAGCAGTAGTCAGTTGTTTCCAAATATCAATTTGGCAACTAACTGTTGAACGTAGGGCAACTTCTATCACTAGCAGTTGTTATAATAACTAGCAGTTGTGCGTATAATACTAGCAGTTGTAAGTATACAACCTATTCAGTTTACTAGCAGTAGTCAGTATAATTAGCAGTAGTAAAAATTAACTAGCAGTTGTAATTTGGCAACCAATTCATTTTATAATTACAGATATTTAATTTAAGTAATCAAGCATAAAAGCATTGTACCATTTTTTGACGTTTAGAAAAGTCGCATAAACCTCAAAATAATCAACTCACTCTACACATCTAACGTCAAACTGATGATAAATTCACTCTACACATATAATCAACCAATTAGGAGCAACCAATTGTGTTGCTCTTTATAACAATTTTGTGGTATTTTAAAAATCCGTGACCTAACAAAAATAATATAATATTTTTTTAATCTAACTAGTTACAATACATCGACATTTCCGTTTCATCAGTGTTCACTTGAATAGTATGTTTGAAAACAAATATTAATGTTAACAAATTAAATTCACACCAATAAGTTATGGTCTATAAAAGACCTACAAATATTATTAATACACGAATACACTGAATAGTATTAGCGAGTAGAACCTTGGAGTGTATCGACTCTAGCCTGGACCTCCTTTTATAGTCTAAGGAGTCCTTTACAATATACATGATAATTATACTTAGCATACTTATCTAATACAAAACATCCTACCCAATAAATTCAAGAATGTTACATATTAAACCGACACAATCATACTAGCAGTGAAAAACTACATTAGCAGTGGTTTGCTCTTTATTTTATCCTGGTGCCCGCAAGCTCATCATTTTTACCTTGACCTCAGTCTATCCAACCCGATCAGCCAGGGTTGGTAGACGTACACTTGCTTCGGGAAACGGGCACCAATCAACAGAGGACTGCAGACCATAATTTTAAGCCTCTCTTTGCATATTCTATCACTCCTTCGACCCAATACCCATGATATACTTCCTTCTTCCGCTCGGGTAGAGCGAGGTTAAGAAGTAATTGGCTGAAATTTGAACATCCCAAATGGCTAATGAGAGTCTAATCGGTTTAAACTCCCACCTTTGGTACACCATATGGTCTGGGCATGCTTCCACAAACTTCAAAGGACACGGGTTTTGGGTGAAGGAATGTTGTGAATGGTCGCGGGGATGTGTTATTAGTAGTCATTCTCGACATTTTAGAAACGACTAATTGTTTTTAGTAGTCATTTAAGAACATGTTTCAGTTGTGGCAGCAACTGCTTTGCGCTTATGTTTTTTTTTTGGGGTAAAGGTTTAGGCTATGTATGGGCTTTTTGGAACCGACGGTGCGTGGGCAACGGGTTAACATCTTCAACTTCTCTTTGGTGTTTTTTGTTGGTGGAGGAATGGTTGTTTTTTTATGTGCTTTCCCTTTATTTACCGCGCGTATTTAAAGCGAGGATTTTACTGTTCTTGCACGCGGTATAATTAATTTCCAATTACTGTTTTGTGGGTAGGCACGTTCCTAGGCTCCTACCCTTCTATTTTTCCTGTTGGATTTGTCCCAAAATTTCTAGGGAAGGAACGTGAATATTTACTTGCAGATTTGTTCACCTTTTTTTGGTATTTGGATAAGCCTTATCCGTAATTACAAACCGCTTGAATTTATCGGTTTATTATCCTTTTTTTTACTGAAAGTTTGCTATGTCTCTATATACTTTTTTTTGGAATAATGTAGCTTCCATAGCTGTTGTTGGTTTTGGAAATGTTGCTTATGCACGTTTGACAAACTGAAGTAAATCATTCATATCAGCGCTTTAAATTTCACTTTTAAAATTTGAACTTCAACTAGTCAACCTTTTAATTCGCAAAAAACCATATGCAGGAGGGACTTTTTTTTTTATTATAACTGATTTGGAAAAAACAGAAACAAAGTTGGTATTTGCGTCGACACTAGCGGTGGTTTGAGCGAACCTAGCAGTGGTTTGTTAAACTGTAGCAGTGGTTGCGTATTAACATATGCATATAATTGAGAATTTGTTCAAACCATGTAGCCTCCTTTGGTTTTTCCAAAAACGCAACCATGTTGTGAGTTGCAGCAGAAGAGTTGGGCACCATTGATGTTTATTTCGAAATTGATTGCAACAGATTGTTATGTGTTGCGAATTATGATGTGTGTGGGTCTAAATTATGTTTTTCCCTAGCAGTTGTAACTCTATTTTTTTTATCCCCAATTGAATCCAAATTAATCTGTACTTTCAAAACAACTGTTTTACTCTTGTAGCAGTTGTTAGTATTTTTGGACGTATTTATCCCCAAATGTGCTATTCTAATCAGCAAACGCAACCGTTATCGTCATCTACTATCTAGACACGACACTATTTTATGACGCTTAGAAAATTCGCATAAACCTCAAAATAATCAACTAACTCTACACATGTAATAACCTGAAGCGTTATGTGCTTACGTCAAAGTGAAGATGTTGACGTTTTTATAATAACTTATGGTCTATAAAACACCTGGAAATAGTATTAATACACGAATACTCTGAATAGTATTAGCGATTACAACCTTGAAGTGTATCGACTCTAAATATGCCGAAAAGTTATATCAAACTCTAGCCTGGACATCATTTTATAAGCTAAGGAGTCCTTTACAATATACAAGATAATTACACTTAGCATACTTATCCGTACAAAACATCCTACCCAAAAAATTCTAGAATGTTACATATTAAACCGACACAATGATACTAGCCGTGAAAAACTACATTAGCAGTGGTACGCGACTTAATTGTGAGTGTGGATTCCTTCTTGTTTGCTATCATTTTCTTGAAGGATTTCCCGTCGTTTGGTTCTCCTGGGGCGGCCGTATTTTCATATGGGATTCCCTGCAGAAGTACGATAGGCTTCTCAACGGGTTTCCCGTGTAAATCTGCCCCTATGCGCCCCTATGCGCGGTACTGGAAGAGCTTTTAGTGGGGTTGCTTTTCCAATCCGCGCAGCTTTTATTTTAGAGCAATGGTAGAACTACAAATAATTCAGAAAAAATACATCCACACGCTGACGTGATAGGTTTGAATTGGAGTGAGGAGAGAGAACTGTCACAAAATACACCAATCATCCCCTACACGATAGCATGGGATTTTTTTTATGAATTATTTATGTGGTTTGCTCTAAAATTAATCCCAGTGCCCGCAAGCTCGTCATTTTTACCTTTAACCCAGTCTATCCAACCTGATATGCCAGGATTAGTAGACGTACACTTGCTTCGGGGGCCGGGCTGCAATCAACAGAGGACTGAGACCAGAAATTTCAGCCGTGTTGTTTGCCTCTCTTTGCACATTCTACCACTCCTTCGACCCCAATACCCATTATATACATCCTTCTTCCGCTTGGGAAGAGCGAGATTAAGAAAAAACTGCCTGAACTTTGAACATCCCAAATGGCTAATGAGAGTCTAATCAGTTTAAACTCCAACCTTTGGTACGCCATATGGTCAGGGCAGGCTTCCACAAACCTTAAAGGACACGGGTTTTGGTTGAAGGAATGTTGTGAATGGTCGCGGAGATAGGTCAATTTTGTCGTCTTAGAAACGACAAATTGTTTTTAGTAGTCATTTAAGAACATGTTTCAGTTGTCGCAGCAACTGCTTTGCGCTTATGTTTTTGTTTTGGGGGGTAAAGGTTTAGGCTATGTATGGGCTTTTTGGAACCGACGGTGCATAGGCAACGGGTTAACATTTTCAACTTCTCTTTGTTGTTTTTTGTTGGTGGAGGAATGGTTGTTTTTTTATGTGCTTTCCCTTTATTTACCTCGCGTATTTAAAAGGAGGATTTTACTGTTCTTGCACGCGGTATAATTAATTTCCAATTACTGTTTTGTGGGTAGGCACGTGCCTAGGCTCCTAGGCATCTATTTTTCCTGCTGGATTTGTCATAAAATTTCTAGGGAAGGAACGTGAATATTTACTTGCAGATTTTCTCTCCTTTTTTGGTATTTGGATAAGACTTATCCGTAATTACAAACCGTTTGAATTTATCAGTTTATTATCATCCTTTTTTGTACTGAAATTTTGCTATGTCTGTACATCTGTTGTTGGTTTTGAAAATGTTGCTTAAGCACGTTTGACAAACTGAAGTAAATCATTCATATCATCGCTTTAAATTTCACATTTAAAATTTGAACTTCAACTAGTCATTTGGAAAACAGAAACAAAGTTGATATTTGCGTCGACACTAGCGGTGGTTTGAGCGACACTAGCGGTGGTTTGAGCGACCCTAGCAGTAGTTTTTTAAACTGTAGCAGTGGTTGCGTATTCACATATGCATATAATTGAGAATTTGTTCAAACCATGTAGCCTCCTTTGGTTTTTCCAAAAACGCAACCATGTTGTGGTTTTTTATCCCCAATTTAATCAAAATTAATTTGTACTTTCAAAACAAATGTTTTAACTCTTGTAGCAGTTGTTAGTATTTTTGGGCGTATTTATCCCCAATTGTGCTATTCTAATGAGCAAACGCAACCGTTATCGTCATCTAGTATCTACACACGAAAATTCTGACAATCAAGTTAAAGTTATTGGGCAATTTCGTTGGAACCTCAGGCCACCTTCCAATTTTCAATCTGGGAAACTAAATGCCATCATTGGGCAATACTTGTTGTACGATCGGGCAACCATAATTCTTAACCATATGATCATAAAGGATACACTTAACAGCATAAACCTAACAGCACTAAGTTTGGCATAGAACCACTATCGCATGGTTGGCATCATAAACTCATAATTATTTTTTACAAGAATAAACATTCATAACAAGTGGAACCATTCCTTGTGCACTAGCCCTTTTTTTCTATGATCTCGAACCCTCTTTCAGTTTTCGTGATAGAAACACGCTTTGTTAACTTCCTTCTTTTGAAAGGTGTTGTACTACCGCACCGCATACCAGCGTCCTCTTCCTGCCATACCATGTTTTTGAAATAAAATTGTGACAAAGCCTGTAGCTCGTGCACAATGTAGACGTCCATGGATCCATTCTCTTCAGCAAGGTCATACATTCGTCGAACGTCATTGTCTGTGTGCAACAATGTTAAACCATCTTCTAGTGCCTTATTTGGTGCAGCATAAAATAAAGCCCATTTTTCCCCTCCAATATCATTCAAAACATGATCAAGCACCCTGGTAAATGCAACCCTGGTGGAGCTAAAACACCAGACATCAGCAAGGAGACCGCCTACATAGCGGAGTGGCTGAAATTCAAATTTCCCGTTGTGGTTCACTTTAAATATAACTTCTTTGGTTTCCGCCATGTCCTATAAAACATAAACCCTAATAACAATTTCAATAACTTTTAATTAAATAAATATTTAATAATAGAATATAAAATATAAAGCTGCACAGTTATTTATATTCATGTACTCTATAAATATATGAACGAATAAGGTAACAAAGTATATACGGGGGAGTACAACAAACCTGGATTTGTTTATAAAAAAGAAGAAAAGGACAACGATTTTTTTATTTGGATTCTTCGATGAAAGTGTAAGCATCTGCAATGCAACTTGGTGAAATAATTTAACTTGGTGAAATACTTTTTTACTATTCTAATAAGATATTCAAATGACTTGTTCCATTGTGGTAATAACTTTGAAGAAGACTTTTTACAAAAACACTAGTAAAGACTTCAAGTGTTTGAACCTATTGTCAAAAAGCTTTTGTATTTATAAAATTTCATTTTTCACCCAACATTAAATATGCAAATGCTTTTTGCAGTGGAGTAATTGTGTTCAATGCATCAAGTCTTTTATGACTTGATGCATTGGTAATGCTCGAGGAATGTGTGGATGTTGATAGTTGAAGATTATTAATTTGATTTAAAAATACAAAAACCATTTCCCAAAAAGCAACTGACATACTTACCAGTAAACAGGTGAAAAGTGAAAACAAAATATCCAAATGCTAGAGTTCACAAAAAAAGTCAAAAAAAGAAAAATGCAGAGGCCACTGATACTCTAAATCTTTGTGACCACAAAAAACCCATTTGCAAACACCAATTATTACAGTTAGTTTGGATTATTCACACTATACACCAATTCAAATTGTCAATAAATAATACAGCTTTCTACACAAAAACTAAAAACACCTTTTCATTTGTGAAATTTACCTTTCACTTCTACTGTGATATTTTAGTCAATTGACATTTAGATCAACTAGATTATCAATCATCACAATCATTTACGAAATGGCGTGTTCTTTGTGTCAAGATGGTACATGCACTCCGAATTGTACTAATTTGCACGATTCTTTATTTAAAGACATGATAGACCGTTTCAAGAGAATGGTAATTGCTTGTGAGCCGGGAAAGACTTTCCCAATAGAAGGAAATTTTAGAGAGAAACAAGAGCTGATTGATAAGAGGAAGAGAATGATTGAACAACTTCCAGAGTATGAATGTGCGTATGAAGATATGAAAGCGCGTTTCAAGAGGATCGAAGATGATAATGCTAATTTGGAAGCAACGTGTGAAGAGGCGATAGCTGATTTTAAGATTTACAAAGATTATAATGCTGATGCTGAAGCGAAGTATGAAGAGATGCAAACCAGTTTTAAGATTTTGAAAGATCATAATGATGTTGTCAAAGCTAAGTATCAAGAGATGGTTGAATGTGCCAAAAATCTTATCAACAGACTCAAAGAAGTTGCAGCTGATGCTGATGATTTTTAGGATTATGAATGTGTTTTGTAAATGTTTAAGAATGTACTATTTTGTACTGATTAGGTATGTAAGGTAATAAGTATTTATCTAATTAACAAGGTACTAGATTACTGTATCAAATTTTATGTTATGATTTTATGATATCATTTGTGAAAACATAAATAATCAAAATAATAGCCAATCTCGATATTCTTCACATGCGAATATACTCTAACTAGACTTAATTGCAATACTAAAATCAAAATTCCATTAGTTATTGATATTATTCACTAGGAAACATAAATTTTCCAAACCTCAAGAGTCAAGATGATTCTTTAAAGGCTGCAGTTGAAGAAAAGGAGAATGAAGGGGTGCAGGAAACCACTTCCAGTATTGTTGCATCCACCGCTAGTATTGGAGTAACCACTGCTGCTATTATTATACCCACTGCCAGTTCAGACGTTTCCACTGCATAGGCAACCATTGCTACAATTATAACCACATCAATAACACCAACACCAAAACCAAAAAAGGCTGACAATGAGATTGCCATACAATTGGTCAACCAAAAGCAATCTCACCCTATCCCTGCACCTAGACCTATTGCTAAGACTCTAAACATTGGTGAACCTGTGCAGAAAGATGTAGTTACTCAAACTGATATTGGAAAGGGTAAAGGGATTGCAGATCCAACTTTGGTGTTTCAAAGTACAGAGGATCAGATAGCTTTTGATGAAAAAACCACTCCTTATTAGTCTACAAACTGCCACTAAATTTTTTAATGAACCAAGTAATGTTACATACTTAACTAACGACATCTAAGGTATCATACCCTACATAATTACGAATCAGATACACATAAAAAAGAGCAACGGATAATAAAATAGAATTAACACCTATCTAACATAGCTATTCATCGAATAACAAAAACGATTTATTATAACACAGAACCAATTGGAAATAATCATATGTAATAAACAACGAGAACAATATTTACGTACCATATTTGGAAACATTTTTTTAAAACTTGATCAATCGAATGTGGTTTGCAATCAACACTGTAGCTTTAAAGATGGTGACATAACTGACGTTACAAGGAAGACAGGGGGCTGACGAAGAAGACGGTTTGATTTGTGAAAATAGTACTGCGAGAAGCAAGAGAAAACTGATAACTATGGATGCTTTATTGGTCAGTGACTTTTAGATTTTGAACTCTCTTAATTAATGGATACTGTACTTTTACTATTCAAATGTGTACTTTTTTGTCTAACGTAAAATGACGATAGAACCCTTTTTAAAATTATACGGTTGCCCACCGCTTTTTAGTTGCCCAAAAAATAATACCTTACACATACGGGACACTTGTCGCAATGTCGATAAGTTGCCCAATGACAGCGGTTGCCCTCGGTCTATTTTCAAATTAAAAATAAAAGTGATCTAGAAAGTGATATGCATCAGGGCGCGCGGTCTATTTGCGTCATTTTCCCTTATTATTATTATTATTATTATTATTATTATTATTATTATTATTATTATTATTATTATTATTATTATTATTATTATTATTATTATTATTATTATTTTAATAGAAATATCACTTCATTAGAAAATCAAAAGGGTTACAAGAAATTAGTGGGAAGCCGAGATACAAGTTGGGCTCCCACTCCTCTAGCTATAGCAAAACAAACCATACTAAAAATATAGTTAGCAACACGTGCACCAATATCTTGGGTGACAGAAAACTTTCGAATCCGCTTCAACAGGTTCACCGCATCCTTCTCGAGTTCACCAAAGGAAGAGAAAGAGAAGGGGATGAACCCATATCCAATATCAGTGCATTTGGTTTCATACTTGACACGTTTACGCTGTGCAGCTTCAATCACAGCCCGCCCCAACACAAAATCAGACATACCAGTTTGCGTCAAGGGCGATGACCCTGTTAGATCAACACACACATCAAGCCCTCCCTCCCACGAGTAAAGTAACAAGTCAGCTGGGCGTAGGTGTTTGTCCCTCTCTCCGCTAAGCCCCGACATCAACTTCTTTACGAGCCGAAACCCCTACCCGGGAGCAGATATCAGCGAGAGTAGCACGCACCACATTATGTCGATGTTTAATACCAATAATACATGCGCATGATACAACATGATCCCCGTAGATATCACCCGTAAAAACCTTGGAACAAGCAGAGCACGGCATCTGAGTGGAGAAAAGGGGAACCCCTAGTCGATAGCATAAAACACAGCGGTAGGTTTTAGCATTCATAGTCCTCCCCAGCCCAACTATCGGGACTAAGCTGAGCCAGTCTGAAGTATGGTCTTCCATTTGCGATCTCCATAGGGCCATCTGTCTAGAAGATAAGCAGAAGGTGGATTCAGCCTCTTTGGTGACACGTGTGAAATATAAGTCTGCCAATTTCTTCATGAGTTTGGGGGCAGCAATCTCACAAGAGCTACCCAAAAGGTCGGTCTCCATTTTCTCATTAAAAACATGTAGGGCATCATCAAAGGAAGATCCAGAAGTACCAACACCAGACTGTCGGAGGAGTTCAGTCTGTAGGCTGGCCGATTGGAGTCTAGAAGCAAGGAAGGCATAATTCAAGACATCACCAGCAGCGTATACACCAAGCCCCCCAAATTCAAAGGGTAAAGTGGCCAATTTCCATTGCTCATTTACAAGTGACGACGTTGGGCTTTAAAAGAGTAGACCGTCGCAACTCAGACGGCGTCAGAAGCTGAAGAGGACGGCGTCACGGACATAAGGTGACGCCGTCGCAAGGTTAACGTGGCTAAGACGAAACCCTAATGACGGTGACACGATGGCGTCACGAAACATAAGGTGACGCCGTCACATATGTAATCTTATATATAGAATCCGAATTTTTCAGTTTTAGAGAGAGTCTTTTGGAGTGAAAACCTAAAACCGAACCTAAGGTGTCTTGTACAGTATTTTAGGGTTTTAAACCCTATCTTACATCAAGATAAGTATTTACTTCATTAATTCAATTATGTCTTTGATTATTTGTGTGTATGCTTGCATGTTCTCCATGTCCGACTAATTTATTTGTGTGTTTGCTTAGGAAGTATGAAACTTAATTATTGAATATTGATTGGTTGTTTCTTATCTTAGTTGATTAACGATCTAGTAATGCGATAGGTCATTCGTTGTGTACTTAATGCTTGATTCATCTTTGTGAACCTTAGAATATGATTACCTGAGTAGTTGTAGGCTAAATTATCCAAAGAGTGCCTTAGAGTAAGAGTTTATCATCCCTAGTGGGTTTTGTAGACGAGACCCTTTGGTAAGTTCAAAGAGTTAGGGAGAAACGCATACCCTACAACTTTAGACACACAACGCAACTAAGAATAAGGACGTGACAACTCAACCATCAATAGGAGATAATTAAGGAGTAGTATAACCTAAGTAAACACATCTTTAAACTATCATACGAGCACACATTAATTAGACATAGACTCCCACAACCTTAGTTTAGATAATTAGATAATAGTAGAGTAATCGGTAGAAATACCAACCCCCCAAATCCAATACCCGAGATTCGTACCTTTCCATTTCATAAAATATAAAAATACAAAAAATAATCTTCCTCAACCTTAACCTTAGCGTAGTAACTTCTCACTAGCATTCCTATTCCCCTAGAGAACGATATCAATACCCGTGGCTTACCCTAATTACTACACTACAACGATTAGGTTCACTGCCTAGGGTGTTATAAAACTTGCTCGAAGAAAAGGAAGTTTCCTTGACCCCGAACGACGCGTGTAGCGTTATCAATTTTTTGGCGCCGCTGCCGGAGAATAGAATAGCTAGTTAGTAGTCCACCTCGTTTAGGTTCTTTGCTTGATTCCTATCAAGTAAATTTTTCTCATTTTTTAGCTTTCTCTTAGTCTATCCCCCTTCTTCGTGACCTTTGTTCTTAACACCCATCACTTTTCATCATGGAGGATGATAACCAACCACCACTCATCAACCCACCACCAAATGACCCGCCAAGAGCCCGTACTCTTGGTGAATACTCAAAACCAAGCCACCTAGGCTATAGGAACACCATTGAGCTTCCCGACCAAGCCCAAACTACGGCCCTGCGATCCGACACCATCCGGTTGGTGCAAAACGGATGTTCATTCCATGGACTTCGTTCCGAAGATCCAAATCAGCATCTGAGGGATTTCCTCAAAATTTTCGATTCCATCGACCTTGATGCTACTACTCGGGAGACCACGCGCCTGCGTCTCTTTGAATTCTCTCTACGGGACCAAGCTAGTAATTGGCTTGAGCGACTTCCCGCCGGCTCCATCTCAAGTTGGGATGATCTTACCTCTCGCTTCCTTGCTCAATTTTTCCCACCGGGGAGAACCACTAAGCTTAGGAATGACATCTTGATGTTCCAACAACGTCAAGGTGAATCTCTCTACGAAGCATGGACCCGATTCAAGGACTTACTTCATAAAGTCCCTCATCACGGCATTGATCTTTGGCTCCAAGTCCAAATATTTTATGATCATGTCAACTTCCCCACTAAGCGATCCATTGACCAAGCGGTCGGTGGAAAACTCAGTGATCTCACCGCAGAAGAATCATGGGGTATAATAGAGGACCTTGCCCTCTACGATAACGAAAGTTGGGACGACCCCCGTGAGCTACCTAAAACCGTTAAGGCGATCTCCTTGCCTTCCATCAACTCACAACCTTCCGACCGTAGGATGATCAAACTTGAGGATCAAGTTAAATTCCTCATGAGTTCCTACAAAAATCCTAAGTCCTCACGAAAAGTGAATCAAATCACTCTACCTTGTGAGTTATGCAGTGGTCCCCATGACACTCGTGATTGCACAAGGCTCCCCGAACAAGCTTTTGCGGACTACGCCTCCATACGTACCGACGGAGCGGGAGAGAAGTGGTACACCTTCAAACCCGAACAAAACAACTTAGGAAACTCGTACAACCCCTCATGGAGAAATCACCCTAACCTTAAGTGGAACCAAAACTCAAGCACACCCCAAAGCTCATCTAGTTCGCCCACTAGGTTCAATTCTTTTAATACCGGGAACCCCACTAATCTTGAGGCAATTGCATCTAGATTTTTGTCATCCCAAGAGACTCGATTGAATAAGCTTGAAGCCGATTTTAAGCAAAAACAAAGCGAGATGACAACCAAGCTTGATGCCCTCTTAAAAGCCTTCAATGAACGGGAAGTTGGAGCACTCCCAAGTGATACCATAAAGAACCCAAAAGTGAATTCGATTGCGTCGACTTCATGTTCTAGTTCACCATGGGAGAGTGCACATCCATGCCCCTCGCACCCGACGGTTCACTCGGTAAATGCTATCAAAAAGGGTTCCAAGCCATCCAAGAGGTACCAAGGCCCGGCACCTTTGGTAGAGCCTACTCTTGAGAAACCCGTCAGCCAAGAATCCAAACCTAGTTTAGAGGAGGAGTACAAGGAACTCCATCAAGAAAAACCGATTCTTGAAGTCTTAGCTCATGCACCTTATTATAATGCTTTAAAAGAAAAATATGAGTTAGAACTTAGGCTTGGAAAACATGGGTCCGCTTTTGTGCGAAACAACTTACCTAAGAAGTTAGACGATCCCGGGCTATTCACTCTTCCGTGTAGGCTTGGAACTTCCAAACCACTCGACGCTCTAGCCGATTTAGGATCATGCATCAATCTTGTTCCGTTGTCCCTCCATAGAAGCCTTAACTTAGGTAAAATAGAACCAACGGAAACCATCTTAGGTCTAGCGGACGGTAGTGTGGCACGTCCGGTAGGAATAATAAAGGACATGGTAGTACACGTAGGAGAGTTGACTCTTTTGGCCGACTTTCATGTGCTAGACATGAATAAGGACCCGACATGCCCATTACTAGTTGGAAGAGGATTTTTAGCTACCGCTAGTGCCATCATCGATTGTAAGATGTCCAAAATAGTGGTAGGAGAGGGGAGTGCTAGATCCGTTTACGATGTCAAAAAGCATACATACTACAAGGATGAGGAAATCCCACAAGAGATTAGGTTGGATAGAGAGCCTTCTAGATATAGACCTTGGATTGATAAGAACATCATAGGCCCTCAAAGACCTTTTTACCTAGATAAAGCCTTCGCTAGTAAAGCAACTTTCCAAGAAAAAGAAATTGCTAGGGACATGGAAGTGAACCCGTTCGAGGACGCCTTAGTATTTAGGAAGATGACCGAGTACCTAGGAAGCTTGCCCGTTAACCTTGTCATGAATAAGTGGAAAGTTGAGAAATCTGAACACAAGTGGGATTGGGATAGACCACCTAGTGATGGTAATGGAGAGTGGCACATTAGGATACAAATCTATGATCCCGATGGTGAGAAGTTTGAAAAGACATATTTAACCGAACGTACTACTAGGAACTTGAATGATAAGTTTGATCCTTACGACATTGTTGAGGATAGACTTACTTATATCGGAACGTAGGAGCACGACTATGAGTCTAGCTACAAGACTCTTAAATAAAGAAAAGCGCTTCGTGGGAGGCAACCCATGCTTAATTGTTTGCTTGTTAGTGTCATATATCTTTTATTAATTGTTTATCCTCATGTTTAAATTTGTAAAAATGCTTTATTTTGTTTTTAACCTCGTCTTAATTACATATAAAGGTATTTTACATAAGGGATAAGTGTAGGGAGGATTACACACGTTTTCAAAAGAAACGTAAACATGAGAATAACAATTAACTAAAAGATATTTATGTTTGTTTGTTCGAGTCAAATGCTTGTATCGAGTCATAATGGATGTTTTTGCAGAAATTTTTCCAGATTCTAAAGATGTAAATTTTCCAGAATTTTTTCCAGAAAATCGCAGACCAGTTTTTGTCAGGATAACCTGACGGCGTCAGGATTGCAACCTGGCGGCGTCAGGAAGGAGTAAAAGCATCAGATTACTTTTTTCTCGTTTTCTGAGCTACTTATAAATTTTTGGAATTTTCCAGGTCTTAATTTTCTTAGAAATTCTATAAACATCCATTCCACAAGCATTATATCCTAGTTTAAATCGAGTCTTATATATATTATTACCGCCGATTTTACGCGAAGGTTTCGTTTGTTTTCTTCAAGTGTGTAGGTTTAGTTTGTCAAGAAGAAGTTACATAAGATTGGAAGGAGCTTTTCACGCAATAATTCTTCTTGAAAAGGATTTAACCACCACTTTACACGGATCCTACCGAGCTAATCAGGGGAGTATTAGTTTCTTTCGTTTTTAATTACCTTCCATTATCATAACTTTGATACTTTCGGGGAACATTGGGGACAATGTTCAGTTTAAGTGTAGGGAGGGAAAATAAAACGAGAACTTTGAAACTATGCTTATCCTTGATTATTTGCTTTGCCCAAATTGTGATTGTGTAATAAACCATGAGAAAATGTCGGTTAGGGTAATTTTGGCACCAAATTTAAAATTTTTCATGACATATAGGAGTGGGCCATTAGTCTTAACAAAAGCGTCTCATGGATAGGAAGTTGCATGACTAGCACAAAACCCTTTACCACTTAAATTCCACCCAAAATGTGAGGATCGCCCTTAGATTAGTAGGAATTAAAGCATTCATCTTTAATGCTTAGAGTGTGAACCGGTAGTATAATAGATTCTAGAACTTGTTTTGTGATGCATTCCGAGATCGCAAGTGAGACTACACTTGTGTAGTTAGGAATAACTAAATGATAAGAGGCATTAGGATAACCCTTGTTTGATACCCGTAATATAATCACTTCTTCCACATCGGTTGAGTAATTCTCCCACACCTTTTGCGTTGTACTCATCTTTAGTACACGATACCCCTAGTTAACCCCTCAGAGCCTATCCTTTTCGCGGTTCTCGTGATGTTTCGGTTTTTCCGGAATATCAATGAAGAGCATTGTTTACACCCCACCCCCAAATATACACCCAAATCGCCTTAGCCTACCCCTTATGCACTCACTTTTAGTGCAAATGTTTGTTATCACCCTAAACCCTTAGTTCAATTATCTAGTTGCTTGCATAAGTTGCTAAGTCGAGTCATATCCTTTGTATACAGTTGATAACGCTACACGCGTCGTTCGGGGTCAAAGGAACTTCCTTTTCTTCGAGCAAGTTTTATAACACCCTAGGCAGTGAACCTAATCGTTGTAGTGTAGTAATTAGGGTAAGCCACGGGTATTGATATCGTTCTCTAGGGGAATAGGAATGCTAGTAGGGAGTTACTACGCTAAGGTTTAAGGTTAAGGAAGATTATTTTTTTATCTTTTTATATTTTATGAAAATGGAAAGGTACGAATCTCGGGTATTGGATTTGGGGGGGGGTTGGTATTTTTACCGATTACTCTACTATTATCTAATTATCTAAACTAAGGTTGTGGGAGTCTATGTCTAATTAATGTGTGCTCGTATGATAGTTTAAAGATGTGTTTACTTAGTTTGTATTACTCCTTAATTATCTCCTATTGATGGTTGAGTGTCACGTCTTATTCCTAGTTGCGTTGTGTGTCTAAAGTTGTAGGGTATGCGTTTCTCCCTAACTCTTCGAACTTACCAAAGGGTCTTGTCTACAAAACCACTAGAGATTATAGACTCCTACTCTAAGGCGCTATTTGGATGGTTTAGCCTACAATTACTCAGGTAATTATACTCTAAGGTTCACAAAGATGAATCAAGCATTAAGTACACAACGAATGACCTATCGCATTACTAGATCATTAATCAACTAAGATAAGAAACAACCAATCAATATTCAATAATTAAGTTTCATACTTCCTAAGCAAACACACAAATAAATTAGCCGGACATGGAGAACATGCAAGCATACACACAAATAATCAAAGACATAATTGAATTAATGAAGTAAAGACTTATCTTGGTGTAAGATAGGGTTTAAAACCCTAAAATACTGTACAAGACACCTTAGGTTCGGTTTTAGGTTTTTACTCCAAAGACTCTCCACACAAAGACTGAAAAATTCGGATTCTATATATAAGATTACAATTGTGACGGCGTCACCTTATGTTTAGTGACGCCGTCGTGTCGCCGCCATTAGGGTTTCGTCTTGGCCACGTTAACCTTGCGACGGCGTCACCTTATGTCCGTGACGCCGTCCTCTTCAGCTTCTGACGTCGTCTGGATTGCATCTAGGCCGTCTGAGTAGCGACGGCCTACTCTTCCACAGCTAGACGTCGTCACTTGAAAATACGAGTTTTGAGACCTGTATCGTCACAATATTTTTGGGACGGCGTCGCCATTAACACCTGACGCCGTCGCCTTCTACTTTCGGCAACTGTGAGTGTCTCGATTTTGACTTTGACCATTTTCTTCATATATTCGCGCCTTTTAGTCCAAATAAGTGCCATTCCAGCATTTTGCCTTCACGAGACCTAAAAAGTGAAAAGGAACGATATTAAGCAATAACGGATACAAAAGTGATCAAATAAGGACTTAAACGACCCCTCAAAATGGTACCTTTTAAAACCTTATCAATAGTTTTGGGACGATTGGGATTCATGGGAAAAGTTAAAGTTTATGAAATGACGGGAAGAGAACGTTAAATTCAAATTCCCTTTGTTTGCATAATAATGTACCCCAAGTGTTTTGATCTTTTCAATTCGGGTCAAATTAGTGTTAGAATAATAAAAACTCAAGTGTAGGGATGTGCCTATAAATCCCTATCATTTTGATGTTACCGTAGAGGATGGTAGAGTAAAAGTGTATGAAAAAAAAAAAAAAAAATCGAAAAAAATAGAAAAAGAGAAAAAGAAAAAAACTAGAGTGTAAAAAAAAAAAAAACATACGGGCTACCATCCTACATCTATCCTTTAAATTTATGTTTGTTTATTTCCGTTACCTAGAGTTTTAGAGTGTCGAGTCTTGGCTTAGCAACGCCATTCTTCGTATGCATTTAACATAGAGATTTTTGACTTGCCACCACTAAATAGCCTATCCCACCAAACCCTTGTTTCCCTACCGTAAGCCTAACATTATAACCCTTTAAAAGACCTCTTTGATAGTCTTTCCTAGGTGCTTACGCCAAAACGATGGAGGTTTGATCTATTCTCAAGCCTATGGTAATCTATGTACTAGGACCGGTTAATGAGTGTTTATCTTCCATTTCCTATTTAGTTATATTTCATATATACACCCGAGAGAGATGTGAGTATCCAAACACCCCATGTGAGGTGCTAGTATGTAATTTCCGTGCTTGTTATGACTTTTGCGGGGCTTATATGTGTTGTGGACCGTTTTGAATTAATGCTTCATGACCCCTAACTTATAAATTAATTGGCTAAAAGCACATTTGCTTGAGGACAAGCAAATAACAAGTGTAGGGATATTTGATAAGGTTTTAAAAGGTACCATTTTGAGGGGTCGTTTTAGCCCTTATTTGATCACTTTTGTATCCGTTATTGCTTAATTTCGTTCCTTTTCACTTTTTAGGTCTCTTGAAGGCAAAATGCTGGAATGGCACTTATTTGGACGAAAAGGCGCGAATTTACGAAGAAAATGGCCAAAGTCAAGAATCGAGCCACTCAGACTGCTGGAACTGAAGGAGACGGCGTCAGGTGTTAACTGCGATGTCGTCGCATCACTTTTGTGACGGCTCAGTAGCCAAATTGCTCATTTACAAGTGACGACGTTGGGCTTTAAAAGAGTAGACCGTCGCAACTCAGACGGCGTCAGAAGCTGAAGAGGACGGCGTCACGGACATAAGGTGACGCCGTCGCAAGGTTAACGTGGCTAAGACGAAACCCTAATGACGGTGACACGATGGCGTCACGAAACATAAGGTGACGCCGTCGCATATGTAATCTTATATATAGAATCCGAATTTTTCAGTTTTAGAGAGAGTCTTTTGGAGTGAAAACCTAAAACCGAACCTAAGGTGTCTTGTACAGTATTTTAGGGTTTTAAACCCTATCTTACATCAAGATAAGTATTTACTTCATTAATTCAATTATGTCTTTGATTATTTGTGTGTATGCTTGCATGTTCTCCATGTCCGACTAATTTATTTGTGTGTTTGCTTAGGAAGTATGAAACTTAATTATTGAATATTGATTGGTTGTTTCTTATCTTAGTTGATTAACGATCTAGTAATGCGATAGGTCATTCGTTGTGTACTTAATGCTTGATTCATCTTTGTGAACCTTAGAATATGATTACCTGAGTAGTTGTAGGCTAAATTATCCAAAGAGTGCCTTAGAGTAAGAGTTTATCATCCCTAGTGGGTTTTGTAGACGAGACCCTTTGGTAAGTTCAAAGAGTTAGGGAGAAACGCATACCCTACAACTTTAGACACACAACGCAACTAAGAATAAGGACGTGACAACTCAACCATCAATAGGAGATAATTAAGGAGTAGTATAACCTAAGTAAACACATCTTTAAACTATCATACGAGCACACATTAATTAGACATAGACTCCCACAACCTTAGTTTAGATAATTAGATAATAGTAGAGTAATCGGTAGAAATACCAACCCCCCAAATCCAATACCCGAGATTCGTACCTTTCCATTTCATAAAATATAAAAATACAAAAAATAATCTTCCTCAACCTTAACCTTAGCGTAGTAACTTCTCACTAGCATTCCTATTCCCCTAGAGAACGATATCAATACCCGTGGCTTACCCTAATTACTACACTACAACGATTAGGTTCACTGCCTAGGGTGTTATAAAACTTGCTCGAAGAAAAGGAAGTTTCCTTTACCCCGAACGACGCGTGCAGCGTTATCACCTAGCAACAGCGTTCATAAGTTCAATGGTTTTAGAAACCCGTTTCAAAACAAGTTTACTGCTAAACTCAAGGTCAATACCAATAGGCCCACCTAACAATTTAACACCATGTAGAGGCCGGGCAATATTAGGCTGGAAAACACCTGCAAGTCTGCTTCTAGGGTCTTCCTTTGGCCAAAAAACCTCAGTTTTATCGACGTTAAGGTGTAAACCATAATGAGGTCCATCCATCATAATGAGCTCCAGGGCCTTCCCGACTAACAAAGTATCTCCAATGATCGTTCCATCATCTAGGTACCAAGCTTGAAAGGGGAGAGAAAAGGAGTTTTTGATCTTGCGAGCCAAGGGATGTAGCACCAATGCAAAAAGGAGAGGTCCAAGAGGGTCACCTTGCTGCACGCCTTGGTGTGACCATAAAGTGTGTTCCCCGTAATAAAGCCTGGCAGGTTTAGAATAACAAAACTCAATCCAGCGTGATATAGAGGGCAAGTGGAGGCGAACCTCACGCAACATAACCTCGCGATCTACCAAATTAAAGGCGTTCTTGAAGTCCACCAACAACATCGAAAGAACCACCTCATCTCCACGGTCTTCAACCACCCGATTTACAGCATGAAGAATAGCCTCCCCTCCTCCGGAAACTCCAACGCCAAACTGCAGATCGTTTAAGTAACCATCTAAGGAATGGCCAATCATAGAAGCACCCACCTTGGAGACTAAACGCCTTCAGACAGTCCCTACGGCAATAGGACGGATACCACCACCTGGTTTGATCAGTGGCGTGAGGGGAGCACTAGCAATATATTCGCCCAAAGCTTTAGGGAACTTACCATCAAGAAAAAGATTTACCACTTTAGTGATAGAATCGAGTAACTCATCCGATATAGCCACAGCAGCACCACTAAAATAATCCAAAAGGTGTTGGGCACGCAAACCATCGCGACCACAAGATATACCACGGGGGAAACTCTTAATCATATTAAGAACCACAGCAGGAGAATATTTACCACTTTATTATTATTATTATTATTATTATTATTATTATTATTATTATTATTATTATTATTATTATTATTATTATTATTATTATAATATTTTATTTTTATTGTCAAAGGAGAATATTATAGATAATCACAAAAGTAAGCAACCTTTTAGTAAGTTATGGACATACCCATGCATATTAAGAAAGCATTTGATCATAAAAACTTCTTTACTAAACAAAGCTTTCAAAACCAGACGTACTACCTCAATACAAAACAAAACACTTTTATTCTATTCAAGAAATTATACTACAGTACTGTCTACTCATGTTATCCTGTAAAACCCTAAAAATCGTAAACGTGTTAAAAGACCATTTTAACCCTCAAGTCAAATAAATATAAATACGTAAAGTACGTGAAGCTCATTAAATACATTTCTAACCTAGCTCATAAATAAGTAACTTGTATCATACATTAAGAATCGACACACACTTACATTTTACTACATATCACACGACTTGAGTTGCATGGGCCAAAATAAACGAAAGTCACCAACACATTATAACTCAAATTACAAAGGCCTACCCAAAGTTGAATTAGTCTTGTGGGTTCCTATGCTCAGCCGAAAAAATCACCCTAATATATTCCCCCATTTATCTCATTCGTAAATCTTATAATTCACCCATGCATGGGATGATAAAACCAATAATATTTAAAATTTGGAAAGTTAATATTCCCCTTGATACTCGGCCAAAGTCACGCCCCATATCACCCCATTCAATCCCACGTTAATCTCATTAACTGCTTACCAATTCACAATTCAAAAACACCCTAAAACCCTAGCCTACAAACAATGACGGCAAGACCTTGTGTATCTTCTTCCATTCAATCAAAAGACAGCAAGCAAAAGACTTTCGCAAGGCAAGAAGGAGGCTGATGTAGGGGCTGTTAGTCGTGGGTTTTGAAGGTTGGTGTGACAACTCATATTTTCAGGTCATTTCTCAAATCACTATTCAAGTTTCACTATGTCATCATTTATCGTAAACTAGGTGTACGAGTATCAAATTCGCGTAACCTTAATGGTTTAGCTGCGAATTCATGAACAATCATCAAGGACATTTCATATAGACTAGGATTAGTCTACATATCATTAGCATCATTATCATCATATTAGTTCATGCATGGTTTTGCATTTTTCATTAAACGTATAATTTCATATTAAATAAACGCTATCGCGTAATTAATTATTTTGAACAATTGATCCGATACTTCCAAAAATTATCCCGATATATTTTTATACTTATAATAAGATTATAAAAATAGTATTATGAGTTTACCCAGTGTTTTAAATTTATTTTGTATATAAATTGTTATATTTATATAATTACGACGGTTTTCTTAAAAACTACACGATAATTATTATTTTACTCAAACTTTGCAAGAAATGTATTTTTATAATTTTTATGACTACAATATATTTTATTTTGACCCGTTAAAATTTATTTTTAGCTAACGCTACCCTAAATGCTCAAAAGTGTATACAAGTTACTACTTATCTTCCATTAACTTCACATTTACTCTACATTAATACAATTAATTAATACTTAATGCATCAAGTCTTTTCTTTTTATATGTAGTCGACATATATGGGTGAGTCACAACATTTACAAACTAAAATATCTACTTACTTACATTTATATCATATTATACTCTCTCATTAACACATAGATACTCAAAATTTCAAAGTGTAAAAGATCAAAACTCTTCCTTCCTCTCTTCTCCCACAAGAACCGGCCATCAAGGGTTCCCAACAAGAAGATCATATTTTTTTCAAGTCAAGTATTTTCACAATCTAGACACACTCTTGATTAAGGTTGTGAAATAAAAACCTAGGGTGTTAGGATTAACCTTTGTTCACTTCACCTCATCAAGTTACTAGTAAGCATTTCATGTTCATATTCATTTTTTCATATTCATGTTATGTTCATTTCATCATATTTAATAAAAACATGCAAGTCATATTGATGTTTATACCACTTTTTATTGTTTTTAAGTGTTATATATATATAATTATCATCCTATAATTACTCCTTGAAACATATCACTTTTGGTGATGTCTAGGAACCCATGACACCCTAAAAAGGTGTATGGTAGGATTAGAATAGCTTCGGAGTTGTTTTGAATTGGTTGGAATAGGTTTGGCGCGAAAAAACCTCATTTCGACAAGTTTACTTAAGGGTCTGTCCATATTTTTGAAATCTGGAATTTTCGACAGTAGGTAAAAAATTTTGGCCTAGATATTTAGAAAATATACTTTAAAACGAAAACGTGGCCGCTTGAACGGGTTAAAATGGAGCTATAACGAAAAAGTTATGAATTTTTCAAGTTTGACGACGAAAAGTATAAAAACCAGAAAATTCAGCATGTTACGTCTACTTTGTACGAGTCAAAAATGAGGCTTAGGCGTTATAAAATGTGTCGACTTATCAAAAATATAGTAGTATACTTTGATACGAAGCTAAGGACATATAAAACGTAGAAAACGGACTTGTAACGATTAAATTACACGCATTTATACAAAGTTGCCGTAACTATATTATATAAGAAAAACTAATATATTTCTATTAGACAAATATAACGGCCACAAAGGACCATATTGAGGGTCGTTTTTAACATGGATGTAGTACTTTTTATAACATGATGTCTTTTAGTAAAAGTAAGTTCGCATAGCCTATTTTCCAAAATGTCCAACCATTCGTCAAGCGGAGTTGTAATAAATAAAATACGGTCACTTAAACTTTGCCGAAAACCACCCTTAAATGATATTTTGGACAAAAGTACCATACTTTACCGATATTTTTCTCTATGATCAAGACCTCTAGGATGAAAACTTAAATGCTAAAACTTTGAGATAATGATACAAGCTTCCCAAAACCGTTGAGCTCGTTTCCTAACGCTCGACGTACACCATTTTACGACTAGCTTTTCAAGGCCGTTTTAGTCACTTTCATGAAATTTTCAATGACATTATTTTACGACGAAAAGTTATAATTTCACAATAAATCACTAAACGACTATCGTAGGAGGTTGTTTCAACGTAAATACTTGTAAAGTATTTTATAAAATGACGACATGTCATAAACATATATTTCGACGATAAGTGTTATTTTCAAAAATTCACAAGTGGTATAGATATCATACGAATTGCATGCATAACATTACATCATAACTTATTATATATCATATCATTCATAATAGGTCAAGTTTAGAGATTCACGCTACATTTCGGTGTACTCACTTTTGCCATCGCATCATTGTCCAAGTGAGTTTTCATAGCCCCACTTTCAATTGTTTTGTACTATTTTGGGGGAGATACATGCTCAACTATTTTCATTTACTTTCATAAGTACTATAAACATTTAAGGATTATTGTGAGTTTCGTAGCCCCTACTTTTGTATGTTTTGAACTATTTTGGGGGAGATACATGCTTAACTATTTTTCACAAGTACTTTAGACTTTTAAGGATAACTTCTATCATGATCAGCATCATTTCAAAACCGAATGTTGTACTATATCAATTGTTCTTGTATATGTGCTATAGTTCTACGTCGAATAAAGTGCTATGTCAGTTGACTACTGATACATTGAGTCATGTACTATTGATTATGTGCTACAGTTCTACGTCGAATAGAGTGCTATGTCAGTTGACTACTGATACATTGAGTCATGTACTATTGATTATGTGCTATGGTTCTAAGTCGAGTTAGGTACTATTGTGAATTCATTTGACATCATGTGTTTGAACATAAACTATACACATTTTGGCAATGGGTTGTAAACACACAGGTTGCAAGTTTTGTATGGGCGGAACTTGGAACTGAGTGGATTTACAATGCCTTTGCTGCATAAACGATTTTGAAAGACTTTACATTTCAACTCAAACTCTATGAACTCACTCAACCTTTGTGTTGACACTTTTTAGCATGTTTTATCTCAGGTATCTAAAGCATTCACTTCATGGCATGCATGTGGACATATCATAGAGTCGCGATGACGACGCGTCTCACTTGGGTTTTATGAGCTTTAAAAACATCGTTTGAATTGTATCACATTGATTTTCGTACATAGTGACTTTCATTTGGGACCTATACTTTGTAAACTCTGATTGATTTATTAAAACAAACGATGTGTTTTCCAAACGACACTTTAGGTCGTTCAATATAACTGTGATTGTGATGCTATGACAGTCGACCCCCAGAAATTCCATTCCGCTGCAAAACAGGTAATTTGGGGGTGTGACAGATTGGCATCAGAGCTTCGGTTATAGAGAACTAGGTTGCATCATTGACCCTAGACTATAACTACATCATCATAGCATCTCATCATTTCATCATAAGTGCATATTCACTTTACATGCGGTTTATACGTACATTTTTCAAGTTATTTACTTTCATTTCAAATCGATTGTCACATGGATGCCTTCAGATACCCATTCCATTATCCTTCCTTTAGACTCCAATGTGGAGAATGCCTTGTCATTCCCTATCACAATTTTTACATCAGTTGATTCATTACCGATAACGTTGAATGCCGAGATAAAACCTTTAAGTAGGGCGAAGTCACTCTCACTCCCTTGATCATCACCAAAATGTCGAGTTACACGTTATTCACGCACTAAGTCACTAAACCATCACTCATTTTGAAAAGTAACCTCAAACTTATCACCTCACATCACATCTCTTTAGAGCGCTTATTCTTAACATAGGACTTTTCTACGTCTCATTTTCCCCTTATTTTGAAGAGTTATGGCGCCGAAGAAAGCTGCACCAGAAATGACACCAGTTGCTATCCAAAGGTATATAGAGGATAGTATAGCCGAGGCACTAAGGAAAGAATGAGCAACGGTAGCTGCTGCTGCTGAGGCCACGGCTGCTGCTGAAGCTGCTAGACTTGCTACTGCTACAGGAGCTGCAGGAGGATCTGGAGTTCGAAATTGTACATACAAGGACTTTAAGAACTGTGATCCCACAAAGTTCAAAGGCACGAAAGGAGCCACTGCTATGGTTCGATGGTTTGAGAAAATGGAGTCTGTGTTTCTTCTATGCAATTGCCCAGATGACTACAAGGTGAAGTTTGCCACTGGTACACTCTTAGATGGTGCAATGTCATGGTGGAATTCGTATGCGCAGCCTATTGGTATCGAAAATGCTTACAAGCTCACGTGGGATGAATTCAAGAATCTGGTAACTAAGAAGTATTGTCCACGCACGGAGGTGAAGAAATTAGAAACGGAATTTTATGAGTTAGTTACTGTTGGTTATGACATCGAGACCTACATCAGGAGGTTTCAAGAATTGGCTGCACTATGTCCATCAATGGTTTCGGACAATGAGAAACTGCTGGAAAATTTCATTGGAGGACTTCCACAATGTATTCAAGGAGATGTAACTTCTTCTGATCCACAAACAATTGAAGAAACTATCAGGATAACTCAAAAACTCATGGCTCAAGTTGTGAAAGGGGAAAACATTATCAATAATAACCGCAACTACAACAACAACCACCAAACTAGCAACAACAAAAGGAAATGGGAAAATGACCAGGGAGGTTATGATAATAACAACCAAAACCGTAACACTAACCATCACCAACAACTGAATAGAAGACAAGAAGTCGCCAGGGTCTATGTTGCTGCACCAACAAAGGGAAGAGCTTATACTGGAAACTTACCACGATGCCACCAATGCACGCTACATCATAATGGTCCATGTGGTATATGCTTTAGCTGTCACAAAGTGGGACACCTTGCTAAGGACTGCAAGGGCAAGGCCATAGTTACATGTTTCGGATGTGGGGAGCAAGGACACTATCGGAATCAATGTCCTCAAAATCAAGGTCAACAAGTTGAAGGTGCTCATGGGAATGCATACATGTTAGAAGGAGGAGAAGCTCGTCATGGTCTCAACAACGCGGAAGACTGAAGAAGTTCGGAAACTAACAGTCTTAATTTTCCTTATGTACTATGTCGTACTAAGTTTATGTCTTCCATCGTATTCGGATCTTATGACTTAGGATGTACTACTTTTGATAAACCACTTGTTGTAAAATATTCTCATTAAGCGTACTTTCTTTTCCTTCCGATTTATTATCACTTACGAGAATTTTACTTCCTTCTACTTTAAATGCCATTTTAACGACACGGTTTAAATCTATGAAAACATTGAGAGTTATAACAACTAAACCGAACGTCACATTATCGTTCCTTAATTATACATAGCCTAGCTAACTATGTCTAATTCTGGAGAGATCATGTTATGTTGGGAGCAGTTATTTATAAATCTTAGTGCAAGTAAAATTTTCACATATTCCAAAGTCAAAATGATGCTCATCGGAGATATTCATCCAATATTTCTCTACTATGATGTTTTATACACTCTTAATCATCGATAACCGTAACGACACTTCCTCATGTCTTCTTTCCTCGTTATTCATCACAAACTCAAAAATTCGATAGACTAACACGAACTGAATTCAGGGACTGAATTTCTTTTTGGATGGGCGAATGTGACAACTCGTATTTTCAGGTCATTTCTCAAATCACTATTCAAGTTTCACTATTTCATCATTTATCGTAAACTAGGTGTACGAGTATCAAATTCGCGTAACCTTAATGGTTTAGCTGCGAATTCATGAACAATCATCAAGGACATTTCATATAGACTAGGATTAGTCTACATATCATTAGCATCATTATCATCATATTAGTTCATGCATGGTTTTGCATTTTTCATTAAACGTATAATTTCATATTAAATAAACGCTATCGCGTAATTAACTATTTTGAACAATTGATCCGATACTTCCAAAAATTATCCCGATATATTTTTATACTTATAATAAGATTATAAAAATAGTATTATGAGTTTACCCAGTGTTTTAAATTTATTTTGTATATAAATTGTTATATTTATATAATTACGACGGTTTTCTTAAAAACTACACGGTAATTATTATTTTACTCAAACTTTGCAAGAAATGTATTTTTATAATTTTTATGACTTCAATATATTTTATTTTGACCCGTTAAAATTTATTTTTAGCTAACGCTACCCTAAATGCTCAAAAGTGTATACAAGTTACTACTTATCTTCCATTAACTTCACATTTACTCTACATTAATACAATTAATTAATACTTAATGCATCAAGTCTTTTCTTTTTATATGTAGTCGACATATATGGGTGAGTCACAACATTTACAAACTAAAATATCTACTTACTTACATTTATATCATATTATACTCTCTCATTAACACATAGATACTCAAAATTTCAAAGTGTAAAAGATCAAAACTCTTCCTTCCTCTCTTCTCCCACAAGAACCGGCCATCAAGGGTTCCCAACAAGAAGATCATATTTTTTTCAAGTCAAGTATTTTCACAATCTAGACACACTCTTGATTAAGGTTGTGAAATAAAAACCTAGGGTGTTAGGATTAACCTTTGTTCACTTCACCTCATCAAGTTACTAGTAAGCATTTCATGTTCATATTCATTTTTTCATATTCATGTTATGTTCATTTCATCATATTTAATAAAAACATGCAAGTCATATTGATGTTTATACCACTTTTTATTGTTTTTAAGTGTTATATATATATAATTATCATCCTATAATTACTCCTTGAAACATATCACTTTTGGTGATGTCTAGGAACCCATGACACCCTAAGAAGGTGTATGGTAGGATTAGAATAGCTTCGGAGTTGTTTTGAATTGGTTGGAATAGGTTTGGCGCGAGAAAAACTCATTTCGACAAGTTTACTTAAGGGTCTGTCCATATTTTTGAAATCTGGAATTTTCGACAGTAGGTAAAACATTTTGGCCTAGATGTTTAGAAAATATACTTTAAAACGAAAACGTGGCCGCTTGAACGGGTTAAAACGGAGCTATAACGAAAAAGTTATGAATTTTTCAAGTTTGACGACGAAAAGTATAAAAACCAGAAAATTCAGCATGTTATGTCTACTTTGTACGAGTCAAAAATGAGGCTTAGGCGTTATAAAATGTGTCGACTTATCAAAAATATAGTAGTATACTTTGATACGAAGCTAAGGACATATAAAACGTAGAAAAAGGACTTGTAACGATTAAATTACACGCATTTATACAAAGTTGCCGTAACTATATTATATAAGAAAAACTAATATATTTCTATTAGACAAATATAACGGCCACAAAGGACCATATTGAGGGTCGTTTTTAACATGGATGTAGTACTTTTTATAACATGATGTCTTTTAGTAAAAGTAAGTTCGCCTAGCCTATTTTCCAAAATGTCCAACCATTCGTCAAGCGGAGTTGTAATGAATAAAATACGGTCACTTAAACTTTGCCGAAAACCACCCTTAAACGATATTTTGGACAAAAGTACCATACTTTACCGATATTTTTCTCTATGATCAAGACCTCTAGTCGTAATTACTTGTTTGCATTTTAGTTTCTGTAGTTTTTATTACTTTCCTTTATATTTCCTTGCCTTGTAGATTAGGAAACCCAAAATTCCTTATTTCTCATTCGAATCCCGAATCGCGACGTGAGTTGTCAAACTCCATTAATCTCTCGTTGGGAAAACGACCCGGGGAAAATACATGCCTTTGTATTTCTTCGGAAAATATCTTGTGTACGAAAACGACAAATCAAAAAATGGCGCCGCTGCCGGGGAGGGCATGTAGTGAGTTTTCGTATTCCGTCTCGATTCGCGGTTTTTGAAGATCCTTCCCCGAGTGAAGTTACCGTTGTGTTTGTAAATATCCCTTTTATAAAAACCCAAAAATATTTTCCTTTTCAAAATTTGTTTTCCTTTTTCTATCTTTAAAAACCCAAAAATAATCTTCGATTTCTTCTATATGTTTAATTCTTATCTCTTCACCCTCTAAATTGTTTAATTCTCCACAATGCTCGATTTCGCACCATTTGATCCCCATGATCCTCGGACCATGGAGGATTTCTATCATCCATCGCTTATTGGTCGAGGAGGACCGATCGTTCCGGGAACCAAGTTTAGATTGAAAAATCGTATGGTTCGTCTTTTTCGACAACATTGCCAATTTCATGGATATAACGACGAAGATGCTAATGAGCACTTGAACAAGTTTTTATCTATTACTCAATCCATGAAACAACGTGGCGTTTCTCAAGATGATATCCGATTGAATCTCTTCCTCTTCTCTTTAACCCACGAAGCCGAATCTTGGTTTTATACCCTTGAAAAACATTCAATTCATACTTGGGAAGAGATGTTTCGCAAGTTTCTTTCAAAATACTTTCCATATTCAAAAACGATGCAGCCGAGGAAAGAAATTCTTAATTTTCAGCAATTACCCAAGGAATCCGTATTTGAAGCTTGGGAAAGATTCAAATCATTATTACAGAAATGTCCCGATCATCGAATTTTGCTTCTTGATCAAATCCTAACCTTTTATCATGGTATCACTACGATTGATCGAGACAAAATCATGTTGGCAGCTGGTGGAAATCTCATGCGGAAGACACCTCAAGAAGTGTATGATTTGATCGAGAATATGACGCAACATCATTATCAGTGGGATGCTGACGTTCCTTACGATTCTACCACTATGTTGAGTGATCATTATTCCGAGAAAATCTCCGTTATGAGTACTCAAACTGACGTCTTTGGCAAGCAAGAAAGATATATCAGTCACCATTATCAACAAAGACCGAGTTATCCATCCGCCTTTTACTATTCTGACTCTGACGATAGTGATGACGATGAACCGTTTGAAGAAGAGAACGTAAAGATCGATCCGCTCATTAACGAACATTCGGATACCTTATCAATGGGGGATGAGGAAGTCGAATGCACTCCTCTTAAGAATGTTGATGACCTTGTTCCAATCCCAAGGGTATCTGAGACACCTTTCGATTCGATTTCAGAAACTTTCAAAATGACCTTCACAAATCCTTTGTTTGAATTCGATTCAGAATATACTCTTAATTTTGACAATCAAATCTTTGACGAGGAAAGTGATGAGTCCGACACGGAGACCATAATGGAAAAGGTGCAAATTCCTAGCTCACAAAGTACCGCACAAATCCCACCTCCGTTTATCTCAATTGAAGAAATCAAAGAAATAGAGTCGTCTAATGAAAATCCTCCGGAGCCCGAGCTCAAGGATTCGTCTCTTGATTTACTTCTCGAGGAGTTCGCCGATGAACTCGCTCGCATCGATCCTATTCCACCGGGAAGTGAGGACGATGACTTTGATTTTGAAGCCGGTTTAAGAGTGATTGAAAGTTTGTTGAATGACGATCCATTAAATGAGCCGCCGCGAAAGATAAATGATGATTATCTCGAGGAGTTCTTTGGTGAACTCTCTCATATCATATCTCCTCCAGAATATGATCGTGTCTATTTTGATCTTGAGGAAGATTTTTGTTTGGGGGAAGAGCAACTCTCTCAAAAGAGTTTCGTTATTGATGAAATCATCCCACCTCTTCCTCCCGATGTCTTTGTTGAAAATCACCCTACGAGCTTAAATGTTCAAAATCCGATTAAGGAATTTGATTTTGAAGATGAAGAATGGATCCTTATCATTATAAAAATCTTTATTCCATTTCTTTCATATAATATGATTTCTCCTCTTCTTCACTCTTGCGGGAGTGAGGATACAATCTTTGACCCCGGTATCACAGCTTTTCCTTTTTAAGAACCGTGGGTATCTCATCGGAGTGGAACTTTCTTATGTTTCAATGTTTATCCAAACCTCTTGAACGAAAGTCCGATGGAGATTATCTTTTCCACTTGCTTCCCCAAGGACAAATGAATTCGGGGCGGGTCAAGCTAACGACTCGATAACAAAACAAGCGTTTCTATCTTTTTTCTATTTTCTTTCTAATAAGTGACGTGAAGGGGTTAGCCTCTTCGATTTCTCGTGTTTGGTTGTTTGTGATGTTTTGTCTAGGATTTTCCCGATATGAAGACTCTCGTGCTCGAAGTTTGTCTTTTCTCCACTCGAGTTTCATGATCGATGCTGATGGAAATCCGATATCCTAAATCTTATCGACTAACGTTTATCTTTGAGCATACTTAATAAACGGCTTTTAGATTTTCGTGATACCCTTGCTTTTAAACATTGAGGATAATGTTTCGTTTTAGTCTGGGGTGGGTAATCTTCGATTTGATTTGACCGCACTTGCATATTTTTGTCGTGTTTCTCTCGCAACCCCGTTTTTCCTTAGAAAATGAAAATTTGTGCAAAAATGAGAAAATTTAAAATTTTTGTAAGCTTTTGCTAGTTTTATGATTGAAAAGTCTATGCTAGTTTCTTAGAAGTTACTTTAAATATGCGTTTTTCTTGACATAGCCTTTGCTAATTGCTTAGACAAGAGGCTATAAAATGCTATTCTAGCTCAAAAGGCCAAGAATTTGCAAGTCTCCCTAAGTGATTTTATATATGCGAAGCTTTGAAAAGATTTGCTAGTTTCTAATAAGTGACTTTAAAAATGCGAGACTTGAGATTATTTGACGAAGCAATTGCTAAGTTAATATATGTTTTGACACCTTGTTGACTTTCCGCTGGTGAGAGTAGGAATAGAATTCTGACTTGACCGGGCGTGTTGAGCCCTAGCTTGTTCCCTTAACCATAGATAATCTAAAAAATTATCGGCTAAGCATCTGCGGATCTCATTATTTGGGATTTTAAATTTGCAGAGATCGAGAAATGATAGAGTTACTTATGAGTTTAGATGCTAAGCGTGGAGTAGTTGGTTCTCTTTAAAGCTCATCGAAGGTACTTATGGCTTTTTGTTCCCACAAAATTGTTTCAACCCATATCTGTCTAATAAATAATTAGAGATGTTGAGTTTTTGGCGATAGTTAGTTCTTTATCTTCTTAAAAGAATCTTTGTTTTAAAAATTGGGTACACATCAAGGATCCGTAAGTAATAAGTAATAAGTAAAGTTATGAGCTGCGGTTCGAGATCGGACCCTTGGATCTTTAGCCAGGATTGTGTGAGGTCTTGGTCTAACCAACTGGGATTCTCATTTCATGAAGCCTATAGTCTTGGAATTACCCCGTGAAGCTCCGTGGTTCATAGCTCATATAAGTAAAAGTATAAGTGTAAAAAAAAATGATGATTAAAAATTAAAAAAAAAAAAAAAAAAAAAAATGATGATAAAAAAAAAAAAAAGAAAAAAAAAGAGAAAAATGAAAAAGTCAAAAGTATAAGTGAATAAAAATTCCTTGATGTGGACCTCATTTTTGAGACAATGGTTCTTGAGAGAAGATGGATAACTAATTAGCGACTTATCTTTATATCTTTATCGGAATAATTCTTATCGAAACGAGAAATTTGAAGAAATTCATTTCTCACAAAAAAATAAAAAATCTAGAGGAAAATAGGAAAATAGGAAAATGGGAACAAACGGTAATTACACAAGTAACTTCCATGGGTAGTGTTAGCATCTAGAATCGTACTTAGCAATGATTTCGATTTTACGCTTAGTTTGGGGACTTGTGAAAAATCAGGGACGATGTATTCTATCCGTATGGTCACTTCACGCTGTGTTGTGTTTCCTATTCCGTGATCCTAACGTGTCGTTTGAAAAATGTTGGAGTTATTAATCGTCATGAAAGTTCAACAAACCGTCACTCATAATCGGAATGTGCTTAATCGTAATATCTATATGTGAATATAAAAGGTAAACGGGGCATTTTTAGAATTAAGGGTTCTTAATCTCTTTTGAGGAATCTTTGCTACTTCTTCATAGGTTTAGTAGAAAGAGATTGAAATCTTTGGTTTTAGAAGCGTGAGTTGATTGCATTGCGTGAGGACACGACAATGGTCTCGTCTGGGGTATTTTGATATGTGCTAAAACATATATCTTTTCTTTATCGAAATAGACCCAAAATAACCGAGAAAAAAGCCATTAATGCTTAATATTTGCGTGTTTCTTGAGTTATTGTTTGTGTAGGTACGGATATGACGAAACGGATAAAAAGAAGCCAAAACCGAAGAAAACCGAGCACGAGAGAAAGAGGAGTGCAAAAGCCGATGCCGGGGATGCTATTTCTGGGATTTGGATGATCAAAAGTGCAAAATACGGAGTTCGGGACATGATTTGGGAGATTTCATTGAAAACCCGTCATTGTATCACATTTTCACAATTCACCCTTTCACTTTCCAAAAATTACACTTTCAATCCCTCAACTTTCACAAATTGTCACAAATTACCCTTCACTTTCCCATTTTACCCTTTATACCCTCATACCCTCATTTTACCAATTTACCAAAGTACCCTTACCCTTTCATAACATCACACATTTGGTCCTTGGTTTTTTGCAAGATTACATTATTGGTCCTTAATACTATTAATTTTTCATGAAAACCAAATCCATGTCCATTTCCACGTAAAACCCACCAAGCCCAAAAGCCCATATACATATACCATATCTGGTCCATTCTTTTACCCATTACTCACCCAGTCAAACAAATATTACTAACCGGTCAACACCCAACACACCCAAAGTCAAATTAATAAAAAACTCCCTTGAACCATACGCGCGCAAAAAATTACCCAGAAATATGAATTATCCTTTTTCCCACTTTTACCCAGCCTTCACCAAATAATTACCCAATTATTAGCCTTCTAGAACCTCCTGCCACGTCTGACACATGGGTGTGTATCTTAGGATTGCCAAAGTGGCAGTTTAGAGGCTCCTGATTGGCCGAAACACATCACCACTATGATCTAAGGGCTATGAGATGACTTGATGACACAAAAGATGAATTAATGGCCAAGATGAAAGTATCCAGAAGCATCCCAATCTCTCAGCTCTGATACAAATTCCCAATTCAGTCACAAGTATTTTTTTGTCCAATTCCTTAAGTCTTAAAGGAATTTTGGCCATTTTATTCCTGTCTAATTAGTTGCTTTAGTAGTCTAATATTTGTAATTCATTTAAAGTTTTGTAATCCGTTTTCAATTTTAATACAAGTCAAGTTCTCATTTAAATTCTTGTTGATTCGAATTTCTGTGCATTCTCTTTTTAAAAACTGTTTTGAAGCTTTGTTTGTTACTCATCAAGCTCACATAAGCTTATGTAAGCTTATGTGAGGTTACTTCTGAATTGAATTGGTTTTAATCTCAAGTTTAGCAAAAAGTCAATAAAAGTCAAAGGTATGAGTCAACCTGATTTTAGTTTAATTTCTGAATTTTTATTTGTTAAAATGTTGGGTTACCTGTTTGTTCGATCAATGCAAGTCAGTTTTAGTTTAATTCCATCTTGGTTAAATAGTTCTTAATGCATTTGGTATTTTAAAGAGTGTTTGGGTAAAGCTTATTTTATGAGTTCTAGTGCTTTTTGTGTATTCAATCTGAGTTTAGTGATTTCATAAAATGTTTTTAGATCATTGATAATCATTGTTTTTCAAAGTTTCGAGTCAACTTTTGCATTTTCAAAACTGTTCTAAGTTTCTGTCCTACTGCACCCAATCTGTCCAAACAGGTGTGTTCCAAGTAAGATTTCTGTTCAATCTTTTAGAGTTGTTGCTGGAATGTTGCTTGTTTGAGTAGCTTTAGTATTGATTTAGCTAGATTTGCCCCTATTTGCTTTAACTGCTCATTTGTAGGCTTAGGTATAAACTTAGTCTCCTAATTGCCCTCTAGGATGAATTTCACTTGTTTATCATTTACTTTGCCTTAGGAACTCATTTTCTAGCTTAACTTTAGTCTGCAATAAGAACTTTTCAGTTGTTTGTTTGCTGCACATCTGTCCCCCCTAGTTCGCCATAACTGTTACTACACATCAGATTCATGTCACTAAACCACTTATAGTTTTGAATTTTAGTTTCTTCATTATAAGTCTTTAGAAGCTGAAATTTGGGATACAAGATCTTTGGTTGGTTGTCTGCTCCATGGCCATTTTAGTTTATTTTTAGGAATTTTTCTAGCTAGCTTAATATAGGCTTAAAGTAGCTAGTTAGGGGTGTTTGGCATATTATGGTTTTGTAGTTTAAATCCTTCTAGCGTGTGCTTTTTAGGTCCAATTCAGTTGCGGTAGTATATTCTTAGTTATTATAGGTCATTTTGAGCTTGTGGTAGCTTCTGGTGCTTATAGGTGGCTTATTGCTTATTTTACATGTGCTTATTTCATTAGTAGTATTCTCAAATCATAGTTCTTGTGCTCCATAATCATTTCTGTTATTTTTCCCTAGTTCTCTATATTATTTTATAGTATTCTGGAGGTTGTCATTTTTTTTACTGTTCATTTGCTATTTTTCTTCATTTTATGTCATTTTCTAGCATTTTTAATTAGCATTTAATCCAAATAATTCAGAAAATGTTCAGAAAAATGCAATTTAAATTTTCTTAGTTTTAGAAAAATTAAAATGTCTTAAAAAGTATTTTTCAAGATTTTTTCTAGTTATTTTACTATTTTCTAGGAATTTAATTAGTTTTTAATAGTATTAAATTCATAATAAATTGAGAAAAAGTCAAAAAAATGTGATTCCAGTTCTGAAAATTCTTTTTAGTCATTTAAGATTTTTTAAAAATATTTTTGTATTTTTCTTGCATGTTTTCCTAATTTTTAGCATTTTAGCTCTATTTTAAATGTCTTAAATTAGTTTTTAAATCATAATAAATCAAGAAAAGTCCAAAAAATTAGTTTTAAATTTTAAATAATTTTCAAATATCATTCTTAGCTGTAGAAAAATAGAAGTTCATTTTTACGGGTTTTAATTAGCATAGTTGCATTTATTTCGCGTTTCCTTAATTACGTTTTATTGCGTTTTTAGTTTAAATTTGCATAACTAGTCGTAATTACTTGTTTGCATTTTAGTTTCTGTAGTTTTTATTAATTTCCTTTATATTTCCTTGCCTTGTAGATTAGAAAACCCAAAATTCCTTATTTCTCATTCGAATCCCGAATCGCGACGTGAGTTGTCAAACTCCATTCATCTCTCGTTGGGAAAACGACCCGGGGAAAATACATGCCTTTGTATTTCTTCGGAAAATATCTTGTGTACGAAAACGACAAATCAACTACTGATACATTGAGTCATGTACTATTGATTATGTGCTATGGTTCTAAGTCGAGCTAGGTACTATTGTGAATTCATTTGACATCATGTGTTTGAACATAAACTATACACATTTTGGCAATGGGTTGTAAACACACAGGTTGCAAGTTTTGTATGGGCGGAACTTGGAACTGAGTGGATTTACAATGCCTTTGCTGCATAAACGATTTTGAAAGACTTTACATTTCAACTCAAACTCTATGAACTCACTCAACCTTTGTGTTGACACTTTTTAGCATGTTTTATCTCAGGTATCTAAAGCATTCACTCCATGGCATGCATGTGGACATATCATAGAGTCGCGATGACGACGCGTCTCACTTGGGTTTTATGAGCTTTAAAAACATCGTTTGAATTGTATCACATTGATTTCCGTACATAGTGACTTTCATTTGGGACCTATACTTTGTAAACTCTGATTGATTTATTAAAACAAACGATGTGTTTTCCAAACGACACTTTAGGTCGTTCAATATAACTGTGATTGTGATGCTATGACAGTCGACCCCCAGAAATTCCATTCCGCTGCAAAACAGGTAATTTGGGGGTGTGACAGTTGGCTTGTCGCGGGTTTGCTTCCTTGGTCCTCGTCCTCCTCTCAATCACCACAAGGGTATCGTATCATCCTTCTCGTTTCTTTCTTGTTGTTTCTTTGATTTGTGTCGTGAGGTCTCCACTTGGAGGCATGCAAATCGACTAAAGCTGAACATGAAATTATAAGTAACATTATCACATGAAATAATAAAAATTGTCTCATGAAAATCATAACCATACCAGGTTTAAAACTTTATGAAGTCGACCCTTTGTTTTCTGATCTACTTCGACCCTTTAATATTGGACCCTAATCTGATATGTGTAAACCTAATCTGGTCCTTGAAATCATGCCTTAAAAATCTAAATATACACTCTAGGGTTCTTTTACTCATGGGCGAATAGGACTATAATCTGATGAAGGGCATACTTGTGCTTAATATATGTGGGTTGTCGATATCACAAGGTTATTCGAGTGCATGCATTTTTGTGTTTGGTTGAGTGTGTTATAGCGTGTTGTGTCTTGTTAATTCAAGATGTTAAATTGTATTTTCATGCATGGTCTTGGGTAAATTATGTGGATTCTATAATCATGTTTACAAACTGAATAAAATGGATTAAAGGCGTGATAATAGATTGGTTAAACTTTGGTCACGTTAAGGTGCTTGGGTCTAGTTAAAACTTATGGTTAGGTGTGCTTTCATGTATGAAATTTGGTATTCGTATAAGGCTCTTTAAATGCATGTTTCAAACTAAATAAAGGTGCAGGAAATGGGGTCGCGTTTGCACGATAATGAATGAGTTCATGTGTCGGTATAATCAGGTGTTGTTGGAAGTGTGCTTTGCATGTCATGAGTGTATGTTGATGCCTCGTCTTATGGATGTTTGGATGGTGATTGTAAGCGTGCATTTGTTGGACTAATCTTGAGTCATGTCTCAATGTTTAGGCGTTCATTATAGTTTAAGTAAAAGAATGAGGGGCTACATGCACACGTAGGAAACATAGAAGGACCGAATGGGTTTCATTATTAACCCTACAGCTGTCATAAACGGTTATTTTGGTGAAACGGCACAAACCCAAAACGTCACAACGTTTTGTGAAAAGCTGCAGACAAAAGTAAGGGTCACGATGCTTCAAATATGTCGCCTCAACTAGTATATATAGGGCTATTTGTTTCATTCATTAGACATCAGAATTGTACAAGACATTGAAAACCAAATATGTTTGATTCTTAATACAAGTCGTTTGAATCATTATTTCGTTATACTTATTTATTTGATTGTTTAAACCCCGCTGGGACAACAAATTGGTATCAAGAGCCAACCTTCAGATTAAAGAAAAGAAGGAAGAAGAGAGTTGGGGTCAAGTTTTTCTGCAAATGTTGGAACCAAAGAAACACAGCAAACCTGCTGTTTGGTTCGGGTAGAAACAAGGCAAAGAACAAGGGTTCTTGGCGAAGAGAATAAGAGCGAAAAAAAGTGTTGGTGTTTTTTTTTTTTTTTTTTTTTTTGTGCTTACTGGTTTGAAGAGAGAAAGGGAAGAACACTTATTGGTGTTCTACTGGTTCGAAAAGAAAGGCAGAAGAAAAAAAAAACTGCGTTGGTGTTTTGATTGGTTCGAAAAAGAAAAAGAAGGGGAGCAATTTTGTGTTTACTGCTTCGAAAAAAACAAAGGGAAGAAGTTGTTTTTGGTTTCTGGTTCGAACACAAAAAAAAAGGAGACACCAAGGGGAGCGTTTGGTTGATTGTACAAGGGAGAAAGAGAACAAACTTGGGTGTTCTTGTTTGTTCGAAAATCGTATCGTGGAGGAATCACAAAATTCGGGTTTTATATTCTAAACTAAAATCTGAACTTTTATAATGTTTAGTCTTATTTTACATAGATAAGATTAGAAATTTTGCTTTTGATTCCTAGTAGAATTTATAAGATTTCCTAGATTCCTACTATATATTCCCTATTAGAGTTAGGAATAGTTTTTAGGCATAATGACTGGAGACACAAACAAGGAAATTGTAATTCACAAAGAGGTTACATCATTTACCCAATTTCAATGTCCTGTTTAAAACCTACAAACTACACAGTATGGGCTCTGCGTATAAAAACCATACTAAGGGCAAATGGGCTTTGGGAAATAATAGAACCTAAGGGTAATGAAGAACTGGATATAAAGAAAGATATGGCTACAACTGCATATCTTTACCAGAAATTACCAGAGGATATGATTTTACAAGTGGCTAGTTGTATGAGTGCGAAGGAAATTTAGGAAGCACTACAAACTAGGCACATAGGTGTAGATAGGGTGCAAAAGGCACGACTACAAAATCTCAAAACGGAATTTGAGATGTTGAGAATGAAAGAAGATGATAATATTGATGCTTTCTCGGCAAAGCTCAATAGTATTGTTACAAGGGCTAGTGGCTTAGGATCAACTTTTGATCAACAGACCTTAGTACGAAAACTTTTAAGTTCTGTACCGGAAAGGTTTATACAAATTGTGGCAGCCATAGAACAATTTTCTGATCTAGAAAACACAACCCTAGATGAGACAATTGGAAGGCTAAAACCCTTTGAGGAAAGAGTAAACCTCTTTAACGGAAGCCCTAGTGACGATCAGGATAGGTTATTGTTCACAAAACATGACAACAAGTCTAGTCATGGGAAAGGTTTTAAGAACCGTGAACAAGGAAGAGATAATTCGTCTCAAGATAATTGGTGTGACGAAAAGGCAACAAATGTTAGAAGCCAGGATGGAGATGATCGTGATTGGAGAAAGAAAGACTCTAGAGATCAAAACCGCTTCAAGAAAGACAAACGAGGTGTAGAATGTTATAATTGCCATAAGTTTGGACATAATGCTAGAAATTGTCCAGAGAAGGATAAAGAAGAAGAGACGAACATTGTAGAAGAAGAAAACGAACCTACATTGTTGATGGCAACTATGACCGATAAGGATGAACTAGAAAAGGCATCTTCAGAAGAAGAACCAAGGTGGAAGGGAATTATCATTGAGAAGAATGAAATTCCAAGTGAAAGATTATAAGACTTAAGGTCAGAAATTGAGACTAACTTAAAAAGTAAACTGAAGTTATGGAAGTATGAAATACTTCATGACTTTGAAGAAAAGAAACAAGAACTCAAGGAGGAGTTCAGAATGAGAGAGCTAGAGTTCGAGAAGAAGATGCATGAACGAGAAAGTTCATTTGAAAACAAGATGAAGAATGAGATGACAAGTGTAGAATGTCTAAAGGAGATTCGAGAGGCTGTCAATAGTTTAAGATTTTCATGTAAGACAGAAATAAAGATTAGAGAACTTTATGAGGTGCTGGATAGTTATTGTGAGACTGCAAGGGGGATTCCAAGTTTAGTACATGAACCTAAGCAAGAGATGCTAGTGAAAGCCATGGCAGTGGAAGAAGAAAGCAAGGAAGCTATGAAGACTAGGATCCCACCAGGATTTGAAGGGATGGAAGTTACTGCAGGGCTAAGAATAGGTTATGTAAAAGGCATAGAGGCCAGTGATGGAATAAGTGTAGTTAGAGAACGACCAGCAAATCAATGGAAATCAACGAAAGAGAGGTGGCCTGAAATGATCAAAGAATACAAGAGATGTGAAGACATTCAAGACAAAGAGGTCAAGCAAAGAATGAGCAAAAGGCCAAAGTATAAAGACAAGGACCTTCTACAACTTCAAAAGACGAATCATGAAGTATGAAGAAGCTACTAGAGCATGATCAAGATTAGGGGGTGATTGTTGGACTAATCTTGAGTCATGTCTCAATGTTTAGGCGTTCATTATAGTTTAAGTAAAAGAACGAGGGGCTACATGTACACGTAGGAAACATAAAAGGACCGAATGAGTTTCATTATTAACCCTACAACTGTCATAAATGGTTATTTTCGTGAAATGACACAAACCCAAAATGTCACAACATTTTGTAAAAAGCTGCAGACAAAAGGAAGGGTCACAATGCTTCAAATATGTCGCTTCAACTAGTATATATAAGGCTGTTTGTTTCATTCATTAGACATCAGAATTGTACAATACATTGAAACCCAAATACGTTTGATTCTTAATACAAGTTGTTTGAATCATTATTTCGTTATACTTATATATTTGAGTGTTTAAACCCCGCTGGGACAACAGCGTTGTGTGTGTCTCGCATGTATTTAATCTATGAGTCTGAGTTGTGTTGTTGCATGTGAATGGAGTGGTCTGGTATAAAGGTGGAAAATAAGTGTAAGATTGTATTTTGGGTCGCATGATTGCATGTGCTTGCATGTTCTTCGAGTGCAAATAAACAAAGTTTATTAGTTTGGATCATGGTTGTCAGGATCCCGATCCTGATCTTAGGATCTTACGATTTTACGATACTGCAAAGCAAAAACAATCTGGATCCTACATAGGATCTTTGAAAGCTTAAGATCTTATAGGATCCCGATCTTTACCATACGATCTTACGATCGAATCCTATCCGATCTTACTTTTCTCGATTTACAAACTAAAATTACAAATTTATGGGTTGTTTGTTTGTAGAATTCAAAAAACAAATGTTAATCTTTTTAAACATTTTATAATCATAATTTAGGACAACATTTATATGAAACATTCGTAGTATTTTATGGTTATAATGTATTAGAATTTGTAGATTTGTATAAAATTACATAAACTATTAAGAAATAACATTAGAGTAGGATCTTAAGATCCCGATCCGATCTTACGATCACGATCTCGCAAAGATGAAAACGATCCTGCGCAGGATCCCGATCTTGACAACCTTGGTTTGGATGTCATGTAGAGATCTTGTGTCACAACCTGTATTTGCATAATATTTTATAAGCATAGTTTATTAAATGTAGTCACATATGAGAAATTGTTTTGTACAACATTTTGCATGCATGAATTCACATGAAATATATTAACATGATGTGACTAGTATAATGTTGTGTGAAAATTTAAAGGATGTTGATAGAAAGTTAGAAACTAATAACGTGATGAAGATAGTTTCTTGATCGTTTATGAGCCTTAGGGTTTAACAATAACAATGACAATACGCAGCGGATAAATCAAAACATAATTGTTATTGACACAAGGTTTTCAATCACTAACACTAACTAATCTTAGACGTTTATAGGAACACGTCTAGATAACTAAACTAATAACCTAGGCGTTTACAAGACTATACGCCTAGGACACACACACACACCTTTAAGTCGACTACATTATGGAAGACATATATATAAAACCTACACCCCATGTCCTCTTTATATACTAGAGGATTAGGGTTTACAAAATACTACAAAGGACTAATAAATAAAACTTCTTTTGCAAGCAAGTCCTTCCATCTTTTTATAGGTTTCCTTCTTGTCGTATTAAGTCCCTCTTGTTTCATTCTTTTTGTCTTATCAACTCAAACGTATAATTCTCAATAGATGTCGTGTCTTGCTACTCTCATGAGTCTCGTTATTATTGGCATTATGGTGTGTTCACGTGTGTGCTTTGAGTGGGTGTTCGAGATAGGAAATTATAGTCGTATCCTTGTGTCTAAATCAGTTTAACCCTAAAAAAATATCAAATTCGGTTTATTACTAAAGTAGAAATACGTTTTACCTAAATAAACCCTAAGAATAATAAAGCGATTCATAATTAATTTGTAAAAGAAGTTATGACGTAATAAACGTATAAGTAATATGTGGTTATAATTCGTATAGGTTCTGTGCAGCGGGAGTGATCATCTTGTGACCTTTATTTTCCCGTTTACTTGCTTTGAATGAGGTACAAATATTCTGACCTTCCTCATAAGGTTTCTCATGATCTCTTTGCATCTTTGATCTCTTGCCATTTTGATATTGAACCTTTGCTTTGCTATTGACCCCTTCGCTATTGAACCTTTGATATTGGTTCTTTGCTATTGAACCCTTGATATTGATCCTTTGCTATTGAACCTTTGATATTGAACCCTTGATATTGGACCTTGATATTGGACTATTGCTATGGACCTTTGAATTGTAGACTATTGATATTGAACCTTTGATTATGATGATTCACATATTGTATACTTTGGACCTTTTGCATTAACATGTCAGTTTGATACCCGTGTCATTAAACTAGGCATGGGGGTTCCATGTCCGTGTCATTGATGCACCAATGGCATGAATCTAGTGTGGTTGAGTGATGCTCCACACCGTCCCCAAATTGTATTGATTATGCGCGCTTCAGATATATTGTATGACCACTATTGTTTTGTAGGGGGCGTATGGATGCATCCTAGATTTGTATTGTATTGTATTGATATTGATATATTGTATTGGTGATGTGGTGCGTATGTGCAATACACCCCCCTCACATATTGGGAGTTGATCACTCCACTGGCTACTTGAGGTCTCCCCTCCTATTGGTTTGGTATTCCGAGGTCACCCCTCCGAATACAATGGTTACGATTGGTTACTTGGCTGCTATTGCCACTATTGATATTATTGTATTGTTGGCTCGTGGTGGATTTCTGACAACCCTTACACTTTTGATATACCTATATTGTACCTTCTCTATTCCCCAGCGCACCATATTCTGTATTAATTATCCATTACTCAGTACCCTTATGTGACTCACTCTACTACCATGCTATATTCCATTTCATTGATCTGTCATACTCTTATTCCGTTACTTCAGACTATCATTCCATTTACGTACAGGGTTATTATATTATTATTGAATTTGATTATGCTATTACATGTTTTATGTGACTACCGTTTATCCTGCTACGATATGATTAATATGCGATTATATGATTCACCTGTTGTCATCTGACTATGTGTTATCTTACTGTTATGTGACCCTTGATTTGTCAGGTGACCATGCTAGTGTGTAATCGATTTTTTTATCTGTTTATCATGTATACTTTCGTTCAGTTGATCTCGTAGACTATGATTATCCGTTAGTATCTTTATCTGCTAATTGTTGACCTGCCACATTTACACTCTTGCTTATGCCACTGTTTGATGATGTAAATGGTTCAGCCTATGTTATATGTCTAGTTAACTTGTTTAGATGCCATGCTATGTCCTTAATTCATTCAATTATAATGTTCGTACTGTATTCCTACTTGATACGTGTGGCTACGATGTTTTGACTGCTAATAGTATTTCCGTTGTTATGATACTCGTATGTTATTAGCTGTGGGTTACTTGACTTATGTGATTGCTACGCTCACTTCTAATTAGTTGCTTCTGCTAGCTTTTTTATTTTCGTTTGGCTTATATGTAGTCTGATTTCCTGATTAATTGTATGCCTGGTTATTTAGATGTGCTTATGTATATGTCATCGATGCGTTATGTGCTTTGTTCTCCCCTGTTATCTGTTCCTTCTGGATATATGTTACTATTGTGTTCTTCAGGTTCCCCATTGACTCATTGTACTCTCTTCATTGCGACCTTGTTATCAGTTTCCTTTGTTTCATTTTGCATTTCAGATTTTGTTTAGCTTTCGTTTTGTTATATCTGTTCACTAGGCTTTTTTAAGCTCAGCCGCATTTCTTTTCCTGCGGCAGGTTTTAGGTTGGAAGATGGGCTTTGATGGGCTGAGAGTTGGATTATTTGATTGGATCAACCCTAGTTACCTTATTATTTTGGACCTAATTTGAAGAGCTATTGTTTTGAGATTTTTTTTCATTTTGGACATATTGGATTTTATATTTTTCTTTGTAAGCCATTCGTTTATATGACTTGGTAATTTATTTTATAACGCTTCCGTTTGCAAAATTTTAATAGTATGTTCTGATATGACACCAGAATGTGACACTTCTACCCTTGACGGGTTGGGGTGTTACATATCCGATCCGATCTGTGCATTTTCACATTCCATCTCCTTTCCACTTCCTTGATTGTCTCTGACTCTTTCACCTTATGTTGTCCCTAGTTGTTGAGTCGATAACAAGTTGCAAAATAATACTGAATAATCTATATATCGTCTAACATAATATCGAGTACATGTACATGTTTATATAAGGGTTCTACCGAACAATTGTGACCCTTCGGTAAAACATAACGGAATTAACTAACTACCTTTTAACTAACTTAACCGCCATAACTATAAAACGGTTATTACCTATCTACTTGACAAGTTTAGTCCTTTGTCTTTCGTTTATTACATAAGTGGTGAAGCAATGTCGAGATTATAAGTCCATATTCTCCACCTTAATCTTGATTGTTGCTTCGTCCTAAGTCTTGAACTCCGAGCATTTGTCGCATAGTCACAAACTTTAGTCTTGGTAAAGCTTTAGTTAGTATATCTGCTCTTTGTAATTCTCCACTGACGTGTTCCACATTGATGTGTCCATTCTCTACGCTTTCCGGAAAGAAATGATAGCGAATGCCGATGTGCTTACTTCTTCCATGAAAAACTGTGTTCCTGACGAGTGTTATTGCTGAAATGTTGTCAACCTTCAACGTTATTCTTTTCTCTTCCCAACCCGTTAATTCACTAATTAGCCGTTTTAATCATAAGGCTTGACATGCTACTCCAGTAGCCGCCATGAATTCTAATTCACATGATGAGAGCGCTACTGTTGGTTGCTTCTGAGTGCACTAAGTAATAGGTGATTCTCCAAAGTAAAATACTATTCAAGTAGTTCTTTTTCCATGATCAGTATTGATTCCGTAACTATTGTCGTTATAGCCTATAATCTTGCAGCCGCCTTCTTTCTTGTATATAATGCCATGCTCCTCTGTTCCAATGATGTATTGGATTACTTGCTTTATTGCCTTCAGGTGATGATCCTTTGAGTCTTGCATAAATCTGCTGAGTAGTCCGACTGAGTAACTAACATCTGGTCTTGTATGTAGTAGATACCTGATACTTCCAATTAAACTCCTGTAATAAGTTGCGTCAACAGAGTTTCCATCTTCCTACTTGACCAACTTAGTACCGGGATCCATTGGTATCTTCGTGTCATTACTTTCCATTATACTTGTATCTTTCAAGATCTTGTTGATGTAACGTGTTTGCTTGATTGTAATCTCTCCTCCTGTATGAGTAACTTTTATCCCAAGGTAATAAGCTAACAATCCTAAGTCGCTCATTTCTAATTTGTCTTTCATCTGGGATTTCAATAATTCTATTTCCTTCCTTGGAGTGCCCGTGATTATCAAGTCATCAACGTAAACTCCAACTATAAGTGTAGAAGTTTTGCTTCTCTTCGTGTAAACTGCTTGTTCGAGATTACATTTCTTAAAGTCTAATGACTTTAAGGTTTGATCAAGCTTCACATTCCAAGCTCGTGGTGCTTGTCTTAAGCCATACAAAGCTTTAGTGATCTTGTAAACTTTCCCTGAATTTCCTTGTTGAATAAATCCTTCAGGTTGTGTAACATAGACTTCTTCCTTCAAATCTCCATGTAAAAATACAAATTTTACATCTAAGTGATGTACTTGCTATCCATGATAGGCTGCTAGTGCTAGTATCAAACGAACTGTTTCTATCCGTGCAACTGGTGCAAATACTTCATCGAAGTCTATTCCTTGTTCTTGTACATATTCTTTTGCTACTAAACGTGTCTTGTATTTGATGATTTCTCCTTTTGCATCTCTCTTGGTATTGAAGACCCATTTAAGTCCTATTGCCTTCTAATTTGTAGGCAAAGTAGTAAGAGTCCATGTGTTATTCTTGTTTATTGAATCCACTTCAATTTCCATGGCCTTGATCCATTTCTTATCTGTTGAAGCCTCCTTGTAGTTACATGGTTCTTCTTCCGTAAATAGTAGACTTTCAGTTTCAACTCTACGTGCATACTTATATGTTCTGTTAAGTCCTTGAGACCTTGTACTGGTGTATCATCAAATCTATTTTCTGAGTTCTTAATTGAACTAATAGTAGCATCTTCTTCCTCTTCTGAGTATGGGTTGTAAGTGTATGTTGGTGGGGTGATTGGAGAGCTTGGAGCAATAATTGGTTCCTGTTCCTGATAAGTGTTGTCATTGTTTTCTGAGTTGACTGGTGTAGAGTTTTCATTGTCGACTCCTTCTACCACAAAACTTTCCCAAAATGAGTCTTGTATACTTGTTTCCTCTCCGTTGTTATCCCAATCCCACGGTTTTGTTTCCATAAACTTTACATCCCTGCTAACATGTTTCCTCTTTCCTTTTGGATCATATAACCTACATGTTTTTTATCCTTCCTCTACTCCTAAGTAAATCATGGGTATGTTTCTGTCATCCAGCTTATTCAAGTGAGGTATTGTTATCTTGGCATAAGTTGTGCACCCGAATATCCTTAGGTTTTCCAGATTTAGTTTTCTATTGTAGAGTGCCTCATATGGAGTTTTATCTACCAGGGCTCGTGTAGGTACCCTGTTGAGTACGTAAATGGTGTGTCTAACTGCTTCCACCCAAAAAGTTAATGGTAACTTCATCGCTTTCATCATACTTCTCGTAGTTGATAACAATGTTCTATTTCTCCTCTCCATGACTCCATTTTGTTGTGGTGAGTAAGGTGCTATCAACTGTCGTGCTATTCTATTTTTCTTACAGTACTTGGTGAATTCATTTGATGTGAACTCACCTCCCCTATCTGTTCTTAGCATCTTCAATTTTGTTATCATTTCCATTTCAATTTGTTGTTTAAACTCCTTGAACGTGTTAAATGCCTGATCTTTCGATGTCAGAAAGTAGGCCTACATGAAACGTCTACAGTCGTCCACTAACAAGAAAATGAGTTTCTTTCCTGAGTGTGTAGATGAACTTATAGGACCACATAGGTCTCCATATACTAAGTCCAACGGGTTCTTTGATCTGAACTTAGCTTGATTTGGAAATGGTGTTCTACTGTGTTTTCCTAATAAACATGCATCACAAATCTGTCCCCCATGATTTATTCTTGGTATTCCTTCCACTAGACCCTTTCTTGTCATCTTGTTGATGTCATCAAAATTCATATGACCTAATCTAGCGTGCCACAACCATACCTGGTTATCTACATTTGCTAAGAGGCAAATGGGTGCTTCTATTTGTTGTCTAATACTGTAAAGTCGATTCTTAGATCTTTCAACCTTTATCAACAACTTCTTATTCTTATCATACAAAGTCAGTTTGTTTCCATCCATGATGATCTTACAGCCTATCTCTGTGAGTTGTCCTAAACTTAGTATGTTGCTCTTAAGGTTTGGAATGTAGCATACTTCCGATACTATCTTTTGTTATTGGTTCCTACAACCTAACAATATAAAGCCTCTACCCTTTATCTCCACATACGATCCATCTCCAAAATGAACGCGTCCTGTTATGCTTTCGTCAATATCCTTAAAATGACTCTTAGTTCCCGTCATATGGTTACTTGCACCATTATCTAAATACCATATGCTTGCATATGTTGTAGCATATTTTCCCGGTTGAATTTGTCCTTCATTCAACAGAACTTCCTCGTGTTCAGTTTCGTGTGCAGTCATTAATAGTGATGGTTCTTCGTCTTCTAAGATAAGGTTTGATTGCTCCTGAGTTGTCGATGTTTCTTTGCAGTTCTTCCTAAAATGTCCAGGTTTCCCACACTTGTAACATTTTATCTTGCTCATATCCTACTCACGCTTATTCCTATATGAATTTCCTTTGTGAGTTGAGCTTTCTTCCTTTGAGTTATATTTGTTTCTATTACGTTGCCAGTTTCCTCGTGAAAAGTTTGATCTACCTTGCGATTCCCAAATCTTCTTCGTCCTCTCGAGTGTTCGCCATGTGCGAAAAGTAAGTTTTCCTGGCTTTCTACTTGTCCTCATTTTCGAAGTTTTATTCTTTCCTCAAATGCCTTGAGTTTTCCAATGATCTCGTCTAAGGTAACATCATCAAGATCATTGGTTTGTTCTATGGATGCTACTATTTGAATGAATCTATCTGGTGTAGAGTCTAATAGTTTTCCTACTAAAAGTGATTCATCAAGTGTTTTTCCTAATTCTTTTGCCTTAGTGGCATATCCGTTTTGTTTAGCCGTAAATGCATCCACTGTGTCGTCCTCCTTCATTTGGAGTGTTTGAAACCCAATCATCAATGATTGTAACCGTGCTTGCTGCACATTCTCTTCTCCAACGTGTCTTTTCTTCAAAGGTTTCCATAATTCCTTCGCTGTTTTACAACCCGCGACTTGTAATATCACATCTTCGGTCAACGCTTGATAAAGGAAGGTAGTCGTTGTCTTATCCCTTTTATCATCTGCTTGCTTATCTTCCTTAGGTTCTATCATTTCCCATAAATCTTGTGCTTCAAGTATAACCTTAATTTGAATTGACCAAACTGTGTAGTTTGTCAATTTCAACTTAGGGCATTGATAGTGTGTCATAGGTGTTACGGGTTTTTGTGTGATTAAAGTGCTATTAAGATCGTCGGTAGACATCTAAGTGTGCGTACGATCTTCACTTTCTAACGTATGGGAATTTCCTAACTAGTATAGTATTCCTACTAATACGGGAACATAAATACTTTACCGAGAATCCTAATTGTATGGGATCAATAAATAGTTCTCGAGATTTCCTAATAGTATGAAAAATAATAAAACCTCTATACTACTCGTACGATAGAAATCCAGAAAATTAGATTTGTGACCTCTTTGTTGTGTTAAACACAAACGTATTCCCTTCTCGTGTGTCGGTACTTGAATGTTATACCAACAACAATTTTCCGTCTCTTCTTTCTCCGCGTTAGTATCACCCAAAACACAACTTGCTGTTTTTCCTTTCGATGTTCACCAAAAATATTGTTGTTGTCTCGTTGTTGTTTTTTTTTGTCTCCAAACCAATTCGCTAATCACAAAAAAAACACTCGGCTTCCTTATTGTTTTTTTTTGTGTCGAATTTATTTCTGCCCCACAACCAAACGAGTACCCTTTCTTTTCCTTCCGATGTTACTAACTTGTTCCTCACGTTGGTGTTTCCTTTTGTGTCGACTTGAACTCGTATTCCACAAACCGTGCCCTAGAACTCTTCTTTGTTCTCGGTATTCTTCCAACAAACAATACTTGATTTCGTTGTTATTGTTTTGTGTCGAATTCCAAAGTCCCTTTCCACAAAAACCTAGAATCCTTCTCGGTATTCTTATAAAAAAACAAACCAAATGTTTGTGTTTCTTTTTTCGTTGTTGTTGTTTTTGTGTCACTTCCAAAACGTTTTCCACAAACCTAGAACCTTTTTCTTGTTCTTCACGGTGTTCCTCCAAACCGTTGTCCACAACAATCAAATCAATCTCACGCTTACCAAGCGTTTTGAGTTATTCTTCCCTTTTGTGTCGTTCTCAAAACCGTTACCCACAAAGTTTCTTCCACTCGCCTTTTTATCACCAGGCGTTGTGTTTCCCTTCTATGTCGCGTTCAAAGCAGTCCCACAAAAGTCCTTCTCGCTAGCCTTTTCCTTCGGTACCACGCTACTTAATCAAGCGTCAAAGTGTTTTCCTTTCTTCCTTTGTGTCGCGTTCCAGCAATCCTCACAAAGTCCTACAACGTTGTCTTGTTCTTCCTTTGTTGTCGCGTTCCAGCAGTCCCCAACAAAGTCTCCACCAATTCTTTTGGCGTTATACGTTTGCAACTTTATGCAAGGTCTGATCGTACACTATCTTTCCTGCGTTTCCAAATTATTCAGGCGTTGTTTTCTGTTTTGAAACAACACGTCTTCCACTGAGACTCTTCCATTCCCAGCGTGTTCTATCCTTCTTTTCGTTCGCTGTTATGGATCAAGCGAGCGTACGATTAACGTAGGCTCTAATGCCAATTGTTGTCCCTAGTTGTTGAGTCGATAACAAGTTGCAAAATAATACTGAATAATCTATATATCGTCTAACATAATATCGAGTACATGTACATGTTTATATAAGGGTTCTACCAAACCATTGGACCCTTCGATAAAACATAATGGAATTAACTGACTACCTTTTAACTAACTTAACCGCCATAACTATAAAACGGTTATTAACTATCTACTTGACAAGTTTAGTCCTTTGTCTTTCGTTTATTACATAAGTGGTGAAGCAATGTCGAGATTATAAGTCCACACCTTATAGCTCATCATTTTTAGCTTTACAGTCTCTTTTATTAACTGCACAATGGTATCTTCATCCCTTTTGACCTTCCTAAAAAGTCATGCATTTCTTTCTTGCCAGACGAAATAAACCACAACACCATAGACCAATCTTCTAAGTATGCTCCAGATATTATTGACTTACTGTTAGCAGTCATTCTTGATAATCCTTCAATTATATTACACCAGCAATGTGACAGTTTGTTATTAAGTAACTTCTGCATTTGCACTACAGACATTGATTGAATACGAACATGTGAAAAATAAGTGGCCATGTGAATCAATGCACAAGTTACACAAAACACATTTCATAATCTGCAAACTGAAATTGTCATGGTGGTGGTCAGCTATCGTTCAACTAGTTTGGTTTGTCATTTGTTTAATTTCTAGTCTCTTTTTTTTCCACTTTTATTGTGTCAAGAATTAGGTTGTTATATAAACTAGACGAGTACCCGCGCCTAGCGGCAGCGATGTCTAGTTTTCTGCAAAGTTCCGACGACCCATAAGTTTCTTTCAACAAACTGTATTTGTAGCATTAGAGAATCGTTTTCGAATAACTACAATTCTGATGCGTGGTTGCATAGCAGCATAAATATATAGTTTTTAAAAAAATTATGTGGAGTCGATCTAAGTGTGTGAGTATATTTTCTAATAGGATTGTTTTAAGTTATTAAGATTTTTAGTAATAATAGATTCAAGCATTACAAAAAGCAACGGTATTATGTAGTTGGCAATATTATATTGTAGTTTAGAGGTATAGCCAACATGTGTGACCGCTTTTTCTTGTTTTGTCAGTAATTTAGGCAGTGATAACTATTTTTTTTACATGTGTAGCGTTTATCATTTGGTGTGTGGCTTTTAAAATTGTAACTTTGCAAATTGGATATCACCATATAAGATTATTTTGTACTATCAATTTGTATAGATATTTATGCATTGTTCAAAGCTATTTGCTTGAGGTACAAATAATTATCGCTAAAGATAACAATATTATTTATTTTTTGTGATTTTAATAAACTTACATAACATTATTGATACACTGGACAAAGGGCTATACAATATATATTAACTTTTAAACGACGATTCATATATGCTAGTCCCTTAAATGGTGCAAGAGCAACATTTTTTAAAATAAATTACATGTGTCAAAGCAAAATAAACAAAAAACTACAATTCCTTGGTCTCTCTTTTAAAAAAAATTGTCACGGGTTCCACAACTACTTCATCATTTCTCATATAATTTTGTCAAATTTGAAACCCGATTTCACCCGGGTGGTTCAACTGGTTGAACCGTTCCGATGAAAAAACAGGTCGATATAAACCGAGTCAAACCGATAGGTTGGGTAAAAAAAATGTCAAATTAAACCGGGTCAGCCCGCCGGGTTTGAAGCGTCCCGGGTCAACCCGGTATCGGTTTCAACGGGTCAACCCGGTATCGGTTTCAATTGATTGTTTTTAATTTGGTAGATGTGCTTTTAATTGGGTGTACAATGTGAATAAATTATTGTACTTTTAAGTAATGGGGTGTTTTAATAAGAGTATTAATTATATTATTTATTTCTCTCTCCATTGACCATGTTTTCAACATTCAACTTTCAACATTTTTCACTTTTTCCACTTTGACCATTTTTCCATTTTATATAGTATAGATCTGTCTTGCTGGAATAAACAAAGAGTTTTGGTGGTGTATTATGTCAAAACTTAGGTTGGTATATAAAATCTGTGCTGTTAAAGCAAACAAGAGTTTCTGTGGTGTAGTGGTTATCACGTTTGCTTTACACGCAAAAGGTCTCCGGTTCGATCCCGGGCAGTAACATTATTTTTTTGAATTTATACCTTTTTTTTTTTTTTTTTTTTTTTTTTTTTTTTTTTTTTAAATATTTTTCCTCTTTTTCTTTTCCCCTATGTTCTTAAACCCCTAACCAGTCGATCCTCCTGCCGTTTAACATTTCCGACCACCTTATAATCCTCGAACAAACACTTTCTTCGTACTTCCTTCCTTAACATCATCAAATGTCATTTTGGCGGCTATTCACCGCCGCCACAAAAACCCACCCCTCACCGCCCACAATCTCAGCCTTCAATTACTCAACATCATTCCTTATAACCAAAACCCCAAAATCCCAAAGGAAAAAACACAAAAAAAACAAAGATTCTCCTCGTACCAAACATGTCCAACACGAATCCGACAGGATCCAACATTTTGAAAAAATCCTCGTACGCGACAACCACTTCCGGTTTTTCTTAAAAACTAAGGATTATTTATCTAAGCAACCAGAACAAGTGTTGCAGCTTGATCTGGCTGGTAAGTTATATCGTGAACTAGGCTTCCCACGTGGTCGAAAAGTGTTGAAGTACATTCAACGGTACCCGTTGGTTTTCGAAACTTATAGGTATGATAATGATAAGATATGGTTCGGGTTTACGGATATAATGGAAAGGTATTTAGAAGAAGAGAAAATGATTATGGAGAAGATGGAACAAGATAGGATTGAAGTTGTTAGGAAGTTGTTAATGATGAGTAAAGATAAGCGGATTCCGTTAAGTAAGATATATCATTGTAGGACGTTGTTTGGTATAGGTGAGGATTTTCGTGATCGTGTGAGGGAGTATCCTGAGTATTTTAATACGGTTGTTGAGAGTGATGGGAAGAGAGTTCTTGAGCTTGTGAACTGGGATCAGAAGCTTGCAGTTAGTGCGTTGGAGAAAGAGTTTATTGTTGATGAGGAGCGTGTTAAGAGAGCGTTTCAGTTTAAGGTGAAACATGGGAAGTTGTTGGAGTTGGAGGGAGAAGATGAGAAGAAGATGAATTTGTTGAATACGCTGCCGCTTGTTTCGCCTTATTCGGATGGGGCGAGTTTGGATTTGTGGAGTTTGGAGGCGGAGAAGTATAGAGTTGGGGTTATTCATGAGTTTTTGAGTTTGACGTTGGAGAAACGAGCGTCGATTCATCATATTGTGGAGTTTAAAGAGGAGTTGAGTTTGACGAAGCATACTTATGCGATGTTGTTGAAGCAGCCTAGGAGTTTTTATTTGGCAGGGACGGAGATGAACTGGGTTGTCTTTTTAAAGGATGCTTATGGGGAAGATGGGGTGTTAATGAATAAAGATCCTCTGGTTTTGTTTAATGAGAGGTTGTGTGAATTTGCAGACAAGCAGAAACTAGAACTCGAGTAACTATTGATGAGCCGCTTTATAGAAGGTATGTTGTAAATTGTAGTTTATATACCACTTGGTATTACAGAGATGATTTATGAATTTATGATATGTTTATGTCTTTATATCTGCTGTTTGTATTTATTTACTGCATACTGCTTACTGTTGTTACTTGCATACGAAATAAATTAGTAGTGAGGTCAGTAGTCAAGGAATGTAACAACTACGGATTTAAGAAAATTAACGCAAGGCATTACGTGGTTAGTGAGTTGCCAAAACCCCATAGCATTACTTGGATTTGTTTATACTTTTCGGTCTCTGCAGTAAAGATGAATATCTGTGCCAGTTATTATCTGTATTCAGACATTGTACAGATCAAGGCGTGGTCCTCATAAGATGGTACAGTTTAATAAACTTGAAATCAGCTAGAATCTAGAGTTTCAGGAGGCAGATGTAAAATGTATGCTCTCAGGAAGTGATTTACAATAGTCTCTTCGCTAATTTCTCAATGAGCTAAGTTTTGTTATGTGTGTGTATACATACATGTCTAAAGCCAATATATCTCATTCTGCTGTTACTCTTATTGCGTGTGTCCATATTAGTACGAGCCTACGAGGAGCTATTTGTTTGAGACTTAATAGGTTGAATGGAATGAATCTCTTGTTCTGCATACCATTGATATTGTTTGTTAGTGATGGATTTTTCTTCTTTTAGGGTTGATAGGACTAGTTTGATCATGCAATAAATCTAAGTGGATCAACTTTATGATTTGCTAACTGATCGGCCACGTTTTGTTTCAATATTCATTAGCAGCTAATCTCACTTCTTTGTTGTTGCTTTGTAACATTTTCTGTTTAACCATTTCGATACTTTGTCTGGCATGTGTAAATGTGTTTAGTGTTGAGGGCCTATATACTCGATTAATTGATGGTGCTGCAATTGTCTGTTTGACTATTTTGGGACAGGGCACCCGGTTGATACAACTGCTAGTGAAGGTTTGTAACCTTCCTAGACTGTATGCATTGTGGTCTTAAGGGGTTTCGGAACAATGTGTCTTATGCTATATCTATCCGAATGGTATAAGTTTTTTCTACGAGAAATTTGAGTTAATTGGTATGTAGGTCATACTTTTCTGTAGCTAGGACTTTTGAGTGTGACAATTTATAATTCTAGCCTTGGTATATTGGTCAAGCCCAATCTTTTGAAGTAGAATCTTGTTTAACAATAGGACGACTTATGAAGCATGCTTTTAGCTCAGGATGAAACATTGAAGTTCTATCCAGGGAGGGAGCCTCTAATTCTGATTCCCATGTCTTTGCAGAAATCAGCCATCTTCGTAGTAAGCTCCTCAACCGCACTCTCATCATCTTCATACTAAGCACCATGTTTAAGCTTTTCGTACAAGTTTGGCTTGCCTGCACTCTTGCTATCTGTGTTAACGACCATTTTGTCATGTTGTTTCTGATTTGGTGCACTTGGATTCATAGCCTCTTCAATAACCTCTATTGTATTTTCTTGATCCTCCGCTAGGGCGCTAGGTTCATCACCTTCTCATCTGTGGGAGCACTTGTTTCCCTGCTAGTAGCATCATTTTTCTTTGAAGTAGCACTTGTGTCCCAACTATTAGCATCCTCTTCTTTTTCCATGCTGCTTAGAACTTCAAAAGCATCTGAAATCTTTCATACCTGTATTAGCATTAGCAACATCATGTTTCGATTTTTCCTTCAGTATATCGTAGATAATATTTTTTGGGCATTTTCATCACAATGGCCAAAGATCTTACACGCTTCACACCTAGGAGGTTTACACTCATATTCAATGTGAATAGTATGTAAGTTCACCCCCGTACCCTTCAACATAGAACCACCACAACCATAGTGTCTCTCAATGCAAGATCAGCCCGAACTTCAATCATAGCTCACACATAACTAGACCTACCCCATGACTCCATACATGTAGAACTAGTATACGAGTCTAAAATCATCGGGGTTCCAAGGTTAGTCAGTATAACACTCGAACCATCTTCCGTGAATGCTGATACCAGAACATGAAGTTTCACCCAAACAGGAATCTTGGTCAAATCTTCTTTCAAAAGACTCGCATTTCCTGGAGTAGCAGAGGTCGGAAAAAAGGTACTACAACAACTAATAATAGCTCTTCGGCACAAAGAAATTCGCGTACTCATTCGTATATTCATAATGTGAATAAAAATCGTTTAAATAACAAATGATAAGACAAGTTAGTTTTTGTTCATATAAATGTATATCATGAGATTTAAAAAGAAGGACCCCAGGAAAGTAGGACATCAATGAAGAGAACTCAAACTTAGAAAAAGTTACTTCTTGAAGATGCACTGGGAAATTTGGTTGAAGATTTTGGTGGTAATGGGAAAGGAGAAAGACAAAGGCTGGACTAAATGTCATATTTACTTTATTGTATTCTGAAGTAAATAAACTTACCTCCACCAAACCAAATTTTAGGTACCTATCAAACCGCAGTCTCGTATTGGAACGGATCCCTGTTCCATGTGACTGTGATACGATCCTCCTGTAGTTTTATTATTATTATTATTAGTTAATTAATAAGTTTATTTAGTTTCCTTTGATTACATATCTTGGTGAGAAAGTTGGGTATTAGGGTAAGTCTAGGATATCTTCTATTATAAATAGGGCATTAGGTATGTAACTTTCATTATGCAGAAGATTATTAATGGTTTAGTTATTTGACTTCATTATTGGGAGAGAGATCGGCCTCTCGAAAGTTGATCATCTATCTTTATTGTTCTTTTTGTTCTTTTGTCCCATAATTGAATCAGTTCGTATCAGACTGTGGCTTTAATTATTATCAGTTGTTTGGTATACAAACAAGGTTTAGTTGCCAAGGCACCCTGATGTCCTCACAAGAGGTGTCAGGCTCAAACCTTACTAGGTACACATCTTGAGGTGGCCAGGAAATGGTCACGCGGATATGCCGGCTAGGTCGCATACATATGAATGACAGACTCCCCTTCCCCTGGTAACCTGAATAGGAACACCTTATCCAGGTACCCGTTTTAAGACCCATAGAGTGAGGATTTGTTTATACTCACTCATATTGGTGTGTTTGGCTGTAGTGGTCTTCACTCATTTTTCCCTCTATAGCTTCTACTTATTCTGTAATTTTAATTATAATTACATTCCAGTTATATCCTATAAAGTGTTTCCACCTTTTAATTCAACCCTTTACCTATGCCAAAAAACCAATTTTCAAACCAAATGCGACCTTATAGTTTGCAAGTTTACTGTTTTGAACTTTTGGTATTCCTACCTTCAGTTAATGTGGTTCCGTGGAAAGTGAAGTTCTGAAGAAAATTTCGAAGCCAGCATTTATCACTTTTGTATCGTGTCTTTGTTTCAATGCGAGGCATTGTAATTTTACCAAAAATAAATCGGATTGGAAGCATAGTAACAGAATATCTCATTTGTCTCCAATTATATAAAGTTTCTATAGAAAATTTTAACCTCTCCTCCACTTAAGCAATTGAGTGCCATTTATATTATGTTACATATGATATGCTTGTGTTATTCCATATTAAGAAAACAAGTTCATTGTGTGACAAACTATTTTATGTTGTAGGTCTTCACCTAACACAGTGACTATGCAATATGTGGTTGAGTATAACGATGGTTAGTTCAATGGACAATAATGGTTGTGCCCATTGATCAGAATCATATCGAGCAGTTAACGAACTCGTTCATGGAGCAATGACAGCATGGCAAAATTATTGGAGATGGACACAGCCATAACTTCCGCCCTGTGAAGAGTCAGGTAGCTGCGAGACCATGGAAAAGTCTCAATGGGTAGGGAATCATGGCAAACATTTCCAACCTTTGGACCCAAGCACATTCGTTTAGGACTCCAAATTCAGCATTTTTAATGCTCTTAGGATTGCTGATTATCTTTCTTCATTTGTTCTGCAAATCACATGACATTAGACAGTTTTGTCAATCATATAGTGATATAGGTGGTGATATCTGTCTTTTATATTATTGACCGAGTCTGACGAAACTTAAACCGCCTAATATAATGCCTCATTTGTAAAAATCTGAGATCACTTTTGTTATGTTGCTTATTTATTCTTTCAAAGTATGTGTAAACAATAGGTTGACTTTGTTATGTGTTAAGAGCTCATTAGCATAATCATTATGAAAGTTGATATATAGAGATCGTTAGGTTGATGTTTTGCAGCGAAATCGCCTGTTGTTAAATGAAGGGTTTGTCGCTTTAGTTGCATATTTTGCCTATAACTTATGCCTCTTGTACGTACAACAAAATATGAGAAATGAGATAATCACCCACGGTGGGATGAAATTACTTTTCAAGTTGATTTTTATTTGCGTCATTTCATTGTAACCAAAGAAGTTTACAGATCAAACTTTACTTTCTTTGTTAACATTACTGATTTCATTAACACCTGCACGAATAAATGTTACTCGAGACCGACTGCGGCAAAATATATAAAACAATGACAAATAGCGAAAGGTGTAAAAATCGAATTTAACGATTGTTTATAATAATAAGCCATTTTCGTTTAAAGTTAATAAGTACCTCTCAGTGTACTTGTTTCACAAAAATATGGTCCAATAAGCCACAAAAAATCCATACAACACAAAAGTGTTATTAATTTATATATATAGTAATTCTTTAACCTGTCATAATTGATATAATTGTTGGTTGTTGGTTGTTGGTAGGCGATCATCTTTAACCTCTCATGTCAAATTTTTTTAACATATGTTTTGGTCTCATTTGGAACTTACGAATTCACGTAATATGTTTATTTTTAGTTCTTTTGGGCCTAGAAGTTAAGTGATTTTCTTTAATCATCTCAATAAGTATTTCGCAATGCGCAACAGTTCTCGAATTTTTTTCAGAAGGAAACGGAAAGAAGTGATCTGAAACTGAAAATTTATTGTATTCTCAAGTTTTTCTTAAACAGAAACAGACACAAAAAATCTTTAACATTTTTCTTTAAAAAATTTCGGTCCAAATATGAGCAGATTTGGATGGAAATGAAACGCCCAAACCAAATTTGACAAAAAAATTTGCGCAAACCTCATGACCAAAAAGGAACATTTCTGTTATTCATCAAATATTCTTTAAAACAACATATAACTCATTTTCATAACCATACTTGGTATGACCTGCGAAAACGTGCTTTACAAAAATACGGATGTTTGCCAAACACCCATTTTACCCACTTAACATACACTTTAATTTCTGCAAATTACCATTAAAACTATAACAAGACTTGTTTATAGAATTCATTTACAAAAGACCATAACTCGACGACTCATAGGGGTTTTAACTTGTTTAAGCCTGATATCAAATACTAACTTCATAAGCATAATCCAACGTATTTCTAATCCTTCTACTTTATATCCATGAGTCCTTAATCCGAGACTTTATTTAAGCCTTACAACTTAATAAAAATGTCAACAACTATAACGTGAGCTTTTGCTTAGTTAGTAACCGGGTTAGAACATGTACTCCGATACATCAATTACTCATATTCACATCATGAAAATTTACCATTACTACAAGCCTATTACTATACATCATATGCATCAATAACACTATAACAACCAACAAGTTTTAACGACATAATACCATAACCATCACTAAGCTTTAACACATCAACTATAACATGCTATTACAAACATCAAGCACATAATGATTACAACACATACCTTAGTTAGTCCATAACCAAAGACTAACATACACTTATCCAACTAGCCAAGTCTTCATTTATTCCATACATTCTAAGACAAAGTATCTAGGTCCTTAACACCTTCATTAATCACAAATAATATGATAACATCAATATTAAACACATTATAACCAAAGTTACTTACCTTAGCTTTCATAGCTATATTTAGGCTTTCCTTCGAATTTTCGAGAGCACCTAAACATATAATAATCATACTAATGCTATTAGAACTTAATAGTTCACTTATCTAACATGTAATTGAGTCAAAACTACTTAAATATAATCATATATGATGCTAACTCAATATTTTAAACAAATTCTGTAAAAGGGTTGTAATACTGATTCTCAGTAAATTGTAGATTTGACCCAATTAAACCTTGACTAAAGGCTTAAGACCAATTGCATTAGAAAGAAAACTCGGAGAAATACAAATTTGGTTTTGACCTCATCTTAATCCGACGTACGTGTGATTTTCTATGATTTTCCAAACATGACTCATTTTTCTGCACAACATGCTGTTTTCTGGACAATCTATTGTATATTACTGATTTGACCCACTTAAACTTAGAATTAGAACCTGAAACCAATTGCCGTTCAATAGCCTCTACTTAGAAGCATTAAGGATCAGAAAGTATACTCAGACGACACAATTTTGGTTCTAACCTCAACTTAATCCGATGAACGGTTGATTTACTACGATTTTCCAAACATGACTCATTTTCTGCACAAGTTGTTGTCCCAATTCCCTACTTAACCAAAATCGTCTAAATGCAACATAAACCAAAACTTGCCACTTTATACTCAAATCTCAACTTGGTAAACATGTATAAAGTCATTTTTAGCAATATTCTAACATTCTCGACACATGAATCATATCTAGGCATGCGAATATTACCTTGTGCCAAACATCCTTTTCATGTTCTAACTAAGCATCATAAGCATCTTTAACATGAGCTAGTCAATTTTCTAAACACGAACTTTATATATTCTGAATCATAATCAATTACAAACCACAAATCATGCTAACTTAATCTTTCAACATCAAGCATGACATGAACATAAGGGAGGTGTTTGGCTAGTCAAATTACATTAATCAATATTCTTACTTTTCTTGAATTAACATCAAATAATCAAATCAAACAAATACACTAAGTTACCTATCAACCTCTTTAACATGATTTCCACATTAACATGATTCTATGATAATTTCTAAAGTTCACAAATTCAAGAACTTATTTAATTTCTTCCAAAATTCATTCTAACATCATAAACATGCTTATAACATGCTATTCAATCAAACCTTTAATGAGTTAACATTCAAACATGATTAAAGAAGGTTTCTAGTAATTCTTAACTTGAAACCACTCAAATATAATATCAAAATAAGCTCTTGCTTTTTGCTAACACCACCATTCAAGCCTTGATCAAACCTTTAATTCACTTAAACTTTTTGAGATAATGAAAATGAATCCTGTAATTTCCTCCCTCTTGACACGTATAAAAGAAATAGGGATAAAGCCCCTGACATTACTTAAGTACTAGCAGGGGATGCGGGGGCTGCTACCCTGAAATAAAATTTTCAATGAACCATGCTTTATAATCTGAAACGTTTTATGTGACGATAAATTTGCGGGTGTCAAAAGTTTCATGTCGCATATTTCAAACTCTTTAAAATATTATAGTAGGGTACCCGCGCGTTGCGATGGCGGGTATCAAGTAATAAAATTTTCGGCAAAAAATGTTTTCAATTTTATGTTTTCTCTTACAATAACTTTACCAATAGCGAAAACATAATGAGTTTAAATAACTTTAAAAAAAGTGATTGATAATATCAAACTAATTCATATGAAAACAATTGAAAGTGGCGTGATTTTGCGTTGCGGTAGTCAATAATGTTATGGGGTTATGGTCAAATTAGTTGATAGTGTTCCGTAGTCATAAGTAAGTACACACATTTTTTTTATGAAACATATATATATTTTTGAATATGTTTGTATCATTAATATTGTTTATTACACTTATCTCATATAGATAAAAGATATAAATAAAAGAGTACTTATAATATATACATCTTGTAAAGTATATGTTTATGAAAATTTTTGAATCATTAATATTGTTTATAACACTTGTCCCACATAGATAGAAGATATAAATAAAATAATGCTTATAATGTAAAGAAAACTTACTTGTTTAAGCAATCATTTAGAGTTATCCATGAAAATTATAGTAATTAATATATTAATCATTAAATTAGCACTTAGCACATTTGCATCATTTTTCTTAAAAAAATTGTCCCGACTTTTACAAAAAACCGTGTTTTACTTTTGTGGTTAATTTTATTTATAATAATTCAAAATTTATTTTGATTGGTTCTCGAATCACTCTTACGATATAATAATAGTTTTGGAACTTTGTAGTTTTGCCTGCATTTTAAAATCATATTCATTTATATGTGCATTTTTGCATTAAAACTAAACTAATTCAAAAATAAATAATAAATGAAGCATTAAAATGTTGTGGAAAATAAATTAGTAAAAGCAATCTATTGTGTACATTATGCATTAAAAATTGTAATGCTTAAAAAACACATTAATGACATTTTAAAAAAATTTATGAGAGAGGGTCATTCCTCCATTATAAGTAGTATAGATATGTGTAATATGTATAAAATCAAATAAATTATCACTTGTGAATTTACATCTTTGCACCATTTGTCTTAAAAAAATTGTCCCGACTTTTACAAAAAACCGTTTTTTACTTTTGTGGTTAATTTTATTTAAAATAATTCAAAATTTATTTAGATTGGTTCTCGAAACACTATTACGATATAATAAAAGTTTTGGAACTTTGTAGATTTGCATTCATTTTAATATCATATTCATTTATATGTGCATTTTTGCATTAAAACTAAACTAATTCAAAAAGAAATAATAAATGAAGCATTAAAATGTTGTGGAAGATAAATTAGTAAAAGCAATCTATTGTGTACATTATGCATTAAAAATTGTAATGCTTAAAAAACATATTAATGACATTTAAAAAAAATAGGAGAGAGGGTCATCCCTCCATTATATGTATTATAGATATGTGTAATATGTATAAAATCAAATAAATTATCACTCGTGAATTTACATCTTTGCATCATTTGTCTTAAAAAAAAATTGTCCCGACTTTTACGAAAAACCGTTTTTTACTTTTGTGGTTAATTTTATTTAAAATAATTCAAAATTTATTTATATTGGTTCTCGAAACACTATTACGATATAATAAAAGTTTTGAAACTTTGTAGTTTTGCATGCATTTTAAAATCATATTCATTTATATGTGCATTTTTGCATTAAAACTAAACTAATTCAAAAAGAAATAATAAATGAAGCATTAAAATGTTGTGGAAGATAAATAGTAAAAGCAATTTATTGTGTACATTATGCATTAAAATTTATAATGCTTAAAAAACACATTAATGACATTTTAAAAAAATTTAGGAGAGAGGGTTATCCCTCCATTATAATTAGTATAGATAAGGAAAGATTTAAAAGATTTATTAATTAAGTTTTACAGTTTGGCAAGGTTAGTCTATGTTGTAGGGGATAAATAGTAACGAACACAATCGGATATGCTTAAATCTCTGAAAGGCGTGTGAACACTTTCAGATCGAATCAATTCGGTGGTTCTCCCGAATTATTCAATCAGATGCAATTCAGAGATTGAGAATTTTCTGTATGTTTTGTAAGAGATTTTTGTGAACCAGAAAGCATAATGACCAAAATAAAACCGTATATATGTATAAAACGGGTAACTGCCAAAGGCAGTTTTCAAGGTTTTCAACTTGTCCAATTTAGTCCCTCAATTTCCGAAAAAATAATTTTCTGAGGAATTTTTGACATAGCAACTTAGTGGAAATAAAAAAATTTCCAGCTCGACCCCAGCCAGGGGCGCTGCCCCCGGACCCCCGTCCCTTAGGGGCGAAGCCATAAGAGCATAATAAATTCAAGTAGGTGTGCACTCCGCACCTCCAAACCTAAATGATGTCTTATTATGATGAAATTGGTCAAACAAGTTAATCCAATTACACTAAAATATCCAACATCTGTTAGTCAAATCCTTACAAGCACAAACCTTTTCTAGTTAAATCCATTTTCATGCAAGGTCCTTTGAACTAATGTACTTACATAATATTAACATGAGTTAACTCATACCCTTAAAATATATCTGTACTCATTATTAAAAAAAATTGTAGTGTTAGAGGAAACAAAACTACACCCAAATTATTAAGTATATAATGACAAATATAACTCTTAGTATTTACTAATATTCGACTTTTGTGATAAAATGAACATGTTTAAAAGGGTATAAATGTAATTATGTCTCTTTTCTCTTCTTTTCATCCAAACTCGAGAATATAATATTTATTTCTTTTTTATTTTATTTCAACTCAAGAACATGAAATAAAAAAGCGACTCTCTTTTCCTTCATTTTCCTTTATTTTCTCCTCTTTACCCATGAACACAACGTAGGATCATGATACTTTCTTTAAAAAGTGAATATACATACAAAGACCAAAATTATCATTAGAGCCCTTACCCAATTTTGAACGGGCAATAATATATTGCCTCCGTCTCTAAATAAATTTTCAGTGTTGACTTTTTAAGTCTTTTTTTTTTCAATTTTAACCTTAAATTATTTCATTTGTGTTATGTAATACTTAATGAAAATTATAACAATGAAATTACATTTAAAACCGAATTCATTCATATATTTTGCAGCAAGTATTACATAACACAAATAAAATAATTTAATGTCAAAGTTGAAAAAAAAATGACTTAAAAAGTTAATACAGGACATTTATTTAGGGACGGATGGAGTATAACATATGATCATTCGTATTATTATCAACATGTAAATAATATATGAGATCTCTACCTCAGATTAAACCAGAAGGAAAATCTAAAATCCATTATAAACAATCACTTGATCAAGATAGGATTAGAACTATGAAATTCAAACTTTAGTTGAACTATCAAACAATATACTATTATTAAATAGTGAGAAGGAAATGGTGTACGAAGTAACAACTAAGGGCCCGTTTGGTTTGTAGATGGGTTTATGATTAGGATTTGGATTTTGATTTGAATTTGGTTTAGGATTTGGATTTAGATTTGAGGTATAAGAGAGAAAATAATATTTAAAAATATATTATATATTAAAATATAAATTAAAATTATTTATATTAATATTAAAGTATAAAAAGAAAAAAGAAGTGGATGAGAATAAATCCGGACCCACTTTATCATAAACCCCTTCACCACCCCCTCCTTTTACACATCCCCTAATATTTGAGTTATGAGTCTAAACCCAAGAATTAAAAATGCAACCAAACAAAGGATTTGCAACTTTTAATCCTAAACCTATCAAAATCCCACCAACCAAACGGGCCCTAACAACCAAATTATGTCGATACCGCGGGTTGCCATTGTTTCTACTGTGTTTTGCTAGGTATTTAAATAAATTTTGAAAGCGTCCGCTGGTCAAAAGCAAAGAGAAAATGCTTGCAAAATTCTAACCGGGTGAGAAAAATGTAGCTCAAAGATGGATGAAAGACATACTTTTACAACCGTCGCACTGTGTTATAAAAATTAATATACAAGAGAAAGGAGAAAAGAAAATGAAATAAACTGAAAAAAATAATGTGTTATGAAGATTATTTTTGTGAAGAAAGGAAAAAAAGAGAAATGACGTGGAAAGAAGATTTGAGGCTTTTTTACTCTAAAATCTCCTTTTTACTTTTGGATGAATTAGGAAGGAATAGAAGAGAATTTGATGCTCCCTCATTTTTTTTATCTCTTAGACTAATGCTAATGGCAACCGTAAATATTGTGGTCACCAATACTACACACAACCATAACTTGCTAGTGATGACCACAATGACGACCGTAAATTTTTATTTTTATTTTTTAAACTAAAATTTCATTCATAATTAAAAACATTGCAATAACAATTCAACTAAAAAAAAAAAAAAAAAAAAAAAAAAAAAAAAAAAACCGATCACAATGCAGCTAAAAAACATGGACATATTCTAATTTTTTATCAAATAACAAAGAGCGAAAATTTAGTGATGCAACACCGAACTACAAAAACTAACAACATAAAATCTTGAATACTATTTAAGTGAACATGAAGTAGCAGTCCTCTACAATAACTATTACTTCTATCAAACTAGCAAAAACACAAAGTAATTTTAGTTGTTGAAATAAACAAAGGCAAGGTCCAAACTTTGTGACCCCATAACTTTTTACCACTTTTTAAATAATATTTTTTTTACTATTTATTCGTGTGTGTGTTTTTTTTTCTTTTTTTTTTTTTTTTTTTTTTTTTAAAAAAAATTGACTATTATTCACAGAAAAACATCACTCCCCAAAACAAGAAGGCCCAACCAAACTACCCGATTACAAGATGTTGAAAAAGTACCAATCTTTCCACACTATCGAACAAATATTAGACCTATTACAATACCATAGAAAACTAAGAGACTTGATATCTTGGAGAATCTTCCGACTATCGATGTTTTCATTATCAAATCTGCTATTGTTTCTCGCATTCCATATGCACCAGCACGTCGTGAAGATGATGCCCTTCAATACTTCTCTTTTCTTCTTATCCAGCCCCACCTCTTTGTGAATGTTGAAGATATCAAGACAGGAAAACAAAAAAACAGGGGACAACTTACACCAACGGCCCACCATATTCCATATATCCATAGACACAGCGCATGAACAAAAGAGATGGTCCACCGATTCGATTTCAGAATTACATAAGCTACACTCTAAAGAGCCGAAAGCACAATTCCGAGCATTGAGTAAATCCAAGGTAGGAACCCGGTTCAAACCAACTCTCCACATAAGAATATTACACTTTTTAGCTACCCATCTAGACCATTTGAAAACGAACCGATTGCTATAATCTATGCCACTTCTGAGAAAATCCTTGACTGATTTCACACTAAAACCTTTCGAACCCCTAGCGAGCCAACTCCATTTGTCATCAAGGTCGCTTAACGACAGACCCTCCAAAAGCCCCCCCCCCCCCCAAACGTTGTCTTTCCCCAACTTCTAAAACAGAAATAGATCCCTCTAAACTATTCCAAAACCCCTCGAACCTTCCCAACACCGGATCGAACTTGTCACTAACCAAACATTTCTTCATCTTTTCCTTTTTAAATAACAAAGGGAAGTCATCCTTCAAGGATCTAATACTAATCCAAGGATCAAGCCAAAAACGAATGTTATTTCCGTTACCCACGATACCTTTGAAAAGCTGATCAAGACACACATCCGCAACTCTAACTTTGGAGATCAACTTTGTTAATACAAAAAAGCCGTAAAAACGTTTATTTATATTTTACGATCTTCTAATGTTTTGTCGATAACAAAAGTAAGATCATTTTAATGAAACAAATAAAATACGTAAATGGTTTGAACTAATAGTTTTCTAACACACTTACGCTTTCACATAAAACACTAAAACAAGTACAAATGATTTTATGCTTTAGATATACATATGTATAACAACTAGTGTTTACATATTGGGATAACATATACTTAACTAAGTATACACTAAAATGGGTAAAAACAAGTATATACTAAAATGGGTAAAAACTAGTATATACTAAATAGGTAAAAACTAGCAAATGGTTTTGACCCATAACCCATGGTTTTATTTATACCACTTAACCAAGTTCATTGTATCCTTAAGATACATTGTATCTAGAAAGAAAACCATGGATCAACCCATAACCCATGACCCATGACCCATAACCAAAAATATCCATGGCCAAAGAGGAGCGTTCCACGGATCCCTGGCTTTGTGCTAGCCGGATCCCAAGTGGAAGGGATCCGGGGAACAGTAGGATTTTTCCTCTATAAATAGTTAGCCATTTCTTCATTATTTCTCACCCCTTTCAATCCCTTTCTAACACACTTTCTCCCCTGAGTTAAATCTCACTAACCTTGGATCCAAGAGATCTATGTTTGTAGTTTTGTTTTTGTGTGATCTTCTAGGTTCCTCTTAAAGGCAAGATCACCACCTTTGAAGTCGAGCAAGCTCAAGTTCATGAGTTGCCATGCTTCCTCATCATCAAGGCTATTGAAGTCCTCTTGTTGATGATCTCTTTCTTTCTACAAAGAAGTGTAGTGTTGAAGACATTAGTGAAAGATGTCTCAAGTGTCAAGACGAAGATATTAGTGAAGGGTATCTATCGTCTATAGGATAAGCACTTGTGGTAGGTGCTTAGAAGTCAAGACAAGAAGCATTAGTGAAAGGTGCTTAGAAGTCAAGACAAAGAAGCATTAGTGAAAGGTGCTTAGAAGTGAAGACACAAGACATTAGTGAAAGGTGTCTTGTAGATCTAGTCAAAGGCTTTAGTGAAAGGTGCCTTAGATGTACATTCGATATGGTGTATTTCGATGTACAAGATAGACTAGTATTAGATCTAAGGATATTGATATCCTTGATGATGTTGTAAAGGAGTAGATCTCCTTTGGGATTAGTCGTTGGTGTAGTGTGGTAGTAGTTCCTCCATTGCAATGGAACTAGGTGCTTAGCCTAGTACCTAATAAAGGGTAGGCGACGTTGTGTAGGTGTGGTTCACCTTGGAGTGAAAGAACCCGGTGGTTAGCCTAGCACCGTATAAAGGGTAGGCGACGTTGTGATAGGTGTGGTTCGCCTTGGTGTGAAAGAACTCGATATTTAGCTTTGTACCGGAAAAAGGTGTAAGCGACGTTGTGAAGGCTTCTCCGCCATAAGGAGATTGGTGTAGTGATTACGAACTCTCGAGTAGGTGACTCGGGGAGTGTAGTAGGGCAAGGAAGGTGTCCTTGTAGCCGAACCACCATAAATACTTGTGTTGTGGTTTTGTGCTTCTTACTCTTATCTTTTCATTACTTATCTTTATATGCTTGTCTATCAACATCCAACACACACATCCAAATAGATTGACATAAGTCGATCTAAATAGTTTAAAAGGAAGTTTTAATTGGTAAAACTATTCAACCCCCCCTTCTAGTTTTCCACAAACTTAACAATGGTAGACCAAACCCCTGGCATTGATTTACAGACCGGGAGAGAAGACCAACATCTAGGAGAACCATGGATAGAATCCACAACCTGCCTCCACAAACTACCTGGTTCGTTCCTATAGCGCCACACCCACTTAGTGAGAAGCGCAACATTAACTTCCCTAAGTTTACTCAACCCAATACCACCAACGTTCACAGGGGACGCAGCTCTATCCCAAGCAACCCAGTGAATTTTTCTAGAATCCGATGACCCACCCCACAAATTTTGTTTTATAATGCCTTCTAAACCATCCAACACCTTAGACGGGGCCTTAAACAAAGACAAATATTAAGTAGGAAGGTTTTCCAAAACGGCTTTGATCAAAGTCACCCTCCCCCCAATCGAAAGAAAAGAAGCCTTCCACCGGGACAGTCTAGAATTGAATATGTCAAAGATGAAGTCCCAATTCGCTATTCTATTTATATTACCCCCCGACACGAATACCCAAATAATCAAAGGGAGCAGACCCCGACATACAATAAACCATGCTCGCCACACTATTCACCTCAAACTCCTCCACCCCCACACCAAAGATTTGGGATTTCCCCATATTAATTTTAAGACCATAACAAATATAAAAACATCGAAGAATTTGGCTAACCTTTTTGATGTTCAAAACCGACCAATCACCCAAAAAGGTGCAGTCATCAGCGTATAAGAGGTACGAGATAGACGGGCCACGATTAGGAAGGGAAATGCCTTCGTAAGACCCGTTCCTACCAGCCTTCTTCATCATATAGGAGAGCGCTTCCATGACTATAAGAAACAGAAATGGGGAGATAGGGTCTCCCTGACGCATACCTTTACAACATTGAAATTCGAGCGTGGGGGAACCATCTACACCATAAGTCCGGGAACCCCATCTGAGACATAACCGACATAAGGAAGCCCCAATTAACGTTATCATAGGCTTTATTAAAGTCAACCTTGAAAATAAGAATTTTCCGTTTATGCTTTTTAGCCCACGAAATGACCTCATTAAGGATCAACGGCCCATCAAGAATAAGGATGTCACTCAAAAAGGCGGACTGGTTAATCGAAATCAATGGACTCAAAACCAGTTTAATTCAATTCGCTTTTCCTTTTTCCGTCCCCTTTCTTCCAAATAGTCTAAGGTGTAGGTCTCAAATTATTTTATACATCGATTTTAAATAAATTCGGTGTCGAAGCTAGGCCTCTGCCTTAAAGCAACCCAACGTTCAAAAAATTCATGGGAGGTGTGCTATTTACTCGGTTGGCTGACAAACCGAGTAAATGAAAAAGTGGGTGTTTGATCGGTCGTTTTCGGTTGGGCTAGCAAAGACAACGTGGTCGACTACTCGGTTGTGGGGCAACCAACCGAGCAAATAACCATCCTATAGCATTAGCCTTATTTCTTCTCTTATCTTCCTCCACAAAACTAACTCGGGAACACACCAAGACAGACGAGACTAAAATTTTAGTATCCCCGTCCACACTCCTATCCTCGGTTTCATAATTCGGAGTTTTCCTGTCCCGTCCCCACACCCGTTACACTTGAAGATTCTTCAATTAAATCAAATATAGGCATTATGTCTCCATCATGTCCGGGTTTAATTATTTAGGGTCCTCCTATTGAGGCACCCCATAGTTCTTTAATATAGGGGGTGTTTGAGTTTTCTCTCTCCCAGCCAATCATTGGGTGCATGGGCTTCCGTGCCAAAATATTAAAAGGTGGGGTGGTGGGGGTGCTGCTTGGAGTGTTTTGTGTTGGGGTAGTGTCACTTTGTTTTTTCTTTTTACTTTTACAACTTTTACAAGTTTTTTTTTTGTTTTACAAGTTTTTTATAACTTTTTTACAGGTTATTTTGTGTTTTACAAGTTTTATACAAGTTTTTTTTTTTTGTGTGAATCAGTTTTAAAACTTCAAAAAAAACGTAGTCGAAAAATTTTTGAGGCTCAGATTCGAAGGTTGCAAAGTGAGATTTTTATCTCACTTTGCCGTCCATTCGGTTTTCATCATCGCCTCGGAAAGTTTTTAGGCTCAAAAATCATCATCGCCTCGGAAAATTTTTAGGCTCAAACCCGAAGGTTGCAAAGTGAGATTTGATCTCACTTTACCTTCCATTCGGTTTTTATCATCATCGCCTCGAAAAATTTTAAGTCACAACTGCACAAAGTCACAATTTCACAGGAACTGCACAATGTCACTAGTTCACAGGAACTGCACAAGTCTCACAAGTCCAAAACTGCACAAGTCTCACAACTGCACAAGTCTCACAACTGCACAAGTCTCACAAGTCTCAAACTGCACAAAGTCTCACAAGTCTCAAACTGCACAAGGACACAAGCCTCACAAGTTCAACAATATTCACAAGTTACACGTTTTCAACATGGCAGGCACAGGTTCAACAATATTCACATGAATGTGGTAAGTAGGATTCCAAAACTGCAAACATTCACAAGAAAGTAACAAAGATTCTCAAAGGGGTACCAGCATAGCAGGCACAGGCTTATAATGCCACATGAAAGCAACATCACCACAACACCAACAAGAAAGCTACAACACAAACTACACAAAGTCTCACAAGCTAGCAGAAAGCAACAACACCACAACACCATCAGCACTAACAGAAAGCTACAACACAACAACACCAACAGCACCAACAAACAACCATGTCTGGTTCACTATTTGACACACAAGAGGTAAGGCTCAGATTATTAGCTCTTTATGAGATATAAACAATCATGTTGGCTGCAAATATGAATGTTGCAATCCATTCATATTTGCCATGCCAAAACTCTTAAGTTTTTTTTTTATAAAAATCATCATTGCCTCTTTTTTTAAAACCTATTTATTTCATTTAAAGTTGCAAAGTGAGATAAAACTGCACTTTACCATCTAGTAATGAAACTGCATAGGCACCAAAAGTTTTCATTAAAGTTGCATAGTGAGATAAAACTGCACTTTACCATCCAGAAATGAAACTGCATATGCACCTGCAAAACATCACAAAAAATAGTCAACAAAACCAAACAACTTCTCACAGAAACATCACAAAATCTTTATACTTTTGGAGATCTAACAAGTTTTTAGTTTTAAAAAATAATCAGTCTTTACCATATCAAAAAAGTTTTCAAGATCTATAAAGTTTACCAGGTCAAAAAAGTTTTCAAGATATAAAAAATTTACCAGATACAAAAAGTAGGGAGAGCCTTAAATATGTGGGAGAGCCTTCTAACGTCCCAGACTTAAATGAAGAAGTTGCGAGACATAGTTCATATGTGGGAGAGCCTTCTAACGTCCCAGACTTGAACGAAGAACCTAGAGAGGGCGACATAAGACACGACTTGTACGTTCCAGATGACAGTAGCGAATATTTTATGGCTCAAATTCCACCTCTTTTCCGACGTTGGATCCTAGGGATCTTTAACGTGGAAGGTGATGGAAATTGTGGCTATCGAGCTCTTGCCGTAGGTCTTGGTCATCACGAACGAATATGGCCCAGAATTCGAGCTCTTGTCAGGGAAGAGGTAGACAACTAACGAGGAAGTTTACATGCAAATGTGGGGGAATTGGTTTACAACTTTTCGTAACTCGGTGAATTGGTTTGAAGGTCCAGCACCCTACGGTTACTGGATGACTATGCAAGAAACGGGCGTGGCTATTGCTACAGCTCTTAACCATCCAATTGTATGTATATCCAATTCACAATCTATTATGTGTCTTCCGCTGAGAGATGGTCCAGATACAGCACAAATATTTTCCCCCGTTGTGATTCTTCGTGTGGGGGAAGACCAGGCTGCTCACTTCGTTCTTGCGGTTCTTGATGAAAACTCACCACTCCCGTATACTCACCCACAATGGAGATGGTTCAGAAATGACTTGGCCGCGGGATGGGCACATATGTTTACTCAACGACAGAGCATGTTTAGAAAGACGTAGAAAACGATTATTGATTTATATTGTAAATGACAAAACATGTATAGACGATTACTGATTTATATTGTAAATGACAAAACATGTATAGACGATTACTAATTTATATTGTAAATGACAAAACATGTATAGACGATTATTGATTTATAGTACACGACTCGTCATCTTTAGTTACAGATTTCTGCTCCTGCTCCGGTTCTTCCTCATCTTTTGTTACAGGAATCGGATGACATTCAGTGGGGGGACATTCATTGTGTCAACAACACACCCGCTCGTGTTGAGAGTCCAAATTATGTACCTTCTTCTCCATCTTATGTGCCTCCCTCTCCAGCTATATCACCAGCTGCAAATGAGGATAATTTTATACACCGTCCTCCGGTTCTTCCTTATCTTTTGTTACAGCCGTCTCGCGTTGACGAGTACGAGCGAGAGATTGCAGGATTGAGGAGACGCATTTCAGAGTTAGAGTTTCGTGTGGGACAGATGGCAGCATCATTGGAGCGACTACGCCTCGGGCGTGATTGATCTTAGTTTCTAGTTATATTGTGATTTTGTGAACCATGTATCAACTATTAATCTATAACAAGATTGGTTATTTATGTATTCGAAGCTTCTAATTTTGTGAACCATGATATTACTGATTTATGTTGTGAATAGTTATACAAATTCTTTTCGCCAGATGCAACAAGAAAATCCTTTCTTGTGTCGTTGCCGACGTGGATTTATAATTGAAAGAACATCCCAACAACCCAAAACTTGTGGTCTGAAGTATTATGCATGTCCTTTGTCAAAGGTAAATAATTAAACGTTTGCTTATTTACGTAAATATATCAATAACTTGTTTGTTTAGAATACATTTCTTATAATTGTTTCATCATGTAACAGCTAGTGACTGAAGACTATGGGTGTCGATACTTCATGTGGAAGGAAATATTTCAACAAAAATACTTTGGTCAATCCTCTTCTTCAACGCAGTGCTCAAACTGCGAAACTAAAGATAAAACGATCAACATGCTATTGACTCAAAACAATTTGTTGAAGGCAAGAATAAAGACGTTGGAGGCATCACTGGAATTGGCAAGAAATCCAGTTGATCATGCATGTCAGTCGAGTGGAATACTCTATGAGCTTATATATGACATTAATAATCTTCATGTGGAGTAGATTTCGTTGTAATATTAGTAACATTTGTTGTTGTACTTGTTTAATGTTTTAATGTCTAATGTTTTAACGTAAAAACACTACACAAATAAATATACTCTACATATAAAAACACTACACAAATAAATACACTATATATATATATATATATATATATATATATATATATATATATATATATATATATATATATATATATATATATATATATATATATATATATATACTACACAAATAAATACACACTATATATACACTATACAAATAAATAATAAAACAATACAAAAAAAAAAAAAAAAAAAAAAAAAAAAAAAAAGAATATGATCATTGGCCCAATGATTGGTCTATGGGGTGCATGGGAAGGATATTATGGGGTGTTGGGGTATGATGAGCCATTATTTATTATGTGGTAGTCATTAGTATCTAGCAGAAGATTTTGTCTTACTCTCTTGATTTCCAAAGGCTGCCCCTAGTAAGGAGCCTCAATCCCTCTCATTTTCACTGTCACGTCAGCTTTCTCTCTCCAGCGACCTTCAGGCGATTGGGTGCCCCAGTAAAGACGACCTTTAAAACAAAAAATATACCCCACAAATATTCTTTTCTAATTAAATAACACACACACAAATACTACAAATTGTCGATCGAGCAGACGACCCATTTGCTTCTGAAACTTGGCGATCGACTAGGGCCACAGTAAGGGGATCGAGAGTCACTCGATCTTGGGTGTCGATCGAGTAACCCTCGATCGATACTACTGCATGCAGCCTAAGTTGAGGTTTGGTATCGATATTCATATAAGATGGCTTTTGTAAATGTTGGTTTTGCATCACTGATTAAATGCATGTGTGCTTGGTCTAGTGGATTTTCTTTGCTCCGAGTAGAAGAAAAAGTTATTGCAGTTATACCGGATAGAGTTTTAGGGGTTATATTTATATTACATTGTTTTGCTTATATAAACTTTTATCACATAAATAACTCTACAAGATACATATTAAAGCATGATTTCCTCTTTCTATGGTTTCTCCTTAGATTATACTGTGAGGTGTAAATATTATACCTATCCCTTTAAGTGATGAAAACATAAATTGTAAAGATTATCTATACTACTTATAATGCATTTAAGCACTTCCTTCCTATTTATTGTTTTAAAATTTTCTAAAATAGATTTTAAGCAAATACAAGTTAAGAAACATAATATACAAGTATGTAATGCACAAATCCAACTAAAAAAACACTACTTTTTACATACAATTAATACATAATTTAAAGGGGAAATTGCATGTATACCCATTAAAACTTAAAAACTTGCATATTTCCCTATAATACATGTTTTTATTGCAGTACAAACGCACCCCTTCATCCAAAAATACAGCTTTTTAACCACAAAGTACAATATAATTAAACTTGAAAAACAAAAAAACAAAAATCTGCAGCAACCCAAAACATGAATCTGCTACTTTTTCTTTTGCTTTCACACATATCCGCCTAAAAAATATCATGCATCTTTGAAGCTACTGAACAACCAAAAAAAGTTTGTTCTAAAAGTTATAACAACTACTGTTCTTTAGGTAACAAGCCACAAAATACAACCTACATAAATAAAGACACATAAACAATTAGTGGATCTAAGAGTATCGGGCATCACGGCGATTTCATTCGCCGAATCCAACGTGTAACCCATTTCGGCGATGCCGAAACCTCGCCACCACATCAAAGCATCTCGCCGAAAGCCCATTAGCCACAAATTCGACGAGGAAAGAACAAAAACAAAAATAACCGTTGGAATGTAACGGATATAATTGTTTAAAATTCCAAATTTTTGGAAAAATCTTGTATTTGTACTTACATTCAAGTTATAAGAAACCATTACAAGTTTTTGGTGCTCGGTTTTTGGACAAAAAGAATATAAAAGGTATTTGTTTGTGCTCGGTTTGATGAAAAAAAAATTGACTGAGTTTATTCTGCAATAAGAGTACGCTATCTTTAGTGGACCTGTTTATGTGTTTCAAATGGGTTAAAGAGAAAGGATATGATGGTTTATTTGTTGGTTGTTGTGTTTAACTTGCAAGAAGAAAAGAAGAGTTTTTGAGATCTGAAAGTAAAAGAAAAATGGTTGACTGTGTTTTTTATGATAAATATTAAGGATTATGTTATGAGTAGGTATTATGGCTTATATCCCCTTAATGGCTTGCTTATGGTTTTTAGTGGACCGGGTATTAGAATTCTTGGGCCTATAATATCATTTGAGTTAAATGAATTTAATGAATTTTGTTTGGTCCATTATATATACTAGCAGGGTACCCGCGCGTTGCAGCGGCGGGCGCCATTCGATTAAAATATTCAGTGATTTTTATTTTTTAAATCTATATTTTACAATACAATAGATATACGGACGACGATAATTTTAGTTTTGAATACTGTTATGCAATAACAAAATTTTTCATATGTAAATGTAGATTATCCACGTGATGTGGTGACAATAATGAGTTGGTAGTAGGTATATTGTAAAGGTATGAGATAAAAGTAGTTGACAATAGCCTGTAGTCATAAATTATCATTAAATAATAACACCATAGCGACTTTTAAAATATACTTACATTATACTAAGAAAATTTAGTTCTCAAAATAATGTTTATTAAATTTGTCCCACATAGATGATGATACAAGTAAAAGATTACTTATAAAGATAAAGTAAAAACAAATATTCAATAAATCATGTGGGTTACTTTAAAAATTATAATTATTAATATTCAAATATAATTTATATAATTAGCACTTAGCACTTTGCACCTTTGCATCATTTGCTTTGAAAAATCGTCCGATTTTTATAAAACAAAGTTTTTAGTTTTTACGGTAAGTTTTATTAAAAAAGTTCCAAAAGGCGCATATGTTGATTTTCGAGCCACTCTTGCGATTTAATAATATTTTTTGAACATTGTATTTTAGTATGCATTTTTAAACTCTATTGATTTAACAATATCGTTTTCGGACGACTTTTATTGGCTAGCCAAACCGGTGGTGACTCCGGTTCCCGGTTGAACCCGTTGGCCCGGTCCGTTTTTTAAAACCATATGTACCATGAACTTGTTTACATATAAATTGCATGAAGATTTGTGTGTTTTATTAGTTTGTACAATATGTATAATAACAAGTATTTTTCATATTAGGGGTGTTTTAAAATAACATTTATTAGGTATTTATTGTTATGAACGTTTTTTTTCTTATATTAAATTACTTTGTATTTTTTTTATTATTTAAAAAAAAACATGTATAAGAAAAGTGCTTTAAAGTGTTGCAACAAATGTTATTATAGATGTACTTATTAAAATTTGCCATTATTAGCAAGTGTTGAATCTTAATTTTTTAAGCCTTACTTTTTAGGAATGTCCCAAATGCTTTATAATATAGTATAGATATTTTAGTTAAATGAATTTACTGAATTTTGTTTGGTCCATTATATATATATATATATATATATATATATTTGTGTTATTATCAATTGTTTTTATTCTTTCACGTTTGCCAAATTTAATTGCGCCTTAAAGCCAAATGTTTTTTTTGCCATTGAGTATAAAAATTAAACTTATCATATCTTGTCATATCTAATTGTCACATAAGTCAATATTAACCACATTGATTTGCTAGCGTCCATAATATTTTCGACTACGAATTTTATGTTGACTCTATATTGCGCTGCTACTCTAATATTTTCATAAGAAATAGTTTTCTATTGGTTAGAATTATTTTGATATAAACTTTTATCATATGTAAAGTTGATGTCACGAAAAACATATAATAATAAACAATGTTCGCCGAAAAGTTTAATTCCAGGGTACCCGCCGCCGCATCGCGCGGGTACCCTGCTAGTGTCTTTAATATGTATTAAGAACTGAATATCCATTTACAACTGTCAAGATTAATTCTTAATAGGATCCAAGGGTTTTAAGATGGTTTTCTTTTTCCCTCTCATGACTCATTGTCGTCAATAATATATATAATAACTAACTAGCAGGGTATCTGCGTGATGCGACGACGGGTACCTTGTAACTAAATTTTCTGGCAATTTGATGTTATTCGACAATACTATTTGATAAAAAAAAATACATTACGAAACATATAAACTACTCTAAATATCATTCACTAAAATAAATTACAATACGAAACAACCAGATAATAAGAAAAAAATTGTACGAAAAAATTTAAACCTTAACGATAGTCTAATAATAAACCAAAAATTAAGTCTTAAACAACCTTTTTACCATTTATTTTTTGGTTTAAGCCTATCAATAGTCAAAAATTTGGATAGAACCATTTAATAAACCAAATTTTAGCTAAGTTCAACACCAACCCAACTCTCATTTTCGTATAAAACATTGTCTAGGCCCAAGTGCCCAACTAATCACATATCCCTTAATGAAATGAGTTATATAAATCACTTTCTTTCACAACCCTGATTCAATTAACCTAATCTCACGCCTCTCTATGTGTAACACCCCCAATTTCGTGATACGCAGCGGAATTCAAACTGGGTGTTACTTTGGCTCAACAGTTACAATAACAGAAAACGAACTCTAATTGTATCATTTTAAAAGATTTATCATTCGATTTATATAAATATCAGAGTTTACAAAATGAGGTCCCAGTGGTTTTACAGTTTATTAAATAAGTTATCGAATGATAATATAGCCTTCTTGAGTATCCGTGCCCTTCCATGCCATCCTCGTAAATTATGAACCTGAGATAAACATGCTAAAAAGTCAACACAAAGGTTGAGTGAATCCATAGTGTTTGTATAATAATCAGTTGAACACAAGATAAGCAGTAGTAAAAGCAGTAATATTGCAGTACAGTATATTCAGTAGTTGCAGCATTTGTATCATTGCAACACAGTATATATTGCCTTAAGTCTCATGAACGCAAACCTTAACAGTACGGCATCATAGTAATGAACTAATGATGTAAGTTACTGACATCATAGAGATGATGTAAGTAACAAGGCCCTCGAGTAGGAGTTTGCCATTCTCCTAGTATTCTCAAATAACGTGCATTTAGTTACCTATCCGGCCAACACAAATGGGGCGTCAACTGCCAATAGATCTATTCACTATATTCGCGTTCACTCGCAAGTGATTAATAGTTCATGATATGAGGGAATTTTAGTGGCAGGTGTAAGTAACTTAAGCAATAGGAATCAGATGTAGGTGTAGCATAGAAAAATACTTGTGTTCGAATTTATAGCATGTATCTCCCCACGAGTTTGAAAAAAAAGTAAAAAGTGGGACTATGAACTCACGGTAATATGTAAAAGTTTTTAGAGTACTTATAAAAGTGAAAGCAATTAGTTGAGCATGTATCTCCCCCAAAGCATTAATAAACAAGTATAAAAACGGGGCTACGAACTCACGGTAATTCATAAGAGTTTAAAATAAATGTAAAAATATCAAGCAATATTTGAGCATGTATCTCCCCCAAAATGTTCAAAATAAGGAAAAGAGGGGCTATGACTCACAGTAATATGTAAAAGTTTTAGAGTACTTGAGAAAGTAAAAATAGGTAATTGAGCATGTATCTCCCCAAAAAATAGTATAAAACAATTGAAAATGGGGCTATGAAACTCACAGTAATATGTAAAAGTTTTTAAAGTACTTATAAAAGTGAAAGCATACAGTTGAGCATGTATCTCCCCCAAAGCATTAATAAACAAGTATAAAAATGGGGCTACGAACTCACCTCGGTGTTATTGTATTCTGGATGGAAAACAAATTAGATAATATGAACAAACTGCTCCAACTCTCGACCTGAGTTAGTATATCATGTATTTAGTATTTGTATTCAAGTTTATGCGACGGAAATGTTCTGTAGATAACATGAAGTCTCTACAAAAATTAAATATGGTTATCATACTTATTGTTATGACTCAAATGATTAATAATAAGGTTTTATCAAAATCAAAGTTGTTAAATAATTTATGTTTCCAAAATATTATAATTTACAATTTTAAGTATTTACAGTTTTTACCCTTGTACTTTCAAAAATGACACTTTAAACCCTCAACTATGGATTATTGAAAAAATCAGCCCTTATATGACTAACTTCACAGAAATTACATTTTTAGTCCAATGGAACTTTATTTTACAAAAATTACAATTTTTATGCTTGAAATTTTATAAGAAAATTTATTAGTTTTTGGCCTAAATGGATAAAAGTACGGGTGAATAAAAGCGAGGCCTTAAAAGATTTTTAATACGTTCTTGCTCCTTTCAAGAGTTTGTCCGGTGGTCTTTCTAATGGTTCAAACTAGAGGTCTTAAGCTCTTACGGTTTTGTCGCAATGATTTTCCAAAGTAGGGGGTTTATGTGCTTTTTGTTGTTTTTGGGCGATAACGGGGCTAAAAGAGGGCAGATTTTACACAAGACCAGCTAGGGTTTCTACAGCGCATTTGACCCTTCAAACACTTTGCTCTAAGCTCTTCTAAATGTTTTAAGTCTCATGTCCTAATTCTCTTTGATTAGAAAGATACAAGTCCACGAACATGGCTACTTGGCCACGACGCGTTTTATGAAAATTTCAGTTTTAAACCATACCTTTTGCATGCGACCTTGTGAAATATTGTTTCACCCATTTCCAATGTTTCCAATACAGTTCCTAATCAAATTTATCAAAAATCCCATGTTTTCCCATATATTTGTTGTAAAAAGCTTTTTGACATTCATGACTTTTGACCAAAATGATGGTTGTTTTTAAAGATAACGAGTAGGCTTTTTAACCGGGTTATGGGGGTGTTCTAGAGTGTCCTAGGTGGTGTTTACAACGGTGCTTTGGTTGGCCTTAATACCTTTGACATGATGTAAATAAATAGGGCACAAGTAGGGGGTGTTGGGTTGTTTTGTAAGATATACCTAACAGCTGTTGGGATTTTTATTAAATTCTGGCTTCGTTATGCGTTTTCTAGACCCGTGCTCCTGAGTTTTTGAAGAAAACGTCTTTCCGGACAACTTTCGTGTTTTAACTTTTTCATGAAACGGACCAGAAATGCCTCGTTTCGCGTACCCGAGTGTTCTGTCCACAGAAAATTCGGACAGATTTTTGGCAATTTCTTTAGACCATAACTTTTGACTCGTGTACTTGTTTTAAGTGATTCAAATTGCTACATTTTCTTTATAAAATCCTTTTTATCAGTATGCAATTGATATTAAAAGTTAAAACGAAATAGGATGAGTTTAATAGACTTACAAACTTGAGATTCGACTAGAACTAGATTGGCTTTCAAATGGAACAAGACTCTTTCTCTCCTCCCAGGCTCTAATGTACCCTTCCTTCTTCCTTCTCTTAGACTTAGAAATCAGTAAGTATGTGTGTGAGAGAGTTGTTTGTGTGTTTCAAATGGTGATGAGATAAAATGGGAATGTATGGGTCGATTTATATAGGGTGAAGGATTAGGATTTGTATGGCTACATATAGGAACACTTGTTCAAGAGAACATGGAACATGGTGTTTATAAGATGTCCATACATTAGGTTGTTGGTTCGAATGGTTCAAAAGACGCCATGTATCTCCATTTTTAACCAAGGGTAGAAGAGGAGGGATGATGTGTCTAATTTATGTTCATACTTTAGGTAGTTGATTCAAATGGTTTTTACAAAGAACACATTTATTTGTTTTCCTTCATTTAAATCGAATGGGTTAGGAAGAGAACACCTAGGCGCATACTTGTTCAATTTCCTAGCCACAAGGGTGGAAAATCTAGGGGACAAGGTGATGTGTTCATCTATGGTGCAAAGAACTAATTGTGGTTAAGGTAATTACATGTAGTATATGGTAAATGTTTAGTTCAATTTTAACTAAGGTAACATGGGGGGCGTTAGGCTTAGGGTGTAGTACCTAGGGCTTAGTGAGTTGTACCTAGAGTGTAGAGATGTAGTATACTTAGTTAGGTTTGTAATTTTACTTTAGATAATTACTAGTTTAACTTAGGTAAATGATATATTTAACATATATGCATAAAATACTTGTACCACATGCATTGGAGAGTTGTACATTAGGTTTGAAAATTTAGGAAAGTCAATTTTAAGGGCTTGTGCAATATAGGTTTGTATCATGTGCTTTAAGGTAGGTACATTGAGGTTTATAATGTAATTTATATAAGTATTAAGCTTGTATGCATTAAAGACTTGTACATATGCTTGAAAGACTTGTATATTAATATTTTGAAAATATATCATGTACATAAAATCATCGAGTTGTATATTAGGGCTTGTAACGGAAATTAAAGTATAGCTAAGTTCGTGCTTTAATGACTTGTACTTTAGGTATAAAATGTTGTACTTTACCATTTATGAAAAAGCGTAGTTCTAATAAATTAGGGTTTCATGTAAGCTCAAATAAATCGTTAACGTTTAACTTGAAAGTTTAATAATTGTACGTTAACGTAATAACGTTAAGTGGTAAATAAAGGTTGAAAACTTTCATACTTGACATGTAAGGAATAAACTTAAGACATTCTGATGTTGGTGTGTGAGTTACGTCATATTAGTTAAAAGAATGTCGTTTCTTAAAAAAAAAATTTGGACGTAAAATGGATAAGTATTCTTTCGTTAGAATATTATATTAGTTTAATACGAGGTGAAATTTACCGGTGGTTACACTATGTGCAGTCACACACATATAAACCAACCTCGTTCACTTTTACATCCATCTACGAATCTCACCAACACTACCAGTAAATCGTCTTCCTCAGCTTCAACCTCAAACACACACAACACACAAAAAGGGGTTTAATTAAAAAAAAGAAATTAAATCAAAAGTTAAACGTTTGGCAACGGATAGTTTTAAAAAGTTGTTTGTCGTTTTTTTCGTCACTTCCCCGACGAGAACCAAAACGACGAGCATATGTGGTGTCGTGGCGAGCGAACGGCGAAAGTTGACGGGCTTACTTCGCCACTATACCCGTTTTGTATCTAATGGATATGGGGCAGAGATATCTAAGTTATTGTTTTGCAGCGATGATGGTGGGTCTTTTTAAGCTAATAGAGCAATAGTTTGCCATGTAAGCTTATAATGAACTAAGCTATTTTAATATGGCTGCTGGATCGAAGATTTATGTTTTGGACTGATGGATTTTAGATTTTTGTTTTGTAAGCTTAATTAGGTTGTACATTGTAGTTAAATAGTTGTATATTTTAGTGAAGGGATAAATTTAATTGTGTATTAATTGTATGTGTTCAATAATATTTTTTTAGTTTTATTTGTGCTTTAAATACTTGTAAATGATGTTTCTTTATTTGTATTTGTTTAAAATCTATATTATGAAATCTTAAAATTTAATAGGAGGAAAATGCTTAAATGCATTATAAGTAGTATAGGTTTTATCAGAGTGCTGAGGCTAAAATATAGACATAATAAAAATCGAGGTAAAAAGATTACTTTCATGAAAACTTCCCGCAAATGCATGCAATAAGTTAATTAGTGCTTCAAATACGCAAACTCAAACACCCTATAAAGTCTAAATGTTTAGTGAGATACCGAGGAAAATTGCTACATGTAGCTTTGAGGAAATCAATTTTTAATCGATGAATTAATTGAAGTTTGAGATTATATTTTTATTTTGAAGCCCAACTAGTTTGGTTTGTCATAGGTTTAGATTGTCTCTAAAAACTTAAAAAGTGTTCTTTCTCCGTTTTTATTGTGTCAAGGTTTAGGTATTATATAAAATCGTGTTGCTGAAATAAACAAAAGTTTCTGTGGTGTAGTGGTTATCACGTTTGCTTTACACGCAAAAGGTCTCCGGTTCGATCCCGGGCAGGAACATACTGTTTTTATTTATTTTCTTTATGTTCAGCATGGAGGAATGCGCTGTGGAGGTCTGCCGTTTGATACAGAGATTGGATATACTTTGGTCTACTTCATAGTATATTCTTTCAGCTAGCCACAAATTCTACTTTTTTTTGGTTGCTTCTCTAACATTTATGTTCGCTGATTTAATCGGGATATTTTGAGACTTTGTTGGTAGACGTGACAACCAGTTAAGGCTTAACAACATCCTTATACTTCATCAAGCTGGTGATAGTAATTTATAATCATCTTTCAGTTTAGAGATTTTGATTTATTTGTAAACAGCTGATAATTATATGTCGGTGGGACCTAGTGTATGAATTTTGATTGCTAGTTGTATTGGCCAGAGACAAGCGTGCCAAGTAGAACCTGTTTAGGCCGGCTTTGAAGCTTGTTTTCTTAAGGTGTGTTTGGTATCTTATTAGGCTTTGATTAAAAACAATATTAAATATATGTACGGTTAAGCAAATATTCGAGGGTTGTGTGGTGCCGTAGGTGGTCTTATGAGAAAAAGTGGTGTCATTTCAGCACCTTTTTCTCATAGCATCACTTTTGGCTATGGCACCAAAAGACATTTTCTCTAGCATAACACCAGTTAATCACATAGATTAATATGTAATGTCACAATAGGGAATGAACAATCCAAAATAGTAAACTGTGCAAGTCTTTAATATTAAACACCCAAATGGGATTAAAATGTAAAAATATAAAAAAAAATGGTTCAAAATGAAAAAGTAAAAAAAGTATGAATCTCATCTTCTTCTCCATCGCAGAATACCTGCAACCAAAAAAAAAAAGAAAAACGCAAGCACAAACACATCACTAACACATCACAAACACAACACACAACGCACAAACAAACCCATAAAAGAAAAGGAAAAAAAAAAAAAAAAAAAAAAAAACCTTCGGCGTGAGCTGTGGCCACGGTGTTTAAAACGCAAAGACCTTGATAGATCTTAAGCACTCGGAGATCGTTAGTGTTGCCTATGTAATCACAAGCAAACTAATAGAAGATCTCTACAACTCGTATTTTGTAGCGGAAATTAAATACAAGTTACAATAACTAAGAACTCTTTGATCCTCTATGGATCTTTTGATTATAGAAACTCTATGTTTCGGATAGTTTTCAAGACTTGAAAGACTTGAGAAAAGCTTATCTATTACAAACTATCATGGTTTCTTATATAGGCAAGAAACCCTAATGAGCGTTTACAATGTACGCTCCTACTACTAACATAGACCAAGCATGCATCTAGACAAGCATGCAACTAATCATATTGTTTTGTTAATCATATTGTTTATTCTGAGTAAGCTCTACATAATACGGCGCCAACCTATCTTTAATACGGCGCTGACTTTTACTCTATACTGAGCTTATCTCTCCTACGTGGTTCGCACTTTCAGCAGCAACACAATATCTGCTTTAACACTTCTGCTGAAGTATAACTTCAGCAGAATCCATTCTTCTTCGGCAGAATCTCTTCGCCAGAATCTTCGGCAGAATCAGTAGCTTACCTTAATTCCCAACAATCTCCCCTAAACTGGAATTTGACTAGGTTAAGTTCCAGTTTCCTTGATAGATCGATAATGCTGTTGAGGATTGTACCATTTTACGAAAAAGTTTCAAGCAAGATCTTCCCCATATCTTAAACACTTCTGAGCTATGGATGGCCAGTATCTTGAGGATCAGCAACAAAGATTCAGAAGAAGAACATCTCTATGATGATTGAACTGTGAAACACCAGATCTTTGCAGCAACATATGACATCATGTACATCAAAACATATAAGTTCAATACTATTCTCATCACTTCCAGGTGTGTTAACTCTTGTGAGAGGTGAATCATTGAAATTAATGGGTTTGATGTCTCTTTACCAATAGCCATTACTACTGGAGTAGTCACATGTTTGAGTTCGAAAACTATGGTACATTGATAACCATCTGATTTATTGGCAAACCAGCAACCATATAAACGGATTTGTCTTGTCTTTACCTGTAGTCGTTTGCTCAGGACTAGTCAATTCTTATAATTGGTGAATTGAGAACCAAATATGGATTCAGTTGCCTTTACCACATGCCATATACATGTGTTAGGTCACTAGTTTTACAACACAAGCTTATAGAGAAGAGATAAAGGCGGATGAACAAGTTATCACACACACACACACGTAATACTAAACACGGTTAAGGCAAAGAGAGTATGTGAAAAGAAAACTTGAACAACCAACCCTCAAATGAGGGTTTACAATAGTTTATATAGGCAAGGAGCTAGGGCAACACTCCCTCTCCTTCCCTATTCCTTATTGGGCTTGGGCCTCAGCTTATGGGCCTTCTACATAAGCTGGACCTTAAACAAACATAAAGGCCATAACAAAGCTACCTATTACATATGAAATATAAATACTTGAAATACTGTTTAGGAGTGATTCCAACAATCTCCCCCTCAAGTATATATGAATGTAAACGGTGAAGGCGTTGATGTAATAGTAGCTGTGACGTCTTCTGACATTCTTCTTTCTTGTGAGAGGAATTGTCTTGATTCGAACAATCTCCCCAGTGTAGAGAGATAGTTATCTTTGAACAGTTATGTTTTGACGTCATCATTAACTTTGTTCTTTGATCATTGTTCTTTGTGGTGAAAGTGATAGTATGTTGTTGTCTGCATCAGTCTGCCTCAGGTTTGCTTCGCTGCTCCAGTGTCTCCACGTCATTCTTCAACATGCTCACACGCTCTTTGACGGTGGAAATCAATACTGATGAAGTTCTTTAAGTCTTTAACTTTGTAGATTCTTTGGTTGATGAAGAATCATTCTGACTGTTGTGTTGCATTAGAATAGAACTTCCATTAGTGATGATGTTGGCGTGAGCATGAGAAGAATCAGCACGATCATCCCGCTCCGGAGCTTCCATAAGAAGAAAACATTTCAAACGGTTAGTAATAAGCGGTTACCGGCACTTACAAGTTTGAACTTCGAGAGTGTTAACAGCATAGTGTGAAAACACAACTCTAATTCTTACAAAGGCCGTTCCTGAACTGGAGTCCCACAAGTGAGATAACACGATGTACCGAAGTACATCTACAGTTCAGATGAGCCGCTGAGGTACACCGAAGCATCACCTCACGACTGTAGACCGTTTGAGACACACTCCGCGTAATCCACGGGGAGTTACCGAAGCGACCTGCTGTCAGGGCTGTTTGATGTTGACCCTGGCAGGAGTTTCCATTCAATCACTGAGGATCACAGATGTGAACCTCTCATAAATGTTCTCGACAGATTTCTAAGATCTGTGAAGGACTCGATATGAACCACTGAATCACTGAAGATCTTATTGTTGATCAACAAGTGATTAAAATGTCAAGTGTTCCTAAGAGATCATTTGATGAATCTCGTGGCTCTAGACTCAATAGTGCGTTTTGGTTTTCCTGAGCGGAGACTAGGGAGAGGGTCTCCTTCTTCAATACCAGCGATCTCTAAGAGAAAGCCAATAGTTTACGTAGGGTTCCCTGTGAGAATGAAACAAGCTTCTGTTGAGAGAAACTTGAGTGGCTAAGAAGGTTTAGTGCATGCGTCACTGGGTCCATGACGACTTTTAATCTTCAATACCGGTGTCACTAAGTGACAACCAGTAGCATATGAATTGAACCCGGTGTCTGCCCTAAGTTGAATAATCTGGAGGGCTATTTCTTTTCACCCTTTACTTTACATTTCTTTTTGATTCTTCAACTCCTTCTTTCTCCGATTCTCATTTTCTCCTTTTTTATAATCATTCCTAAGGACTTCTAACACTAACTAATGGTAGTGTCCTTGGGTAGATCCCTCCGGCTCTGGCGGATCATAGGATGGTTATTCCTAACCTTAGTCACCTTATAACTCCATGACTGACCTATGTTTGCCATTATAACCACTGTAAGTTAAAATATCTCTCAAAGGGTTTGTAAATGAAAAACATGTTTGAACCACAGTGAGAGATAAGTTTTTGCATAAATACTCCCCCTCCACATGTGCTTAATAGTATTAATGGTTAAATGCACAGTGAGGAAAGAGCGCGCACTTTTTGAATTGATCCACTAAAGATAGACAATCTCCCGCGAGACACGGTTACGTTGAATAGTTAAAGAGATACATTGTCAGTTTTTAGGTGACAACTAGCTCTAATAACTATCTTGAAGGTGTAAACAAACCTCGAAAGGTTGTCATACCCGTCAGAGTTCATGTCTATCAAAAGTTTCTCGAATGGTACTTTCTACTCAGACAAGTCCTTTGCGAGACACGTTTACATCACTAGCGAACTAGCTTGAAATTATTACCCGTCCAGGACAAGTCTTTTCGAGTTGCAGACAGTTAAGGATCGTCAATTCATTGGTTAAGTCTTTGCACACGAGAAAGCCAAGGGGCTTGCACATGTTGCTTTACAAAACATATTTCTTATCACACAATTTTCTCCCCCTCAAAAATGGCATATAAGATGTTATTTTTGACACATTTTGAGAATAAATATGACCATTTTGAGTGTTGCGGGAAGAGTGACCACTGTGAACAAATTTGTGAACAAAGTTTTCATCAAATACTCCCCCTCAACTAGTGATATAAACGGTTGAGGTTTTGAAATCATATGGGAAGTACTTGTCTTTTTGAGCAAAACCTTGAAAAATGAAAGGTTTGATAGGTTTTACTCAAAAATAAGAAGCTTTCGCTCCTTTTATAAGGATTGTGGCACTGAGGCGTACCACAGGGTCCTTTCTTGACAATTGCGGGTTGTACACTGTTATGTGTGCACAAGCCATTCACATATTTAATCATACATCCAAAATCATGTGAAGGAAACAATTCAAGGGGTACCAGGAAGTGCAGTGATGTTCCCAGGAGTGCGCACAGGGCGTTGAAAGCCGGTGATGTTTATCCTGGGTCTACCACCAACATAGCTCTCCAAGCGTCTGAACTGATCCCTTCTGAACAACCGTTCATCAATCATGGTGATGATACGTCTCACATTCCTCCTGTCCTGAGAGTTCCAGCGCTTAGGATTCCCAACCTTCAGGCGTATATCCTTCAATCTGTACGCCAATCCATCCCTAACCATCTTCAAGGTATGATCCCCGAATTTGTGGAGTTCACTACACGCCATGAGGCAGTTTCTGCGAAGTTCACTGCGGTAAACAATGCCGAAAGGGTTGCTGATGAGCGTGAGTTGTGTGAGCTGGTTGATGTCAGGAAGATCAAGCTGTGGTGGAGTGAAGTTTACACGTTTCTGATATGATTCAACAGCCATCTGGATATCTTCGACACGTTCTTTGATCACGATGCGTCTAATGAAGATGAGAACTGACTTGATAAATTCACGTTGAACTTCAGTCGAGAATTGTCTCATACGACCCTGTACTTTTGCAAGGTACATGTCTTCGATGTCGTTGAGGGACAAGTTCTCAAAGTCAGCTTCGGAGAATCCATAGTCCTTTTCATCTTGTCGTTTGACTATGATATTCTTCAAGAATGTGTAGTCCCACTTAGACTTGAGATCAATGTGTTTGATGGCCACGATGTCCTTAGAGCAATACACTTCATGTTGAGACTTCTGAACCAGGCAGCTTCTGTAGTAGATTCTTCGGCGTTCAGGCCAATGATGAATCCCATACAATGCATCTTGGTCGTATGCTAGCACGTTGTCAGAGAACAAGTGATTTGCACGTTCCTCGATAGCTATGCAGTTTGAATAACACGCCGCTGGGAATGGAAGAGTCAATGATGTAGCGTATTTGCGTGAACCATCGCCACCATGGATAAGAAATTCCAGGTCTTTGTTGAAGAAATATCGGAAGGGAATCCTTGGTTCGTCTGCTTGGCCAATGGTCGGTAGGGGTTTGGTCCAGTCTGTGTAGTATGGAGGGTTGTCCCTTTGTGTGAAGTCAATGTTTGCTTCCGGATTGAGCCAATCCATGTTGTTAGACATAGCTCGAGCGATGTTCTCAAGATGATATTCGACCTCGAGGGCGCTTTCAGAGCTGTTCTTCAATAGAAGGAATGCTTCATTCTTGATGCGCTTCAATTCGGATTTCGTCATTTTCTTCACACGGAATCGTTCTTGCAGAATCTTTGCATGCTCCAAAGTACTACCGTCTACCAATTCTTGACCTTCTTCAGGGTAGGGAGTTTGATTGACAAGTGTGGAGAACCATTCATACTCTTCGGTTTTATCGTCATCTAGCCATGGTACGACTCCGGGCTGAGTCGTCTGTTTCATCTTTTTGGAAGGCTTTGATGATGAAGCTGGTTTCTGCACTTGTTTGGGTGAGGTGGGTTGTTGTCGGGGCTCAAGGACCTCTTCATCGTCACCACCCGTGTACTCAAAGTGATCACCAGTTTTCTGAGTCAGGGGTGGTAACTCGGAATCGTCCCGAGGTTTATCAGTAGAAGATCGATGTGGAGGAGACTTATGTTGAGAAGAAGTCCGTAGTGGAGGAGGTGGCATCGAAGTAGATTTACCAGACTGCTTCTGACGTTTCGGTGCAGAGTCCTTATCCTTATCATCGTCATCTCTTGGTCGTTTGGGTTGATCGGCTGACTCCTTGCATGATGATCTGAGTTGATAGTCAAGTAGGATTTCGAAAAATTTAGCTTCATCTGAAGTAAACGTTCCAGATCTCTTTGACATTTGCATCACAAGTTTAGCTATTAACTCAGGTTCAGAGAGATCAGCTTCTTTGGCCATTGTATTTTTAACCAATGCTACGATGTTAGGGGTGAGTTGTCTGGAAAATACGTCTTTTGTCACACTGGGGACAGTGTCGAGAAGAAACTTGTGAGTATGATCTCTTGCTGTCTTCTCCAGTTCCTTTTGGACTTTAGGAATGGTATCCTGAAGGTACTTTTTAGTGTAACCTTCAATCATTTCATCCAGTTCCTCTTTACGATGACCTTTCATGAATTCCTGGATAAACTTCCTTTCTTCTTGCATCTTGTCATGCTCGTTATATAGATGCTGTATGTGATCAGCAAAGAAATTCAACTTGATGTTAAGTGCGTTTTTCTTTCTGACTTGTTTTACAGCTTTGGCAATCCGTTCATGAGCATGAGAAACCCAAGTTTTAGGTGGTTTCTTCACGGATTTGGATGATGATCTGGTTGATTTCGTTGATGGTGGTGGTGAGGAGTGAGATGAAGAGTCCGATGATGAGGAGACATGAGGTGACTTCATGTCCTTAGGAGTTTCTGAGGTTTTCTCCTTTGAGTGTGTTGGACTGTCTAGAAGAAACTTTGAGTAATCATCCTCGTCATCCTTAGACTTTTCTTTCTCAGGTTCCTGTTTTTCAAAATCATACTCAATGGTGTCTTCAACAGGCGGTTGTTGTTGCAGAAGAGTGGTGGCACCAGATCCCTTATCGGGTTGATTAACCGCATCAGGATCTGGAGAGGAGTGGGCAGCACCACTTGATCCTCCGGGGCCTCCCATTTGTTCTTTAGCAAATTCAGCGGCCTTTTGAATGTGTCGGACGTTGTGAAACTTTTTTCTGTATGATTTGTCCAATTGCTCTTCTTCATCATCTTCAGAGCTCTCATCATAAGATACAAGTGCAGTAGTCTTCCCTTTTTCTTGGACAGCTGGAGGACTTAGAGGTTTTTCTACTGAGGGATTAACATCCTTTGCAGTCTCAGAGTATGAGATCTCTTCATCTGTGTCAGTAGCATCAGAGTCCTCGTCCCTGAGCTGTCTTTGCGGTTCAGGTGAAATGATAGGAGTGGCTTCCAGAGACGGAACTTTCGTCTTAGGAGTAGGTTTCCTCTTTGGAATAGGTTTCTTCTTTGGAATATTCCTTTGACTACCTGTACTTGTGACACTTCCAGCACTTCCTCTTCTGGTTCTCCTGACCGGTGTTCCAGAAGATTTTTCGTCAAGATGACCAACTTTGCTTTGTCTAACTGCTTCCAGATATCTTTGGTACGTTTCGAGCTTTCTGACATCTTCAGTTAGAAGAAAATCTGGCAATACAGCACCTTGTTTCTTTGTGGACGTTTCCTTGATTCTAACAGTGAGAATGGGTTCCGTCAACATATCGTGATTGTCTGGGTCATTGAGCCTCTTGGGAATGTCAGGGTGAAGTCCAAGTGCTCTCTGGATCAACAATTTGGTATATCTGATGTAAGGAATCTTTGAGCCAAGTTTGTTGAGAAATGACATCATGTCATCCCAAATCAGAGCTTCAATGGCGATGTGTTTCATGTTGACAAATGCCCAAAATATTTGCAGTTCTATGAGCTTAGGATGCTCATAGCCGCTATCACGACCAGAAACAGACTTGGTGATGATCATGTAGAGTGTTCTCCATGGTTGAGGAATACTCTTAAGCTCTACGAGAGAGTGCTTGGTGATTACTCCTGTAGCCTCGTCATAACCGATATCGATTAAGAATTGGAGAGTTAGCTCTTCAGCAGGTGTGGCATAAAGTTTGGTTGGATTGACTTCAGGAATAAGGAGAGCAGCCCTTAAGTCTTCAGGTGTAATAGTGACTTGTTTGTGGTTCAGAGTCACTGTTACAGCAGTCCTTCCTTTGACCCTTTCCATAGTGTTCCAGAACTGTTGGATGTAGATCTCAGGAATGGTTGCAGAGTTAGTAAGCATGTTCTGATATGGATGAGTCCTCAGAATATCGATAGCAATGAGACATGAAGATTCAGAGCAAGTGAGGGTGTCAAAGTCAACACGGAGGTTATTCTTTCCAATCTTCATTGGATAGCCATGAGGATAGATATCAGCAATGGAGAGAACTTCAGGTGCATCCATATTCATTTGTTCAGCCATGTCGTGATCTGAAATAACATTAGCCAAAAGAACCAACATATCGAAAGACATAATGTTAGTCAACAGAAGGTCTTATTGTCTAGTTGTTGAATGTATAGTGATAATGATTGTTACGAGTTCTAAGTCACTTGTATGTTCAATCAATGATGTCGTGAAATGTTTCGTGAGTTAGTTAACTTTAAGTTTTAAAGCTTATTTTATCATATATTGTTCACAACATATCAAACGATTTAAGTTTATTAGTGACATTTTGGATTCGTGATGATATGATTAGTTTATTTACAAGTTTGTACAAGTAACAATTCATCATGAAGGTCAATCCATGGTTAAGCGTAGTTTTGGTAAAGATACGCGTAGACAGGAATGATATATGTTTTAGGCGTAAACTTACGCGTAGAACCCTAACTTACGCGTAAGAAATGTTACGCGTAGGAAAAGGAGTCCTTATGCGTAGAGTCTATGCGTAGGCATATATAGTCCTTACGCGTAAGGATACTCGTAAGAGTTGACCTTAAGCGTAGGGGTCACTGTTTACGCATATCCTTCACAGGATACGCGTAGTCCATTGTAGAACCTTAAGCGTAGAAGCTACGCGTAAGACAAGTCTTACGCATAACCAGCTACGCGTAAGGTAATCCTTATGCGTAGATAATCAAATGACCTTGATTCTGAATTCTAAGCGTAGCAATCCTGAAATAAATTTATCAAATCATCAATATTAACACATACAAACATTTTATCATCAGATCATGGCAATAACATTTGTTACACAGTTATGCGTAGAATTGCATACGCGTAGACTAAACCCTAGATCTACGCGTATGGATTCTAGCCGTAGATTATGCACCATTTAAATTCTGGTAGTTCAAGAGTGTTGGTATAGTCATTAGGCCAAGTTATAACATCCAAATTGTTGTGAATCAAGAATACCCAAAGTTTATAAGCTTTAAACCCTAGTTTCGAATTGATGATCAATTCGTGTTTCTGGGTGGCCATAGACTTAGGAAATCATCAATTTAACAACTCAAGAGCATAAAACAACAATCTTTTTAACCAAGACACTTCACATTTAGAAACACCCAAATCGACTAATAAACCCTAGTTTTTAAAACTCATCAATTTTGAGTTTCTGGGTGGATTTTGATGGTAAAAATGTTATCCTTGATGCTTAAGAAACGTTTTGAGACAAACCATTTTACCCCAAACATACACACAATGATTGTGTGTTCATACGCTTATGCGTAGAACACATAATCACGCGTAAAAATCGTTTTAGCCATAGGATTTGAATGAGATTAAATACCTATGCTTAGAAACATGTTTTACACAAGAAACTACTTACAACTTGATGATCAAAAGCACGGTTTTGTTGAGAGATTATTAGGCGTAGGATCTTTTTGAGGTTAAGAATGCAAATGAGAAGTGAAAGGTTTAGGTGGAGAGGATTATTTATTAAAATAGACTTTATCATTTTGACATTTTTGGTCCCTCCACCTTTTCCATTTTCATCCAAAGCTTTTTAACTTCCTAATTTTGTTACCAAATGAAGTTTTTAGAAAAGAACCTTGACGACACTCCCCCTCGACTTGAGAAAATAATGAAAGGTTGTTAATTAAAGTCCGAGGAGTGTCTTTGAACCAGGAAATGTACCACCATTTGTAAAAGAATCAACCGAGATGTGATAACATGCAAGTACACAGATGTTTTAAAACAGTTAATGGATTATTTTCTCCCCCTCAACACTTGATCGGAAAAATACTGAATTTTGAGAGATTGAAGTGTTGACGGAAGAAATGTACTTGCCATGTTGAAAGAAATGTAGATTAGGAGAATATTTTTGTTGTTTTATCAGGTTTTATATTTTTGTATTTTGTTTTTGAAAGATTTTATTTATTTACAAAAGAGGTTTTGGTGTTCGACAGGTTTTTAAGACTGTTTTAAGAGGTCATCCAGTTCCTCTTGAGTCAAACACCTCATACCAATTCGGTGGACCAACTCATTAAACCGAGCGGGAGGCAAGGCTTTTGTGAGCAGATCTGCCAATTGGTATTCAGTACCCACAAAGTATAATTCAACGGTACCCTGTTCCACATGGTCCTTGATGAAATGATAGCGTAGATCAATGTGCTTTGATTTCGAGTGCTGAACTGAGTTGCACGAGATTGCAATGGCACTCCGATTGTCGCAGTACATCGGGATTCTGTCAAATACGTAACCATAGTCTTTGAGTTGTGTTCTCATCCAAATGACTTGAGCACAACACGCGGACATGGCTACATATTCTGCTTCAGTTGATGACAGCGATGTACAATCCTGCTTCTTTGATTGCCAAGACACCAATTTATCACCGAGAAATTGTAGAGCTCCTGAAGTACTTTTCCTTGAGTCTAAGCATCCTGCGTGATCAGCGTCTGAAAAAGCGATTAGTTCAAAACCAGAATCCTTCGGATACCAGATCCCCAAATTAATGGTTCCCTTTATGTATCGGAGGATTCTTTTAGCCTCAGAGAGGTGGGTTTCAGTTGGTCGCGACTGATAACGGGAGCATAGATAAACGGCAAAGACAATATCAGGTCTGCTAGCTGTTAGATACATGAGGGACCCAATAATACTTCGGTATTTGGTGGGGTCAACTAATTTCCCATGTAAATCAGCATCTAGCTTCTTGGTATGAGCCATTGGTGTGGCATAAGTATCACAGGTATTCATTCCAAATTTGTTTAACAGTTCAAGGGCATATTTGGACTGACTCAAGAAAATACCACGGGGTGATTGATGAACTTGCATTCCTAGAAAGAACGTAAGTTCACCCATCATGGACATTTCAAAATTTTTCTTCATGAGTTTTGCAAAAGCGATTGAAAACTTTTTATGTGTTGACCCAAAAATGATGTCATCCACGTAAATTTGAACAATTAAGATGTGTGCCCCGTGATATTGTATGAAAAGAGTTGGGTCAACCGAGCCTTTGGTGAAATTATTGGCAATGAGGAAAGATGATAGCTTATCGTACCATGCCCGAGGGGCTTGTTTGAGACCATAAAGAGCTTTGTTCAGTTTGTAGACATGGTTCGGGAACTCAGGATCAACGAATCCATCTGGTTGGCTGACATAGACCGTTTCTTTAAGTTGCCCATTGAGAAACGCCGTTTTGACATCCATCTGATAGACCGTCATGTTCATGTGAGCCGCGAACGCGAGAAATATCCGAACAGCCTCAAGACGAGCAACCGGAGCAAAAGATTCTTCAAAGTCTATCCCTTCTTCCTGACGATAACCCTTAGCAACTAGCCGTGACTTGTTTCGGATGACATTCCCTTCAGCATCCAATTTGTTTTTCCAAATCCATTTTAGACCAATGACGTAGACCCCTGTTGGTCTTTCAACCAGTTCCCATACTTCAAGACGTTTGAATTGGTTGAGTTCTTCTTGCATGGATTCAATCCAGTTGTCTTTTGTCATTGCGTCTTTAATGTTTTTAGGTTCTGATTGGCAAACAGTGAGTGCATAAATGCAGTGTTCACCATCTGAGTGAAGACGTTGTCTCGTAACGACTGGTTGATTCGGGTTGCCAATGATGTTAGCCAGAGGATGGTCTTTTGTCCATCTATGTGTAGAGGGTTGATGTTGGTATACATTGTGCAGATTCTGAGGATTCAAATGGTTTGTTGAAGATTCCGCGACATCTGGTGCAGCAGTCTCATTTGCAAATGGGTTGAAGAACGCATTTGGATCAAAATCTGCGGGTGGGGGTACTTCATTCAGAATATCATCAGCTGGTTCATCATTGTTGGAAGCGGTGTGTTCAACTGTTGTGTTGGAGTCAATTGGTGTAGGTGCATCTTCAACAGTAGTTGTTGTAGCAGGTGTATCAGGTATAGGAATATTATCAGGTTGTGCAGCGGAAACAGCGGATACACCAGGAGCACGTTCATCAATATCGTCACAGAACAGAGGAGCAAATAACCTTTCCATTTGTTGACGAGTTAGCTGAGGGCTTTCTTCAGCTGATGATGGGGGTTGAGGGAAGTTTAAACGGTTGTGACCGGGTTCTAAGCTGTTATACTCAGAAGCCATTTCCGTGAGTTCATCGAAATGAGCATGAATCGTTTCCATTACCTCCTTAGTTCGACGATTCCAGATTCGGAAACCTTTAGAATTGTCACAGTATCCAAATCAGCTTTTGCTTTGAGCTTTCCAAAATCATCACGATCATTATTCGGATAGCAAAGGGATCCAAATACATGAAAGTGTTTGAGGTTCGGTTTGTAGTTGTGGACAAGCTCAAAAGGTGTTTTGTTGTGGCGTTTTGTGATCATAGAACGGTTTTGAGTATAGCATGCAGTAGATACAGCTTCTGCCCATAAGTAATCTGGAAGTTTAGCATTGATTAACATTGTTCTTGCAGCTTCCACTAACGTTCGGTTTCGTCTTTCAACAACTCCGTTTTGTTCAGGTGTCCGTGCAATAGATGTTTGATGCTGAATTCCCACTTTCTCATAAAATTCACGAAGGGTTTTGTTAACAAATTCAGTTCCTTTGTCTGTCCGAATAATCCTGACGGTGTTGCGGAGCTGAACCTGTATCTTTGTGAGAAAGGTGATGATCATTTGTGGAGCTTGGTCTTTGCTACGAAGAAAATAGACCCAAGTCCATCGTGAGTAGTCATCAACAATTACTAAAATGTAGCGTTTGCCATTGATCGTTTGCACGCGCATCGGGCCACACAAATCCATGTGAAGAAGATAAGCACATGCTGAGAGCTGTGTTCCACCTTTGAAGGAAAATGAGCACGAGTGCTTTTCCCTTGTTCACATGCTGAGCAAAGGTGATCTTTTGAATACCGGAATCGTGGGAGTCCTTCAACTAGTTTGTGTCGAGCAAGGTTGGTGATGGTTTGAAAGTTTAAATGTGATAGACGACGGTGCCATAGCCATGATTTTGTAGATGTTGCCTTTGAAAGTAAGCAAACGGGAGAGGAAGCAACCATGTCTTGCATAGAGATAGTGTAGAGACTAGAATTACGCGAGCCAGACATTAGGTCGTTTCCTTGTAGATCACGAATGAAACAAGTTTTCTCCCTGAAAGCAACCTCCAAATCTCCATCACAAAATTGACCTACTGAAAACAGATTGTGACCGAGGCCTTCCACATAGTAAACCCTGCTGATTTCGATGTTCCCATTAACATAATCTCCGTAGCCCATGATGGCTGCGAAGTGATCGTTCCCGAATCTGACAGTGCCAATGAACTTTGCAATAAAGTTTGATAACAGTTTAAGGTTGCCTGTCATGTGTCGGGAACATCCGCTATCAACAATCCAGAGAATGATCTGTATCACCTGCATTACACACAGACGACACAGATGGAATAGAAGTAGATGTGGAACCCGAAATGTTAGAGGGTTCCAAAGCAGGTATGTCAGATATACACACATTCATAAGTTTAGGAATCCATTTAAATCCTAGTGTGTTATATATCCATTTTTGCCATCTATAACTACTCTTTGCTTTAGTCTTAGTGAAAGAACTAGGTGGTACAACATTCTTGGGAGGTGAAGCGGGAGCTACTGTGATAGCAATGGTTGCCTTAGAATCTAAAGATGGTGGTTTACCAAGCACTGACTTAGAATGATTAGTGGGCCTAGAGGTAGTCCGATTCTTAGGATTCCGTAATCTAGAGATTATAGCTTTTGCAACACATTTGTCATGACACTCAGAATTCATATTCTTTTGACAAATATCACAAGGTGCATCAGACTGAATATCAAAGGTACTCAACGGTTTAGCATTCGTTACATCACTATTTCTATTACATTTGCCAGACGTAACATCTATAGTGGAAGTAACTTGAGTTTTATTCAGATTCCTAGGGTGTTCTTCTACTTTAGCATTCCTTATTGATCTTTTCTTAGGTCGCAACTTCCTATTCTTCGTTTGATTGCTCCTAGGCTGTGAAGTGCGGACGTTTGGAAAAGATGCAACTATTCCTGTTTCAGTAGAGGGAAACACATTAGCAACTTGTGATTTGGCAGTGGGAATTCTAGGTTCACGATTACTGAGTGTGACTGGTGCTAATCTCTTAATCACAGTAGGCGGGAGTTGTTCATACTTTCCTAACATTTCCCGTAACTTAGAGATGGTGTGAATCAGATCTTGATTTTCAGAACGAATATTACCAGCAAAATTCATGACATCTCTAGTGTGAGCCAGATAGTGATCAAGTTCATTAGATGCTTCATCTCGAGTCTTTTTGAGTAAATCAAATATGACACCATATTCCTGTTTAACTTTTAAAAGTTCTTGTTCATATTTTGAGATTTGACTTTTCAAAGACACGTTTTGATCATCCAGATGCTCAATTTTAGTATCAGAAGATTTTGCACTCAATTGAGCGATTTTCTTTTGAAAACTAAGTTGATGGTTGTGAATATCTTTTTCACACCAATGTAGACGTCGTTTTGCATTGTAAATTTCCGTGTGTAATCGTTTATTTTCAGCTTTTAAAGACTCGATCTGAAGCACATTATCGGTGTTTTCAACAGTTACAACAGTTTCAACATTATCAGCAGAGATATGATCAGATGCATATGGCAACGAATAGAATAGCACAACATTATGGATATCAGCACAGATAACATCTTCCAAGAGTCGATCAACATCTTTTCTCAACAGTTTCTTTTTGCGTTTTGTGTTAGTAATAGATGTTTCTGTTTTCTCGAAAACGTTTTTCATTACCCCAAGTTCCTTATGAAAATCCTTTTCCCAGGCAATTGCACAACTTTTCAAGTTTTTAACATTAGGTAAAAGATTTTTCTGAAAAATGTCTCTTTGTTCTCGCGCCAGAGGCAATTGAAAATGTTCAACTTTTATTTCAGATCGATATTCTATCTCATGTTGTAAAATTTTGAGGTCAGCCATGAAAATGTCAAAATATCGAAGAATTTTTCGATTTTCAGGTTGTGAGTTTACTTCGCTAATGGAAGGTAAAGGACCATAAGTTTGTGCAAAGACTGTTTTGGGATTAACAATAGAAGACTCGGGTGTTTTGATGATAATCCTTGGTGTGTTCGAAGAATCCGTTGGTGTGACGAAAGTGACCGCGTTTTTATAATTAAAAGGTTTGTTGTAAACAACGGTTTTTAATTTTGATCGACTCTCGTCTTCTGCATCTAATTCCTCTTGACGATGATATTCAACAACACTCATGACAGTATTATCAATTTTGTATTGTGCACTGGAAACTTCAGGAGTTGGTTTGAATGTTTTTAGTGAAAGCTTTGGTTTGTAATCAGCTAGATTTTTTCCATATCCATTAGGATTAGGTTTTAAGGTAAACTTTTCAATAGCTGTTACTGATTCACCATGTTTGTAAACAACAGTTTTAAACTCTTTAAGTTTGTTTTGCAAACCGAGAATTTCTGCAAGAAGGTCATCTACCCGATTCGTTGAATGCTTTTTGTATGCGGAGAACTGTTTTTGACAATTTAACAACTCAGCCTTAGCATTTTGATTTTCCAAGGTGAGAGCGTTAATTTGCTTTTTATGTTCATGTTTCAGTTGTTCTAATTCGGACAATAAAGCATTCTTCGAGGCGGCTAGATCACGCATCTGTCTCTCTAAATATTTTTCGTTTTGATGAGATTTTGCAAAAGCGGCTTCAAAACCTTTTTCACGGTTTTCTTGAGTTTTGAAAAAGTTGAGTTGCATTTGTAAACATTCAAAATCCTTGGTTAACAGTGCATTTTTGCTTTTTAAGGATTGATTTAATGCATAACATTCCTCCATTTTGATTTTATGGTCTTGAATTAATCGAGCAAAATCCGGGTGAGGCAACAGATCATCTTGTTCAACGTGAGTCTCAACATGATCATTCTTTAGATCCTCAAGTACGACCACGGAGTCAATTTGATTATCAAGGGAGACCATAAGGTCATCTTGATCGTCAAATGTAACTACAGGGTTAACTTGAAAATCATCAGAAGAAGATGTAGAAGACTCATTTTGAACAGTCTGATCCGTGCCGGATTCAGATATTGGCGGAGATATTAGTTCAGATATGATGATGGTTTGTTCAGGTACCTGAGACAAGCCATCAGTGTCATACACTGGGCCTGAATCACTCATGTGTAGCTCATGCATATTAGCCATCAACATAACAGCTGCATTAGCCTGCAAGTCCTCCATATCATCATCTGAGTCTGCATCTGCCATAAAGCTCTGTTCTTTGTTTGTGAGAGATCCACCGGCTTCATCCTTAAGAGCCAAAAGTAAGGCCTCTTTGAAATAAGCACTGCCCCTAGTCCTTGGCTTTGGGCATGCATTAGCCAGGTGTCCCTTCTCATTGCAGTTGTAGCATCGAAGACCATTTAACCGATTCTGAGCATTTCCCTGTTCCACCACTTGAGCTCTGTTGTTATTCCTACCCACAGCATTAAACCCTTGACCACCGCTCATCTGACGACCATAATCACGATTCTGAACTTCAACACGTCCATTGTTCACAACAGCTTGAGTCCGTGTGTTAGATGAGGAACGAAGACGATTGTTGGATTTGTTGGTGTAACGGCCAAAAGCATTAGCAATCATCACAAATCCTTGTTGCAATGCTTCGAATGGATCGATTTCCTCAGTAGCTTCACTGACATATGCTTGAGCATTGTTGCTGTATGGGACCAATTGATTTTGTTGAGGTTGAGGTTGTTGCTGTGAAGGTGTGTTGGAAGCAGTTGGTTGAGTTGCTGGTTGAGAGGGATAATTCTGTTGAGCATACAAGGCAAGTTGTTGATTGTCCGGTTGTGATTGTTTAGCAATTTGAGCACGAAGAATCCGTTCCCGATCAACTTCCTTCTCATGAGGCTTCAAGTAATCGTACAACAATCCATAAGTAGAATGATGCATATTCTTCGCTTGACGGAGAAAAATGACATACTTCTCCCATTCTGGACCAAGACTACTCAGGAACTTAGTATTCACTGCTATTCTTGGCATGATGATGTTGTGTTTATCCAAATCATTGATGATGTCTGAAAATCGGTGATGATATGACTCAAGTGTCTCTCCAGGTTCAATCATGAAGTGTTCATACGCCAAGTAAATTTTGGATTCCAAATCCTCCTGATTGAGTACAGATCCTTCCATAAGAAGACGAATATGATCCCACATTTTTTGTGCAGTCTTTTGAGCATCAACACTACGAAGAATTGGGTTTGGTAATCCTAAGAGGATGTATTCCATTGCAAGTTCATCAGCTTCATAGTGTAGAATTTCTGTAGCATTTAGATCTGCAACTGTAGCAATGTTGATTTGTTCATCTCTTGGTGGAACAGCAGTTGGATCTCCGGGTATAGTGACAGTAGGCATCTCAAATGGACCTTCTAAGATAACCTTCTTTAAGAACTTTCCGTGTGGCTTCTTCAGATCACAGAACCTAAAGAACCTTATCACCCATTGATCGTAGTTTCCTGGAGTGAGCATTGGAGGTCTATCAAGTGATCCAGCTTCATGAATTGATTGTTGGCTGCTTAAAGCTTCACACATCTTTGCAAACCAAGTGGGTTCCTTCATAGTGCTTCGTGATGGATGTTGATTGAAATCGTTTGTGTAGGGTAGAGTTTGAAGACTTGGTGGTAGGTTGAACCATTTGTGGTTGTGGAATTGCACCAAGTTGTGGAGTATGTTGCTGATTAAATTGTTGTTGATAAATGGCTTGTTGTTGATTCCATTGTTGATGTTGTGGAGTTAATTGTTGTTGTTGTTGATGATTATAAGTGTGAGGGAAGTAGTTAGAGTATGGTGGTTGAGACATGATGATAAACTTGTGTAGTAAGAATGGATCTTTGTAGTCGAATGAACCTTTGTTGATGAAGTATCCTTAGGCGTAGAAATGACAAGAACCAAGTAGCACTTATGCGTAAAAACACCAAAAGTTACGCGTAACAAGAATAGTTACGCGTAGGATTTAGCTTACGCGTAAGCAGGAAAAAAAGACTAAAGTTACGCGTAAACAGTAAGTTAGGCGTAGAAAGTTAGGCGTAGGATTACCTTATGCGTAGGACTAAGTCTACGCGTAAGATGAATCTTAAGCGTAAGATTTTCTACGCGTAAGCTTTATGCTTAAGCGTAAGATTAGGGTTTTATCCCAAGTGATCTTTTACACTTCACAGTGCAAAAGATATCCAAAGTCGACGTATTTTCAGACTTATCCAAGTAAGAAAACACGGAATAAACCAGAAAATTGAAGATCAAACCAAGGAAAGTCTTACGCGTAATTTTAGGGTTTTGTTACGCGTAAGATTACTCGTAACTGTGATTCTAACCAAATGTGTTTCTAAACCAGTTTTTGTGTGTTGAAATAGCTTCAATAACACCAAAATAACACAAAAGTGTGAAACTTGATGATCCAAAGCACTTAAAACGGTTATGCGTAGGATAACACACGCGTACAAAAACAAGCTTAAAAACAAGGAAAAACACGTAAAGTTCCAAACTTTTTGCCAAAAACCAATAGTTTAACACCTAATAACGTTGAAAGTACAAGAATCTTGGATTCAAAAGTGTAAAAAATCAGTTTTTAAGCGAACCAAAGATTGTGTTATCTTTACGCGTAAGACCCAAATCAAAACTTCAAAAACAAACGAGTACACCCAACTATTTGGCGATTGATACCACTGTTAGGTCACTAGTTTTACAACACAAGCTTATAGAGAAGAGATAAAGGCGGATGAACAAGTTATCACACACACACACACGTAATACTAAACACGGTTAAGGCAAAGAGAGTATGTGAAAAGAAAACTTGAACAACCAACCCTCAAATGAGGGTTTACAATAGTTTATATAGGCAAGGAGCTAGGGCAACACTCCCTCTCCTTCCCTATTCCTTATTGGGCTTGGGCCTCAGCTTATGGGCCTTCTACATAAGCTGGACCTTAAACAAACATAAAGGCCATAACAAAGCTACCTATTACATATGAAATATAAATACTTGAAATACTGTTTAGGAGTGATTCCAACAACATGTGGGCTAGCCAATTCTTGGATTCCAAAAAGGAATAGACCATGGTGAACTGATGACCATACAACCCTCAGCAGTTAAGCATGGGTGGTTGTAGACCCTATGATTTTGAGCAAACCATTACAGCTATCAACAGATTTGTCGTGTCTTTACCAAAGCTGTACCCTTTGGACTAGCTAACTCTTTGACATACACAAGGTACATCAGGTGAGTTGAAAACCATCAGAATTGGACAACAAACAAACCTGCATAAAAGTTGTTTTTTTTTTTTTTTTTTTTTTTTTTTTTTTTTAAATAAGAATTGAAACATTAACACAAGAAAAGTCATAACACAAATAAAAAGCAACAAAACAAAGTAATGCAGAGGGTACCATGTGTCCTGATATGGATGAGGATGAGGCCTATTGCAGTTGTTGAAGTTGAGTCTTGATCAATCCCACCAATGTTAAAGCAGACTGTCTTTCATTGCCCACAGGATCTGGAGGAATTTCCAATTTCTGACTCAGCATCTTTTCCATAAGTCTTTTGGGAAAAGGATACTTTCTTTCAGAAAACATGCAGACAGTGATTCCACCCTTAGTCTCAAGTACATGCACACGAGGGAGAGGATAGAATCTCCAGGATGCAAGCTTCCACCGATGTGAGTTTTCCCAAATGGAATGTGCTTTGCTATTGGGAATGTGAGAGTTTAACAGGACTTGAAGATCCCCTGGTAAGAACATCCCAGAACCTTGTGGTTCCTTGTTGCAGTAATAGGTGGTAACACGAGCGAACAGAGAAAGCAAGTCTGCCCTGTCTACCAAGTGTAGAATTTCCTTTAGAAAGGTGAATTCCATTGAAGTGGAGTCCCTTCGATGAATGACATTCATCTCATCATCCTTCAATTTCCAATCTACCACCTCATCTGAATTTCCATCAGGAAAATCAGCAGCAGAGCCTTCAATAATGAAAGTTGAGTCATCAGCTTCAAGATCCAAAGGAGATCTTTTGGCCATTCTCTTTTTCCTTCTTCCAGGTTTATAGATTTCCCCAGTGGGAGCATTTTCAACTTGAACATTTGTGGTAGGACTTGAAGAGGTAGAGAGACTTAGTTGGAGCACGAAGTGCATTCATCCTGTGGAGCATCTTTATCGCCCTTTCTGTTTTAGTTTCTGAGAGATCAGCTTCCTTAACTCTGGAAGCTTTTTGGGTGTCAATGGTAGCCACAGATGAAGTGGGGACAGATATATCAGGTGCTTCAGGAGAATTGAAATGTGGTTCAGCAGATGGACTCGTGTCAGTAGAAGAAGCAACTTCAGAAGTAGCTTCAGCAGGAATGACTGGAGAAGTCACCTTGGGTGGAGCATCATCTGACTTAAGTCTTTTGGCTTCTTGAGCAGCTTCATTCTCAACAATCCTTTTCAAGTTGGTAGAATGTGCTGAAGATGATGATCTGTCCCTCATGATTTGGTTATATTTGCGAAACAGGACAGGATCAGGAAAAGCTATGACTTGTTTCATTGTTAACCCAGAGTTGTACATTGAGCATTGGTTCTTCACCACCATTCTTATTTCAGCTTTAGAAGGAGGTTTGTCTTTGTTCTTCTGAGCTTTGATGGCCCTTTTTGTGCGATAGCTTCTTGCTTCCTTTGTCTTCCCTGAGCCATCATTCGCTCCACATAATTGTCACTGAGGAAATCTCCACCTAGTATACTTTGAGCAAGAGAAGGTCTTGAAATGACTTGCTGAGTTAGAATATCCCAGTGTTCAGCAGGCATCTGAACCCTCATTGCATCCAGTTCTCTTCGTCTCTCAGGAGTTAAAGAGGAAAAGTCCTCTGTTTCAAGTTGACGAGCTAATACTTCACTTTCCTTTGACTTTTCAAACTCTGCCAATCTACTTGTTTGACCTAGTCTTTCCTCCTCACTTACCAGGTCTGGACCAAGCTCATCGTCAGTTATTATATCTTTCCCTTTATCATCAGGCTTCTTGGCACACTCTTCTTCAGTTAAATCAATGACAGGAACCTCTGTAGTAGTACCTAAGTCAACATGTTGATGCAGATTATCAACTGGAGTGGTCATAGCAGCAATGTCAGACAGATCTGCTGAAGGTGAAAGGTCTGTTGGTTCTTGAACTGATGAAGATTGATTAGGATCTGAAGATACATCCTCCATTTGCACATCAGCAGATGCATCCTTATCAACCCCATGTTCCTTTGAAGCTTCAGAAGAAACCTTATGTGAAAAGGATCTCCTTCTTCTTTTGTAAAGGACAGGTTCCTTCTTCCTTGAGGAAGTAGCAGCTACTGATGAAGGATCATTGAGAGAGACATCAGCCAACATGTCCAGAGACTCAAAATGAGGTACTTTTTGTTCTTCATCAGAGGAAACCACAAGCTTCCTTTTGGAGGGCCCTTTTAGTTTGTCCTCTAATACCTTGACTTGATTCTGCAGTTCTTCAATCTTACTCCCAAGAGACGACTTGGTCTCTGCAAGTTCCTTTTTCAGACTATTAACCTCTGCAGCATACCTGTTGACAAGAGCATAGACAGATGAGAGTGTAATAGGGTCCTCAGCTCCACCAGCAGATTGCTCTGTGGTAAGGGGAGCTTCATTGGACCTTTCAGAAGAATCATGGTCATGCTCAATGTGAGGAAGATCTTCATTGAGAGGATCCCTAACAGGACTTGGTGTGGGTAGTCTATTAAGATCTGATTCATCATGTGTAACAAGTGTGGGTGTTGGACTGGGACAAGGTGGTTGGTCATGAGCAACATGAGTTGCTTCAACAGTTGATGAGGGGCCCTCATCAATGTTAACTAATGGATTACCATCAGTAGCAACAGGTGAGGAAGGAGGATTATGAGCCACATTCTCCTCATCAGCAGCCTCATTACCTTGGGGCAACATGGCTGCTAGCAAGGGATGATGTTCCCCCTGAAAGTGGGTTCTCATTGTAGCATACAATTTAGCAGTTAAAGAACTTATGGGATAGAAAGATTGAGCTTGGGTAGAGATGTCCAAAATAATTTGTAAAAACCTTGGGTACATTAAAAATTTCCCCTTTTTCTTTTGAATATTTTCAACCAAGTTTTCAAAAATATACTTAGAAAAATTGAAAGATACCCCTTGGGAAAGACACACAATACCATAGCCCAGTTGTGTAGAGAACTGGTCCCATCCTCCAGTCTTGTTGCTCATGCATTGAAGCAGCGTGTGAACCAGGAACCTCCATTTCGGGCAGAGTTTCGTCTTCAGCCACATGTCAGTTCTTGTTCATCGATAGCCAATAGCTCTTAGCCCATTAAGCACATCTTCCTTATTAGAGTAAAATACTCCATCATCATCTTCCAAGTGAAGCTTCCTCCTAATTAGGTCCTCTGTAACTATGTACTCTGTTTCATCAATCACAGCCCTAATCTCTGTCTCACTCCTCTTCTCAGCAGTTTCCCAAAATTGAGTAATCAGTGATTCATATATCTCATTTGGAGAATGAGTTAGAGCATAACAAATCTTGGACCTTTTCAGGAATTCCACCATTGGTTCGTACAGTTCATATCCCTTGCCATTTCCCAGAAATGCAACTTTGTTGTGATCATGTTTAAACTCAAGAGCCATGAGGGATATAAGTGTTTAGGGTTATGATACTTGAAATGGTGAGTGTTTGTGAAAGCGGAATGAGAGGGAATTTGTTTGTTCTGAAGAGAGTGATGGTGGATTGAGTTTTTGCCCAAATTAAAGTCAAAGAAAAACTGACCGTTTGGTTGACCATTGCTGACGTGTACTACATCTTTGACCCAACCCAAAACAATACTTCAGCAGGAACACATGATCAATCTGCTGAAGTTATAACTTCAGCAGAATGCATCAAAGATAAGAATATCTTCGGTAAGTTTCTAGAATTACTGTGCCACCCACTTGCATTAAACTCATTGAACCTCGAACCCGTCTATAAAATGATCTCAATGTAATTCATTTCTTCATCAAGATCCCCAAATAATTACCACAAACCCTAGATGCAAAATAACCCCAATTAACCAAATTGCACCATGAATACCAAACCTGAGATCATAGATCTCACTTCCTCATCTTCATCATCCTCTTCATCATCATCAAGTGGTGAATCAAACCCATGGTACCATTACTTTCCTCAACCCTATCCACGACCAAATAAGTGACCCTTTCTTCCTTTTTCAGAAGATGACAGTGTAGTGAATCCAAGTGAATCTGCTGATGATTCTGATGATTCCTATAAGGAGGGAACATCATACTCCCAACCTCCAGCACCTCGGTCTCAACAAAGACCTCGTGCCAGGAATCCGCCACTCCCCAAAGATAGAGAGGTGGTTCTTGGTCTCACTTCGCCCTCTTTTGGTGCATCAACACACATCGTATAAGAGAAGGGCTTAAGGAGGGTGGATCGATTGCATTTTGGTTGAAATGAATAGATGAAGCACACAGGACACGTTATTTTTCTCCGTCATCCTGCGTGGTCATCGTCATCATCAATCGTTTGCATCAATCCATCCTCCCATTTTGGTCCTTAGCATCTTCGTCGTGCTGGTCATGCATATCCAACCAGCCAGTTAAACGGAATGGGTGGTTATGCAAGATCTACAAAAGCAAAGCCAGCATCTAATGCATATCCAACATTCACTTAGATTTCGGAATGAAAGATATACACTAGATTAGGATTAGCTTTGTACAGCTCGTATCTTGTAGATGCATATGTAGTAGGTTGACTTTATGTAAGTTGTAAGCTGTAAACTGTTTCTTGAATGAATGAATGAACAATTTGACTTCAATTTCTTTTCTTCAGCATTATAACTTCAGTGGAATCAAATTGTTTGCTTCAGTACTTTTAATTTCAGAAGAAACAAGCAACAATCTTTTAGCTTTCTTGACCATGTACCATTGAGTCACACTTGATGAATTTGAACTTGATCATGGAATGGACAAACTGCAATCCAGACAACTGCAAAACAGACACAACACTACACAAGAACAACAAAAACAAGCTAACGAATAATTAGACAGTTAGTGTTAGCAAATAATTCTAAAGATGCAAATTAAAGAAATTTATAAAGATAAAATCTATTAAATAAACGCTATCACTATAGGCAAAATGATTTTTTTTTACAAACCTAATGATAGAAGCAAGTTTAGAAAAAGGAAAACTGTGACCTTGAACAAAATATGACACAAAAAATATGCAGAGTTTGCACAAATCCTCCCCTGAGGCATATGCCTCCCCTGAGGCCTATGCCTCCCCTTAAACTATGCAGTTAAGGGTTTAACATTCCAATATTGACCACGAGGTGTTGAAACCTTGGTCCATCAAACGCTTTTGTTAACAAGTCGGCCACATTATCATGAGTATGGATTTTTGCCACTTTTATCAAATGTTTTTCATATGCATCTCGTATAAAGTGGTGCCTGATTTCAATGTGTTTTGTTCGAATGTGAAAAACTGGATTTTTGACTATGCAGATGGTACTTTGATTATCTATATGAATTGTAGTGTTCATGAAGTTGTACCCATAGTCCAGCAATTGGTTCTGAATCCAAAGGACCTGTCCACAGCAATTTGCAGCAGCAACGTACTCTGCTTCAGTAGTTGAGGCAGCCACAATGGTTTGTTTCTTGCATTGCCAAGAAATCAACCTTTTGCCAAGAAATTGGCAGCCTCTAGTTGTGGATCTTCTATCCAGATTTGCACCAGCATAATCACTGTCACTATATGCTTCCAACTTGAAAGGAGACTCTTTTGGGTACCAAAGGCCTAAAAGAGGTTGGCCTTTGAGGTACTTAAAGATCTTCTTGACAGCATTGAGATGGGAAGTAAGTGGAGTGACTTGATGTCGAGAACAAACACTCACAGCAAACGTAATATCAGGTCTTGAAGCTGTTAGATACATCAATGAACCAATCATGGACCTGTACAGATGAACATTCACAGGTAGATCTGGTTCATTATTTGCTTTAGTCTTTGGAGCTTCATAAGGTGTTGTGGCAGTCCTGACCCCTTCCATACCAAACTTCTTCAAAATGTCCCTCACATATTTATCTTGACAGATAAAAATGCCATCCTGTTTCTGCTGAACTTGGAGACCCAAAAAGAAAGTAAGCTCTCCCATAGCACTCATTTGAAATTCACCCTTCATTAGTTCCTCAAATTCCCTGCACCAAGCTTCGTTTGTGGAGCCAAAAATAATGTCGTCCACATAAACTTGCACCAGAATGATGTCTGAATAATTCTTCTTTAGGAACAGAGTTTTATCAATAGCACCTCTCCTATAGCCATGCTTCAGCAGGAATGATGAAAGCCTAGCATACCAAGCTCTTGGTGCCTGATGTAAGCCATAAAGAGCTTTAACAACCTTGTAAACATAATTTGGGTGATCTGGGTCTTCAAATCCCTTGGGTTGAGTGACATAGACCTCCTCTTCAATCTCACCATACAGAAAAGTACCTTTGACATCCATCTGATACACCATGAACCCCATGTAAGAAGCATATGCCAAGAAAATGCGAATTGCTTCAACTCTGGCAACAGGTGCAAACACTTCATCATAATCAATCCCTTCCTCTTGTCTGAAGCCTTGAGCTACTAATCTTGCTTTGTTTTTTATCACAACACCCCGAGCATCTCTCTTATTCTTCAGAATCCACTTTGTCCCAATGGCATATTTGCCATCAGGGAGTGGAACCAAAATCCAAACTTGCTGATTGTGAAATTGTTGCATTTCTTCTTGCATTGCTTCTAGCCAGCTTAAATCGTTAAGAGCTTGAGAAACACTTGCTGGTTCCACTTGAGAAAGAAAACAAGCAAACAGACAATGCTTAAAGTCTGTGTGATTGTCTCTTTGCTGGTTGGAGACATAAGAGAGAAAATCAATCTGCCCAAATTGAGGACTTGTTATAGCCCTACGAGTTCTAACAGGTGCCAGAAGATCACCTATGATGTTGGATTGAGGATGTGCAATGTTGATCCTCTGAGTGGCAGTGGGGCTGACTTCAATGGATGAATCAAGATTAGTGATTGTTGGTTCAAATTCAGCATCATAAGAGGGTGAAGTGAAAATGCCAGCTTTGGGTTGATGATTTCCAAGATCGGAGGGTTTTGGAAAGCGTGTATGAGGTTCTCCAAAGTCTGAAGACACTTGAGAAGGAACATGAGAAGAAACAGCATAGCCTTCAGCAGATTTGTGGATGATAGGTGTGACAGAGTCAACTTCAGCAGACACGTGGTTTCTACTGATTCCTTCATTAGCCACCTCCCCATTCAGTTTCTCTGCTTCAAGCTTGGCAGCAAATTCTTGAGTCTGAAGCCTAGCAAGGTCCTCAGCATAATGAGATTCATCTTCATCACTCGTGTCAGCAATATCCTTGGAGGTGGTACCTGCAATATTGTTAGGGGAGAAAGAAGGCACAAGTATAGGTTGCTCATCATCTTCAAACTCATTTTCAGAGTCATCATCTAAGGGACCTGCATTGTTAGTGGGAGAAGCTTGAGGGCCTGCATTTTGATTAGCCATGTGTCTAGTGTAACCCAAGGAATCAGTTAAGTAGTCAAGGTCAAAGGACCCTGTATGACCCTGTCCTTGAACATTATGCTTATCTTCCAGAAATCTCAGGTTCAGCGTCTCCTCTATCTTCTTGGCTTGCAAATTGTACACCCTGTAGGCCTTACTATGAGCTGAATAACCCACAATATAACCATCATCAGCCTTCTCATCAAACTTTCCCAATGGATCACTGGTGTTCAGAATGGTCACTTGACAACCAAAAGGTTTTAGGTAGTGAATGACAGGAACCTTCCCAAAGAGAAGTTCATATGGTGTTTTGAGTTGTGGTCTTGTAATGGAGACCCTGTTTAGCACATAGCACGTTGTGCCAACAGCTTCAGTCCAGAACATAGTGGGGAGTTTAGAGTCTGCAAGCATTGATCTTGCAGCCTCTATTAGGGTCCTATTCTTTCTTTCAGCCACCCCATTTTGTTGTGGGGTTCTTGGATTACTATAGTCCCTTTTTATACCTTTTGACCCACAGAGTTCTATAAGAATAGCATTTTTAAACTCTGTCCCATTATCACACCGAATACCCTTAACCTTTTTGTTCAACTGATTTTCAACGAGAGTGATGAATTCAGTCAGTACTTGAGATGTTTCATCTTTGGTTCTGAGAAAGAAAACCCAACAAAATCTGCTATAGCCATCAGTGATCACCAAACAGAAGTACTTATGATCAATGCTTCTGACTTGAGTTGGACCAAACAGATCCATGTGAAGCAACTGAAGAGGTTCAGTAATGATGCTCATAGCATTGATAGCTTTGTAAGAAGCTCTGTGTTGTTTTCCTTTGTTGCAAGCGACACAATTATGATCATTTGTGAATACTTTGGTGGGAAGACCTTCAACAAGACCCATTTTAGAGAGTTTGTTTATGGTCTTGAAATTCACATGAGCCATCCTCCTATGCCATTTGGTGGACTCATCAAGAGATGCCTTAGCCACCAAACAAGTGAGGTCACCACCTGGTTGAACTTCATTAAGGTTGAATGTGTATAAATTGTGAGTTCGAGGAACTTTCAACAGAATTGAAGTTTCTTCTGGGAGTTTGAAGTCTTTAGACAACACAAGACATTCATTCTCAGTGAAGAGAACTTTGTTCTTAGTGTCACAGATTTGTGAAACAGAGAACAAGTTGAAATGCTGAAGTTCCTTAACATAGTACACATTTTCAAAATCTAGATGAGGTGTTTTTATGGTGCCTTTTCCTGTGATACTTCCATCACTTCCTCCAAAAGTCACATTGCCTCCTCCTTCTATGGGAACAAAATTGTGCATCATATCTCTGTTTCCAGACATGCTTCGGGAACAACCACTATCAACAATACCAATATTCTTATGCTTAAGAGGATGATCCTACAGACAACAACAAAATATATACAAACTGTTAGAATTCGATGGAGGTTCAAGTCATTACTGACTTGAACCTGCCTTGTGGATCACAGGTTTAGGACATGAAGATTTAGAGGATCCACCATTGTTCTTGGTCCTCCATTGATAATTGGGTCCCTTGTTAGTCCAAGAACAACCTGCTGAGGGCTTCACAGCAGTGCTCCCATATCCCATCCCAGCATACATAGAGTCAACATATGTAGGCCAATAACCATGTTTAAAGTATGGGCTAGTTGGTTGGACATAAGGTCTGGTAACTGAACTTCTCCAATGAGAGTCAGTATTAGCTGCTTGTGGGACATAAGGTGGAATATTAGCAACATTGGTCCAGTTAGATTTGTGTTTCTGGTGAGTAGCACATGCACCCAATCTTTGTTCATAAAAATCACAATCCTTAATCAAATGAAATTTACTTCCACATACAAAACATGTCTTCTTCTTGGAAGATTTATTCAAATAGGGAGATGTTTGATTACATGCAGAAGTACTTAAAACAGTTACATTCAAGGAATTGTTTTTAACAGACTGATTATTCAAAGATGTAAAAGACAAGTCTTCAGAAGAAACTATCTTGGAAGTGGATTCCTCAGCAGTTTCCTTAGAAGGCTTGTAAGTAGACTGGGGTCCAGGCTTGGGTGTAGGCTCAGGCTTGGGAAGGTCAGACTTCTCATTTGAATCACAACTTTCATATGAAGTAGACCCTTGATCCGATGAATTGTCACTGTCAGAGCAAGAGACAAAGTCATTAGATGAGGTATCAGGGTCTGGCAAGTCTTTTGACTTTTTGCCATATAGATGATGTGATCCATCAAAGTCAACAGTGATGGATAGGTCTGTGGGCATAAATTCACCTCTAATAGGACCAGGGACAGCATGCATATTACCTTCTTTTACAAAGTTAGCTAATCCTGCAAGTGTGGATTTACGACCATCATACCTAGCTTCTACTCCTACATATTTTTGAAAGCCTAATCCTAAGCCAGAGGTTACTGATTGACTGTTATAGAGTTCTCTAGCCAGATTATCACCTGAAATTAACCATTGTTTATTCCTAGCTATTTCCTCAGCTACCTTTTCTTTAAGCTCTAGGTTCTCAGACACAGCTTCATCCTTTGATTTCTCAGACAGTTTTAAGTAATTATTAGCAACTTCTAGATCAAACTGTAACACCTTTATCTTTTCTTCATAAGCTATTTGATTCTTTTGAAACCATACTTTTTGTCTTTCTACTGTTTTTAATGCTAGTTTATGAGCTTCATTTTCCATATAGCATTCATCAAACTTAGGTTTCATAGCATCATATTCTTCTTTAAGTTCATTGTATCTTAGACTACAACCAAATATACAGTTGTGTACCTGAGATAGTCCCATCAAGGCAAACTGATCATGCCTTTCATCCGAAGTACACCTTGCCAGCAATCCAAGCTTATCAGTATCATGAGCTTCCTCATTCACAGGTTCATGTGCAGTCCAGTTGACCTGTTCATCCATGGTGAGGAGAGCTGCTGAAGCTCCAGCTTCCTGCTGTTTCTGCTGATAGGAAATGTAGTTGGCTCCATCTCCACTCTTTCTGTCTTTGCATTCTCTTGAGAAATGCCCCATCTGATGACAAGTGAAGCACTTGACTTTTCTCCTATCAAAGCGAGCTGGTTCCTTTCCCTTGAAAGCAAACTTCCTCCCAGACTTCTCTTCAAACCTTTTGATGTCTACTGACAGCAATGCCACCTGCATTTTCAGTTTCATCTCCTCCATTTCAAGAGGGTCCAACTGATCAAAGTCTTCATATACAAGATACTGCTGAGTATCATAATCAGCAACAAACGAATGAAGAATATCCTCCATCACACTACTAGTCTTAGTTTGAGAACATGGTGGAGTGGGACGAGTGTTATGTGGTGGAGTGGGAGTGCAAGATGATGGAAAGTAGTTGGAACCAGGAGCAGGTACCATCATGTTGGAATGAGATGTCCCAACAAAAGCTGCATGGCCAGAAGAAGATGTACGGTAGGGAGTCCTGACATCAGGTTCAAGGGTTCTGAGTCTGTTATACAGCTCATCAAAGGTAAGCATGTCCAACCCTCCTTTAGCCTTGAGGGCAATACTTACATGTAACCATGATGGAGGCAAAGATCGAAGGAACTTTGAGTTGCAGTCATCATTATCAGGTTTTGCATTCAGCTGGTTTAGCTGACTCAAAATCCTATGGAACCTGTCGTATCCCTTGTGGATACCTTCTTCTTCGGAGATATTAAAGTCCTGAAATTGTTGTCTCAGCATGGACTTCCTCATTCTCTTTGATTCTTCATTTCCACCGAACCTTGCTTTGAGAGCCATCCATATGTCCTTTGCATCATCCATATGGTGAAAATCACACAGATGATCTTCAGGTATGGCTTGAAGCAGAATAGTTTTTACTTTATGCTCTCTCTGCATAGCCAGCACTTCTTCAGCAGTTTTTGGTGGAGCCATGATAAACTTCCCATCCCTGTCAGGAATCATTTTCTTTAGACTATTTCCTTTCTTCACAACCTCCCACAGATTCCAATCAATATTGGAAATCCAGTTTTCCATCTTCATAGTCCAAAGTTCATACTCTTCCCTTTTCAAATAAGGAAATTTACCATTACTGTTTGAGAGACTGAGCTGTTGCATGGAAGTGGTGTTGGTGTTGTTTGTGTTGGTGACTTCAGTTTCATTATCGGATCCAGGCATGGTGAATAAATATTTGATTGTATGGGGGTGAGAATGGTTCTTAGTATCGTAGAGACTTTCCCGAGGCTCTGATACCACTTGTTTAAAACGCAAAGACCTTGATAGATCTTAAGCACTCGGAGATCGTTAGTGTTGCCTATGTAATCACAAGCAAACTAATAGAAGATCTTTACAACTCGTATTTTGTAGCGGAAATTAAATACAAGTTACAATAACTAAGAACTCTTTGATCCTCTATGGATCTTTTGATTATAGAAACTCTATGTTTCGGATAGTTTTCAAGACTTGAAAGACTTGAGAAAAGCGTATCTATTACAAACTATCATGGTTTCTTATATAGGCAAGAAACCCTAATGAGCGTTTACAATGTACGCTCCTACTACTAACATAGACCAAGCATGCATCTAGACAAGCATGCAACTAATCATATTGTTTTGTTAATCATATTGTTTATTCTGAGTAAGCTCTACATAATACGGCGCCAACCTATCTTTAATACGGCGCTGACTTTTACTCTATACTGAGCTTATCTCTCCTACGTGGTTCGCACTTTCAGCAGCAACACAATATCTGCTTTAACACTTCTGCTGAAGTATAACTTCAGCAGAATCCATTCTTCTTCGGCAGAATCTCTTCGGCAGAATCTTCGGCAGAATCAGTAGCTTACCTTGATTCCCAACACACGGCGCCAAGACCCACCAGCCCACTTGCGGTGTGATGTCTCGTGCCAAAAGGTGGTGCCGAAGGCTTTGGCTTGAGCCAACAGCCCTTCTACCGAGCTCTCTAAGTGAGATCTAAAAAAATAATGTCTCTATCTCTCTTTCTAATTTACTTTACACTAATATATATTATTATCATATTTGAGTACAAAATAATTAATACTTCATAAAAAATATTATTTTATCTTTCATATTTTTTTTATAAACCTACACCAAACGCAAATCTTAAACCAAATTCAAATCATATTCTAAACCCAGCTACATACCATTATATCAAACCTATAAAGATTGGTATTTCCCCTTGAATCATATATCATTTCATAACACACATATATAGCGATTACAATTAGGATTGCCCAATAAGTTATACAAACTGGGCTTGGGCCAATGGGCCGATAACACTAAATATACATAAGTATATGCCATCTAATACCCCCTCGCAGTTGGAGCAAGAATTTTGCGGACGCTCAAACTGGATCGAAAATTAGCAAAGAGTGGGTACGGAAGTCCTTTCATCAAAATATATGGGGGAATTACATATATATCTCTCCAAAGCCTCATAATTGCATATATATCCAACCAAAACTCATAATTGCATATATATCTTTCCAAAACTCATAATTGCATATATATCATTTCAAAGCCTTAAAATTGTCATATATGTCCAAATGATTATTTTAATAAAAAAAAATGTCTAATAATTATAATTGATATATAAAATGAAGATTATAACAATTTTTATTTTTATTATTATTTTTTTATTTTTTTATTTTTTTTTACAATTACCAAATATTTTTTTACTGGTTTGAATTTTATTATGTCATTTTATCTATATATATATATATATATATATATATATATATATATATATATATATATATATATATATATATATATATATATATATATATATATATATATATATATATATATATATATATATATACATATATATATATATACATATATATATATATACATATATATATATATATATATATATATATATATATATATATATATATATATATATATATATGAGTTTACGATTCGATAAAACGATGGATGGTGCGGTTGATATTCTTATTCAAGATTCTTCGATAACGAACACAGTTGAGTCGCCGAACATGGTTGCTCTTTCTTTTCTTAAAAAATGTTTTAAGGATATTTTGTAATTGTTAAAAAAATAATAATAATAAATAATAATAATAATTTAATAAGTATAAGGGAATAATCGCTATTTTATATGTTGATATATAAAATAACGATTATTCCTTTATACTTATTAAGTTATTATTATATTTTTTTTATTATTACTTTTTTAACAATTACAAAATATCCTTAAACTATTTTTCAAAAAAAGAAAGAGCAACCATGTTCGGTGACTCAACCGTGTTCGTTATCGACGAATCTTGAATAAGAATATCAACTGCTTAATCCATCGTTCCATCTACACGTAAACTATATAGATCAAATGACATAATAAAATTCAAACAAATAAAAATATATTTTGTAATTGTAAAAAAAAATAAAAAATAAAAAAATAATAAAAAAAAAAATAAATAAAGTATAATGGTCGTTTTATATTTCAATATAATTATTAGACATTTTTTGTATTAAAATAATCATTTGGATATATATGACAATTTTAAGGCTTTGGAATTATATATATGCAGTTATAAGTTTGGTTGGATATATATACAATTTTAAGGCTTTGGAAAAATATATATGCAATTATGAGTTTTGGTTGGATATATATGCAATTATGAGGCTTTGGAGGGATATATATGCAATTCCCCCAAATATAGGTGTACTGAAATCTTGATGGTACATGAAGAACTCGAAACATGACCTGGTGCTACTTTCGTCGCGAACAAAATGAATGTCAATCTTTATGTGCTTGGTGCACTGATGTTGTGCCGGGTTTGTAGACATGTATACATCACTGACATTATCACAATAAACCAAGGTCGTTGTGAAACGTGGGGTATGAAGCTCACGAAGTAGGTTGTGAATCCAAGATGTCTCTGCTACGGCATTCGCAACACCACAGTACTTAGCCTCGACACTAGAACGAGACAACGTGTCTTGGCCTTTGGAAGACCACGCCAGGAGGTTGTCACCAAGAAAAACAAATATCCAGAAGTAGACCGGCGCGTAGCCGGACAACCTGCCCAGTCAGCATCAGAGTAGGCAGTAAGTTGTGATGTAGTAGACCGAAATAGTTGTAATCCAAGATCTGTGGTCCCTGAAGATAACGGAGAACACGCTTCATAACATTAAGATGTGGCTATGGATGTAAAGACATAGTTGTTGAACCGCATATGACAAATCGGGTCGAGTGATGGTGAGGTACTGAAGTGCTCCGGCAAGGCTGCGATACAGAGTGGGATCCGTGACAGGTGATCCTTCAGGTCCAAGCTTCTTCTAGGTGTCAATGGGAGTCTCGCAAGGATTACAGTTGAGCATGTGTGCCCGCTCAAGAATCTCGATTGCATATTTTGTCTGTGATAGGATCATGTCAGAGGCAGTACGCGTGGTAGAGATACCGAGAAAATAGTTAAGCGGGCCAAGGTCAGTCATAGCAAACTCCTCATGTAGCGAAAAGATAATATGTTGCATGAGTGAAGTATATCAAGATGTAAGAATGATATCATCCACATACAATAGTAAGTAAGTTGTGTTGGGCCCCATGAAAGTTGAAGAGATGAGTCGGTTTTGCTGTGAAGGAAACGACTCAAGCGAAATAGCTGGAAAATTGTGAAACCAGGCTCGGGGGGGGGGGGTATTTGAGGCCATAAAGCGAATTCTGAAAAAGGTATACATAATCAGGATAAGCAAAATCAGTAAATCTAGGTGGCTGATGCATGTAAACTGTCTTTGTGAGATGGGCCTGAAAAAATGTGTTCTTCACATCTAACTAATCAATAGGACATTGTCGGGAAACCACAAGGCTAAGAATAGTTCGTATGGTAGCAGGTTTGACAGCAGGGCTAAATGTCTCATTGCATTCGATGCCTTGTTGTTGACTACAACCATTTTGATAAGGATTTAAAACATACTTTTTTAGGGGGTCATTTAAGCCCTAAATTGACACATTTTATATCCGTTACTACTTAAAATTGTTTCTTTTCACATTTTAGGTCTTTTAGAAGCAATATGCTGGAATGAAGCATATTTGGACGAAAACGAGCGAAAACATGAAAAAAATGGCAAAGTCAAGATTCAAGCTGATTCTCAAGCCTGACGACGTCCCAATCAAAGGGCGACGTCGTCCCTATCTAAGAGTTTTGATCAAATTACACATGAAGGCTCAGAACAAATTCTAGTTCTACAACCTGACGGCGTCACACCTAAACTCTAGAAGGCGTCTCTCTCATTTTCCACACCAGACGCCCAAGAACCAATCTCAGACGACGTCCTTCATGAAGGCTGACGGCATCACACACATCAACTGTCGTCGTCCCAACGATGACTTGGCCCAAACGAAACCCTAATGACGGCGTCACTAGCAAAAGGTGACGCCGTCGCATTTGTAAATCTATATATAAAATTCGATTTTTCTGTACAAAAAGAGGTAGAACTTTGGAGAGCAAACCCTAATTCACTTGTAGTCCGACTTGGACAGTATCTAAGGATTCCATACCCTTCTTTACATCATAAGATAAGTTTGTTAATCCATATTATCATTGTGTCTACCCCATGTTTAATTGTATGTGTGTATGCTTTCTTGTTTACCATGAGTAGCTAAATTATCCTTGTATTTGCTTAGATCTATGAAACCTAGTTGTTAATTATTGTTAGGTTGTCTCTTATCTTAATTGGTAGACGCTAGAGTAAGGAAAACTGGCTTCTTCTTTAATTGTTGCGAGCTTGAACGTCCTAAATAGCAAAAAAGCTTAGGAGTGCGCCTAGGCCATTCGTTGTGTTTATTGCGTGAGTTGTAGCTTGTTGATAGTAGAGTATTCGGGGGAGATACCTAGGTACTTTCCGATCCCGGATAGTCTAGAGGAGAGTTACAATTCATAGAACTAGGGAATTAGGCACCCCCCATGACCAAACGGAATACAACGCACCAATTAAGATGAGGATGTGACAATTCAACCGACCAATAAGAGATAAATAGGGAGTAATAACATCTAAGTAAACACATTTTTAATCATCATACGAGCACACCTACATTAACATAATATATCCTTAGTTTAATTAGTTAAATTAGATAAGTAGTTATAAAAAGTAGTTAAAATTGGTAGAAGTACCACCCCCCACTCCTATACCCCGATATATTTACCTTGCTTTCAAAAAACTAAAAAGAAAGACTAAAAGAATCTCCCTCAACCTTACCTTCTCGTCATACATCTCTTTCTAGCTTCTCTATTCCCCTAGAGAATGAAGCAATCCCCTAGGCGTACCTGATGAGTGTGTAAATACTCATCATTTTTGTACAAATTAGACTGCAAAAACATCTGAAAACACTCAGAAATGCATCAAAATGATAAAAATATCACAAATAAGTGTTTTATGTGTTTTAAATGCAAAAATATCAAAATCTGGTGAAAAACGTATAAAGTTTGCATAATTGGCAGAAAAGGTCCCTCAAGTTTCAAAAATGTCAAGTTTGGTCCCTGGAAATTTGAAAATGTCAAAACTGGTCCTTGTACTATTGGAACTTGTCAAAAATAACCCTTGTGTAAACTTTGGAGAAATTACAGTTTTGGTCCCTCTAATTTGGCAGATTTGCAATATTAGTCCTTGTCATAATAAGCCCAAGACTTGTCAAAACTGAAATTGAACCCCTGCCTTAAACCTTTGACCTCCCCATTTTGGACTGCCAGGTCAACCAAAGTCAAACTCCCCTTTGCCCGCCACCTACTGTTTATCCCTTCCACATGTTTCTTCCAAGTTGCCTGCAACAGGCCTTCTCCAGTCACCTCAACCTTTCCACCACCCCCTCATCATCACAAACCCACTACATTAAATGCCACCCCCCCCCCCCCTAGTTGATAAAATACAGACCTACAAGTCAAACCAGGCTTTCCCGCCAAAATGTGCTATCTCTCAAAACTCACCCATTGGTCAAGAAAAGTGGTGGGATACTCTCAGAAGGACACGTAGATGCTTATTGGAGCATAAAAGAGGAAGAAAGGCAAGAGAAGAAGCAGTCTTTTAGTTTTTTAAATTTTTGTATGTCGTATTTTATTTTCATGTTTTAAACTAAGCTTTAAGTTGTAACCCTTTGTTTCATTATACAAAATTAAGTTGTTTGAATGTATTAAAACTGTTTTCAAGTGTTAATTCAAGTTTCTACATAAGTTGCATATTCTCATGTTTACTGTTTCAAATGTTAGATTCAAGCTCTTGAATTCAAGCTTCCAATAGCTTATTTTTAAGTTCAGAAAAGCTTACTTAAGCTACTATAGCTTTTTGATAAGTTTGGAATTCATTTTTAAACAACTTTGGTAAAAGGTCAACAAAAGTCAACAGAGAAGGACATTTGGTTAAGCAGGATTGGAAATGGTTTATGGGTGTTGCAGAGATGGATTTGGGTTGGTTTTGGATTAGTATAGTGTAGTAATAGTTCTGGTTTAAGCTGCAACACAGGTTGGACAGTTGTGAGCCTTTTCTCTCATTTTCATTTTTTATGCAGTTTGTGCTTGTATTTGTATTTGTGATCATTAAATCTTTTAAACCTGTTTAATTAGTAGTAATTAGGATATTAAACTTAGTTTAATTGGTAAAATTAGATAATTCAGTGATTAGCTCAATTTTCAGTTCAAATCAGTTAGTTAAAAGGGTGTTTGGATTTACTGCTTAAGGCTTATTCAATGGGTAAAACCTGTAGTTCTAAGCTTGTTTAGTTCAGTTACACTCTTATCTGTCTTAAAATTGCACTTGCAAACAACCAAAGTCAAAGTTCTTGTTAATCTGTCTTAATTACATATCTGATAAGGAGTTAAGAAAACAAAAGCTTGTTTCATGTTTGGAAATCAGTAGCATAGTCTAATATAGTTTCATTTAACCATATATCATCAACATCAGTCCATAAATTTAGTTCTAATCTCACCAAGGTCAACTTTTCTCAACTGTGTCAAAAGTCAAAATATTGAAAAACCAGTTTTTTGCCAACCCAAGGAGATTTTTCACAGGTTCATTACTGGTTCAAATCAAGTGAGATTTGTGGTTTTTAAAAGTTCAGCTGGTCTAATTCCTTGTAGTCATTTTTGCATGATTTTAGTAATTTTGTAAAAGCTTCAAATAAGCTCATCAAACAGGGCTTATGTGCCCTGCTCCAAAACTCAGTCAAAGTTGAGTGTTTCTCAGCTTATTGCAGGGCTTGTCCCAAGCTCCTCAGAGCTTGTCTTGGTCTGTGCCTTGGTTTACAAGTAGCTAACCAGGTCATCTTTAGTCCCCAATAGCTGTTTTCCAATTTCCAGCTTATGTAAGTGCTTATTTTCCAGCTACAAGTAGCACTCAAAAATCTGTTTTAGCACATTAATTAAATCATCAAGATCATAGCAGTGTGTAATCCAGAGGTTAAGGATTGTTGTTTCTTGCTGCATTTTAGTAAGTTTAGCATATTAATGCTTCTGTTTCAGTTTGGTAGCTTGTGGTGATCATTTGGCTTATTCAAGTGCTTATTATATAAGCACTTGTATTGCAGTTTCTTATTCCTCCACATAACCACCTGTTTTTCTATTTTTTCCTAGATTCATAATATTATTTTAGACTTTTCCTGAATTTTTCACATTTTTCCAAGTCAATTTACTATTTTTCTTAATTAAAAACAGTTTTTAGGCCATTTTAATTAGCTTTTAATACAATTAAATCAGAAAAAGTTCAAAAAAATAATTTTTCATTTTTCTTAAGTTTAGATAAATATAAAAAGTAAAAAAATCATTTTTCCAGATTTTTCATAGTTTATTTTGTAATTTTTAGTAATTTAATTAGTTTTAAATAGTTTAAAATTCATAAAAAAATAGAAAAATAATCAGAAAAATATAAAAATAGTTTTGAAAATTCTCTTTTGTTATTTTAGATTTTTCCAAGTCTTAATTTTATTTTTCTAGGTTTATTTCCTATTTTCTTGTATGTTAGGTTATTATTTAATAGTTAAAAATAGTTTTTAATTAATAATAATTAATTAAATAGTTATAAAAATAATTTTCTTTTTCTAAAAATTTTCTTTTATCATTAGGTTTGTAAAAATATCATTTTCATATTTTTAGGATTAATATTGTGTAAGTTTCACGTTTTTATTTGTACGTTACGTAGTTTTTAATTTAAATTTTATAAAAACATAAAATCAAAAACATCAGTTTAAAAATAGTGATAGCGTTTATTTAATATTTTTTATCTTTTTAATTTCCTTTAATTTGCATTTAAGCCCCTGTAATTTATAAAATAAACTCAAAATCCTTACTGATCACTATCCTTAGTGGTTATTCGACATCTGATTGTGTTAAACACCAGTCATCCTCCGTGGGACTTAACGACCCGGGAATCCACTGTATTCTCCTGATCTAAATTGCATTTGGTGTTTGAGCTGTTTTAAGTTCCTTACGGTTAGTCATTCACAAGTGGCTAGCTTGCGTGAGAAAACTTGACGGTTTTGCACCAATCAAATTTTGGCGCCGCTGCCGGGGAGGCTGTAAGCGTGTTCTAAGCATTTTTCAGACCCGTACTTGCACATATACCACCTTTTGTAAAAACAGTTTTTTGTAAAGTTATAACAAAATCAAAAAGTTCATTAACACTTTTCATAAAGTGTTAAAAACACCAAACAAAATATAAAACAACAAAACAATCGTAACGTTTTCTGGCTTGTGTTTCTTTTAAGGTGATTCTTAAAGAAATACGATTTGGTTAAACGAGACGATACCAAAAATATTGTCCAAAAGTTTTTAAACCATCAACACAAATCATTACCTACGTCTTTTCAGTGGTACTTAATATATACATAAAAATCAACCACCGCAAATCAAGGCAGTACACCTACTAACTGGGGGTGTGACCATAATAAGTTCCCGAACATCAGATTTAAAACTTGCCTTTGTGTCCTTGTGATTTGGTGTACCTTTTTCAAAGAAGCCATTTCATTTGTGATTATTGGTTAAGTTCACTTGTCGTTTTGCCTCGCATTTGTTTTGAAAACTGATTTTTATACTTAGTGCATGCGCACTCGTTCTTCCAGTTCTACAAGTCCACTTTCAGAACTTGGAAAGATTCCTCGTAGACGTAGAGGACGTTCAGCTCCTTCATCAGTGACTGAGGAACGTCTACCACCACCACCACCTGCCGTAATGGCAGAAGACAAGCCGATGAATGAGCTTCTCCAAGCACCCATCGAGGGTTACGGAGATGCTATTGTTGTCCCAGCCATCGTGGCTGATACTTTTGAGCTCAAAACCGGGTTACTTAATCTAGTAACCCAAAGCCAATTCTATGGTTTTGAGCGGGATGATCCTCATGCACACATTCGATGGTTTAACAAGATTGCATCTACCATCAAGTACAAGAATGTCCCACATGAAGCCATCAAGCTTCTTCTGTTCCCATTTTCTCTAGAGGGACAAGCCCGGAATTGGCTTGAGAAACAACCCCCTCGTTCCATTGAGACATGGGAAGATCTTGTCACAAAGTTTGTTAACAAATTCTATCCTTCATCCCGAACTACAAGTCTTAAGAATGAGATAATGAAATTCTCTCAGAGATTTGATGAATCATTCGGGGAGGCATGGGATCGTTACAAAGAATTGCTCCGTAAGTGTCCGCATCATGGTTTTTCCGAGTTAATGCAAATGGATACTTTCTACAATGGTCTGAACCAGACTAATCAAGACTCTTTGAATGCCTCCGCGGGAGGTAATTTCTTGAGCAAGACCACAAAAGAAGCCTTGCTAATCATTGAAAACAAGTCCCAGGTCCGTCCTTTCCGCACAAAGACATATCAGACTCAGTCTAATGCCGGACCTTCTACTTCATCTCCCGTGAGTACATCTAGCACCGATGCTAAGATTGACAAACTCACGGATATTGTTCAGGCTTTGGTTCTTGCTAACCAAAAGAAAGTCACTTTCACACAGACACCATCATAAGGTGAAGTGAAGAAAGTTGAAGTTTGTGTTACTTGTGGTGGTCCTCATGCATACTACAACTGTACTGCCACCGATGGTAGTCCTTTTGAAGCCAATGCTATAGCCGGTACTTCAAATCAAGGAGGTAATCAATACCGTCCTCAAAATGAACCAAACTACCGAGCTAATACTTATCAGGCACCACCCGGTTTCAACCAGAATCCTAACCGGAATCAGAACCAACCAAGAATGAACCAAGGTTATCAAAACCAAGGTAATTTCTATTCCGGACCCAATCAAGGTTTCCAACATCAAGGAAACCTTAATCAAAACACTTTCAATCGAGGGAATCAATTTCAGGGGAATATGAATCCTAATCAAGGGAATTCTGGCTATAATCAGAACATACGGCCTCAAATTATCCCTCCACCTCCTCCTGTATCAACATCTGATGAGCTTTTAAAGCAATTCATGAAGACTCAAGAGGAGGCAAACAGGTTGTTGGTCAGTTAGATCGCTGAATTAAAGAAGTCTTTAAATGATCGACCCTCGGGCTCAGGTACTTTACCTAGCAACACGATCGCTAATCCGAGGGGCGATGCAAAGGCGATCACAACCAGAAGTGGTGTTTCATATGATGGACCTGCTATTCCTACTACCTCTTCTTCTTCTCCCCCGAAGGTAGTGGAAAGTGAACCTGAGGCGACAAAGGACAAGGAACTTCCTACTAATAACGGAAGTACCAGCAATGTCCATCCTCATGTTGTCCCGAAACCCAAATCCAATCCAGGAGTTGTTTTTGAACCACCAGTTGGTAACCCCAAATCCAAAACTTCTATTCCTTACCCATCACGTTTACATGAGCAAAAGCTTCGCGAGAAAGCCAGTCAACAAATGGAAAAATTCTTTCAAATTTTCCAAGAACTTCATTTTGACATAAGCTTTGCGGATGCTATCATGTTGATGCCCAAGTTTGCATCAACTCTCAAACACATGTTAAGCAACAAGGAAAAGCTGTTTGAAATGGCTAAAACTCCTTTGAACGAGAACTGCTCTGCAGTTATCTTGAAGAAGCTTCCCGAAAAGCTTGGAGATCCTGGAAAGTTCCTCTTACCTTGTGTATTTCCAGGAATGGTTGAATGCTTTGCCTTAGCCGATCTTGGTGCAAGCATAAACCTGATGCCTCACTCAGTATGGAAGAAACTTTCTTTTCCGGATCTTACTCCTACATGCATGACTCTCGAGCTTGCAGATCGTACAATATCCCGTCCTCTTGGAATTGCCGAGGACGTATTTGTGAAAGTAGGAAAGTTCCATTTTCCAGCTGACTTTGTAGTTGTTGATTTCGATGCTGATCCACGGGTTCCTCTCATTGTTGGAAGAGGATTCCTGAGAACGGGCCGTGCTCTCATTGATGTATTTGAGCAAGAAATCACATTACGTGTTGGTAATGAAGCTGTCACCTTTAACCTTGATCAAACTTCGAGGTACTCCGCAAACTATGATTCTGAGTCGGTCAACCGAATAGATATCATTGATGTTGCTTCTGAGGAGTACTCTCAAGAAGTTCTTGGTTATTCTCATAATTCTGTGAGTGGGAATCCCACCACATCTTCTCAACCTATCATATCCAATTCTACTCCTTCTCTCACTCCATTTGAGGGAAGCGACTTCATCTTGGAAGAGATTGAAGCATACTTGGCTAGTGATTCTGTTCCATGGGAAATTGATCACGCTCCAATTGACATCGAGGGGGACATACTTCTCATTGAGAAATTGCTTAAAGATGATCACTCATCAACCCCTCACACTAGTGATGCAATTCCAGAAGAGATTAATCACCATGAGATTAATCCGGAGGGAGATATTCTTATTCTTGAGAAGTTGTTAAATCAGGACACTTCTCCTCCTCTCCCTCCCGTCAAACTTCATAACAAGGAAGTCAAGTCATTTGAGAAAACTGAAGAATTTCCTGAAGTCGAACTTAAGGACTTACCACCTCATCTTGAGTATGCATTTCTTGAAGGTGATGATAAATTACCTGTCATTATTGCTCGAGATTTGAGTAAAGATGAAAAGACTGCTCTCATAAAGGTCTTGAAGTCACACAAGCAAGCAATTGCTTGGAAACTCTCCGACATTAAGGGTATTAACCCTGAGTTTTGTACTCACAAAATCTTGATGGAGGATGACTTCAAACCAGCAGTTCAACATCAGAGAAGGGTGAATCCAAAAATCCATGATGTTATCAAACAGGAGGTTATCAAACTTCTTGATGCAGGATTGATTTACCCAATCTCAGATAGTCCTTGGGTTAGCCCAATTCACTGTGTTCCAAAAAAGGGTGGCATAACTGTTGTCACGAATGAAGAAAACGAGTTAATTCCAACTCGATTGGTTACGGGATGGCGTGTGTGTATTGACTATCGTAAGTTGAATGACGCCACCCGTAAAGACCATTTTCCTCTACCCTTCATGGACCAGATGCTTGAGAGATTAGCAGGAAACGAGTACTATTGTTTCCTTGATGGTTTCTCGGGTTACTTTCAGATCCCCATTGATCCACAGGATCAAGAGAAGACCACATTCACCTGCCCATACGGAACTTTTGCCTACAAACGCATGCCTTTTGGCTTATGTAATGCTCCTGGCACGTTCCAACGATGTCTGATGGCCATATTCCACGACATGAGCGGGGAAACAATGGAGGTGTTTATGGATGACTTCTCGGTCATTGGGGACTCATTTCAGACATGTCTCTCCCATTTAGACAAAATGCTAAAACGGTGTGAAGACACCAATCTCTGTCTAAATTGGGAGAAGAGCCACTTTATGGTCAAACAAGGCATAGTCCTTGGCCATAAAATTTCCAAAAACGGGATTGAGGTAGATAGAGCAAAAGTTGATGTTATTGCTAAACTGCCTCATCCTACTACCGTCAAAGGTATTAGGAGTTTTCTTGGTCATGCCGGGTTTTATCGTAGATTCATTCAAGATTTCTCTAAAATCGCTCGGCCTATGACCCATCTTCTTGAAAAAGAAGCTCCTTTTATCTTCTCTCCTGAGTGCATCGAAGCTTTTGAAACACTAAAGGAAAAGCTTACGGAAGCACCCATTCTAGTTGCCCCCGACTGGGATTTACCCTTTGAGCTCATGTGCGATGCAAGTGATTTTGCTATCGGTGCAGTCTTGGGGCAACGTAAAACCAAGCATTTTCAGCCTATCCACTACGCGAGCAAGACTATGACTGAAGCTCAAACCCATTACACCACTACAGAAAAAGAACTATTAGCTGTGGTGTATGCGTTTGAGAAATTTCGGCCATACCTCATCTTGACCAAATGCGTGGTGTATACGGATCACTCGGCTCTCAAATATCTCTTTGCAAAACAAGATGCAAAGCCGAGATTGCTCCGTTGGGTTCTCCTCCTCCAGGAATTTGATATCATTATACGTGATAAAAAAGGAGCTGAGAACCTGGCTGCTGATCATCTGTCCCGATTAGAGAACCCTCACCCAGATGTTTTCGAGAAAAAGGAAATAAATGAAACATTTCCTCTCGAGACACTCAATGCGGTTTCTTTTCGTGGAAACTCTTCTACCCCATGGTTTGCTGACTTTGCAAATTACCATGCGAGTAACTTCATAGTGAAAGGGATGTCATCCCAACAGAAAAATAAATTCTTTAAAGATGTGAAACATTACTTCTGGGACGACCCCTACTTATTCAAAATCTGTGCGGATCAAGTCATCCGACGGTGTGTTTATGGACAAGAAGCTCTTGACATTCTCAAAGCTTGCCATGCTGGACCCACCGGGGGCCATCATAGTCCAAACTACACCGCCAAAAAGGTGTTTGATTCCGGGTTTTATTGGCCCACAATTTACAAGGATGCCCACGAATATGTCAAAGCCTGTGACGCTTGTCAACGTCACGGGAATATCTCACAAAGAAATGAAATGCCGCAAAACGCCATTCAAGTGTGTGAGATTTTTGACATCTGGGGCATTGACTTTATGGGACCATTTCCTTCTTCTCGCGGTAATAAGTACATACTCGTGGCCGTTGACTATTTGTCAAAATGGGTTGAAGCTAAGGCTTTGCCTACCAACGATGCCCGAGTTGTTGTGAAATTCTTGAAATCTCTTTTTGCTAGGTTTGGAACTCCACGAGCCATAATCAGTGATCGTGGTACGCATTTTTGCAATGACCAGTTTGATAGGGTCATGCAGAAGTATGGTGTAACTCACCGTCTCTCTACTGCGTACCACCCCCAAACAAGTGGGCAAGTGGAAGTTTCCAACCGGGGGATTAAAAGAATTCTGGAGAGGACGGTTGGCGAAAACCGTGCCTCTTGGTCGGATAAGCTAGATGACGCACTTTGGGCCTTCCGTACAGCTTATAAAACACCCATCGGGTGTACTCCATACAAGCTTGTGTACGGAAAGGCGTGTCATCTGCCGGTTGAGCTTGAGCACAAGGCATACTGGGCCTTGAAACATGCCAACTTCGATATTCAGACAGCTGGTGATCACCGGAAAGTTCAAATGAATGAATTAAATGAACTCCGTGATCAAGCATACGAGAACTCTTTGATCTACAAAGAAAATACAAAGAAGATTCATGACTCTAAAATCAAGAACCGCGTTTTCAACGTTGGTGATCGAGTCCTTCTTTTCAATTCAAGATTGAAGATTTTCTCGAGAAAGCTTAAGTCCCGTTGGTCTGGTCCATTTACTATCACTAAGGTTTATCCTTATGGCACCATTGAGTTATCTCAACCCGATGGTCCAAACTTTAAAGTGAATGGTCATCGATTGAAGCATTACTTTGGAGAGGACATACCCCATGTGGTTGTCCCAGATCTACAAACTTTCCCCATGAACCAATGAATGCGGGGATCGAGTCAAGCTAGCGACTCGGGAATCAAAAACAGTAGCATGCTACATGGGTTTTCACCCGTGTGTACCACCCTAGTGTGGGGGAGTTGCCCCACATGTTGTGTATATATATAACATTTAAAAAAAAAAAAAAAAAAAAAAAAAAAAAAAAAATCATGCTAAATAATGGCCGTAGTATTTCCCTTTTACGTTCTATGTTTCGGCATAACAGCCGGTACTTTGAATATTGAGGGCAATATTCATTTCTAAGTGTGGGGGGGAATTCTCACGAATTTTATCATATAATTATACCACCTAATTCCCCCATTTTTGGCCAAAATTTTTTTTTGGAGTAAGTGTTTTGTACTTACTCATCTTATGGTTATCAGTCCGCCTTGTCTAATAAACAAAAGGATTGGCTAATCCAGGAGCAAACGGCTCTTGGTAAAGATATCTCAAATCCGTTGATGGCTTGCAATTTGCCCAAAATTGTACGGTATTCAGCTCACCATATCCTTAAAAGTGAAGAGTTGGCTAGCCCGCAAGTTTATGGCTTGTGGTAAAGGCAGTGGAAAAACCATAATTGGTAATCGACTCACCATAGATAATATTGATAATTTATCTAAGAGTTGGCTAGTTCAGAAGCAAACGGCTTCTGGTAAAGACAAATCAAATCCGTTGAAAGCTGATGATTTGCTCAAAATCATTTGGTTATCGCTGTACCAAAGTTCTTACTTGAACTGAAACATTTGGCTACTCCAGAAGTAATGGCTTTTGGTAAAGAGATGAAATCCATTAAATTTTTCTCAAAACATTGCTAGGGACTAGCAATATCTTAGTGTGGGGGATTGATGAGTGTGTAAATACTCATCATTTTTGTACAAATTAGACTGCAAAAACATCTGAAAACACTCAGAAATGCATCAAAATGATAAAAATATCACAAATAAGTGTTTTATGTGTTTTAAATGCAAAAATATCAAAATCTGGTGAAAAACGTATAAAGTTTGCATAATTGGCAGAAAAGGTCCCTCAAGTTTCAAAAATGTCAAGTTTGGTCCCTGGAAATTTGAAAATGTCAAAACTGGTCCTTGTACTATTGGAACTTGTCAAAAATAACCCTTGTGTAAACTTTGGAGAAATTACAGTTTTGGTCCCTCTAATTTGGCAGATTTGCAATATTAGTCCTTGTCATAATAAGCCCAAGACTTGTCAAAACTGAAATTGAACCCCTGCCTTAAACCTTTGACCTCCCCATTTTGGACTGCCAGGTCAACCAAAGTCAAACTCCCCTTTGCCCGCCACCTACTGTTTATCCCTTCCACATGTTTCTTCCAAGTTGCCTGCAACAGGCCTTCTCCAGTCACCTCAACCTTTCCACCACCCCCCTCATCATTACAAACCCACTACATTAAATGCCACCCCCCCCCCCTAGTTGATAAAATACAGACCTACAAGTCAAACCAGGCTTTCCCGCCAAAATGTGCTATCTCTCAAAACTCACCCATTGGTCAAGAAAAGTGGTGGGATACTCTCAGAAGGACACGTAGATGCTTATTGGAGCATAAAAGAGGAAGAAAGGCAAGAGAAGAAGCAGTCTTTTAGTTTTTTAAATTTTTGTATGTCGTATTTTATTTTCATGTTTTAAACTAAGCTTTAAGTTGTAACCCTTTGTTTCATTATACAAAATTAAGTTGTTTGAATGTATTAAAACTGTTTTCAAGTGTTAATTCAAGTTTCTACATAAGTTGCATATTCTCATGTTTACTGTTTCAAATGTTAGATTCAAGCTCTTGAATTCAAGCTTCCAATAGCTTATTTTTAAGTTCAGAAAAGCTTACTTAAGCTACTATAGCTTTTTGATAAGTTTGGAATTCATTTTTAAACAACTTTGGTAAAAGGTCAACAAAAGTCAACAGAGAAGGACATTTGGTTAAGCAGGATTGGAAATGGTTTATGGGTGTTGCAGAGATGGATTTGGGTTGGTTTTGGATTAGTATAGTGTAGTAATAGTTCTGGTTTAAGCTGCAACACAGGTTGGACAGTTGTGAGCCTTTTCTCTCATTTTCATTTTTTATGCAGTTTGTGCTTGTATTTGTATTTGTGATCATTAAATCTTTTAAACCTGTTTAATTAGTAGTAATTAGGATATTAAACTTAGTTTAATTGGTAAAATTAGATAATTCAGTGATTAGCTCAATTTTCAGTTCAAATCAGTTAGTTAAAAGGGTGTTTGGATTTACTGCTTAAGGCTTATTCAATGGGTAAAACCTGTAGTTCTAAGCTTGTTTAGTTCAGTTACACTCTTATCTGTCTTAAAATTGCACTTGCAAACAACCAAAGTCAAAGTTCTTGTTAATCTGTCTTAATTACATATCTGATAAGGAGTTAAGAAAACAAAAGCTTGTTTCATGTTTGGAAATCAGTAGCATAGTCTAATATAGTTTCATTTAACCATATATCATCAACATCAGTCCATAAATTTAGTTCTAATCTCACCAAGGTCAACTTTTCTCAACTGTGTCAAAAGTCAAAATATTGAAAAACCAGTTTTTTGCCAACCCAAGGAGATTTTTCACAGGTTCATTACTGGTTCAAATCAAGTGAGATTTGTGGTTTTTAAAAGTTCAGCTGGTCTAATTCCTTGTAGTCATTTTTGCATGATTTTAGTAATTTTGTAAAAGCTTCAAATAAGCTCATCAAACAGGGCTTATGTGCCCTGCTCCAAAACTCAGTCAAAGTTGAGTGTTTCTCAGCTTATTGCAGGGCTTGTCCCAAGCTCCTCAGAGCTTGTCTTGGTCTGTGCCTTGGTTTACAAGTAGCTAACCAGGTCATCTTTAGTCCCCAATAGCTGTTTTCCAATTTCCAGCTTACGTAAGTGCTTATTTTCCAGCTACAAGTAGCACTCAAAAATCTGTTTTAGCACATTAATTAAATCATCAAGATCATAGCAGTGTGTAATCCAGAGGTTAAGGATTGTTGTTTCTTGCTGCATTTTAGTAAGTTTAGCATATTAATGCTTCTGTTTCAGTTTGGTAGCTTGTGGTGATCATTTGGCTTATTCAAGTGCTTATTACATAAGCACTTGTATTGCAGTTTCTTATTCCTCCACATAACCACCTGCTTTTCTATTTTTTCCTAGATTCATAATATTATTTTAGACTTTTCCTGAATTTTTCACATTTTTCCAAGTCAGTTTACTATTTTTCTTAATTAAAAACAGTTTTTAGGCCATTTTAATTAGCTTTTAATACAATTAAATCAGAAAAAGTTCAAAAAAATATTTTTTCATTTTTCTTAAGTTTAGATAAATATAAAAAGTAAAAAAATCATTTTTCCAGATTTTTCATAGTTTATTTTGTAATTTTTAGTAATTTAATTAGTTTTAAATAGTTTAAAATTCATAAAAAATAGAAAAATAATCAGAAAAATATAAAAATAGTTTTGAAAATTCTATTTTGTTATTTTAGATTTTTCCAAGTCTTAATTTTATTTTTCTAGGTTTATTTCCTATTTTCTTGTAATTTAGGTTATTATTTAATAGTTAAAAATAGTTTTTAATTAATAATAATTAATTAAATAGTTATAAAAATAATTTTCTTTTTCTAAAAATTTTCTTTTATCATTAGGTTTGTAAAAATGTCATTTTCATATTTTTAGGATTAATATTGTGTAAGTTTCACGTTTTTATTTGTACGTTACGTAGTTTTTAATTTAAATTTTATAAAAACATAAAATCAAAAACATCAGTTTAAAAATAGTGATAGCGTTTATTTAATATTTTTTATCTTTTTAATTTCCTTTAATTTGCATTTAAGCCCCTGTAATTTATAAAATAAACTCAAAATCCTTACTAATCACTATCCTTAGTGGTTATTCGACATCTGATTGTGTTAAACACCAGTCATCCTCCGTGGGACTTAACGACCCGGGAATCCACTGTATTCTCCTGATCTAAATTGCATTTGGTGTTTGAGCTGTTTTAAGTTCCTTACGGTTAGCCATTCACAAGTGGCTAGCTTGCGTGAGAAAACTTGACGGTTTTGCACCAATCAGTACCCCAGACTACATTACAACGATTAGGTACACTACCTAGAGGGTTGAAAAACTTGCTCGTAGAAAAGGAAGTCTTTTCAAACCTGAACCCACGCATCAAGTTTTTGGCGCCGTTGCCGGGGAATAGAATAGCTAGTTAGTTTTCTATCTCGTTTAGGTCTACTCGCTTGATTCCTATCAAGTGAGCTTTTTTTTCTCTTTTCATTAGCTTTATTTTAGTCTATCCCCCTTCTTTGTATTTTTGTTCGTAATCTTATCACTTTTCATCATGGAAGGTGATAATCCACCCAACAACGATCCACCAAATCCACCACCACATCAACCACTTCCACTCAATCAACCACCACACGACCCGCCAAGAGGCCGTACTCTTGGTGAATACTCTAGACCGAGCCATCAAGGCTATAGGAACACCATTGAGCTCCTACTTCAAGCTCAAACTACGGCCCTGCGATCCGACACCATCCGGTTGGTGCAAAATGGATGTGCATTCCATAGACTTCGTTCCAAAGATCCTAATCAGCATCTCAAGGATTTCCTAAAAATCGTTGACTCCATCGAACTTGATGCTACCACACGGGAGACCACGCGCTTGCGTCTCTTCCAATTATCTCTACGGGACCAAGCAAGTAATTGGCTTGAGCGACTTCCCGCAGGATCCATCTCAAGTTGGGATGATCTCACCACCCGTTTCCTCGCCCAATTTTCCCACCGGGGAGAACTACCAAGTTAAGGAATGACATCTTAATGTTCCAACAATGTCAAGGAGAAACTCTCTATGAGGCGTGGACTCGATTCAAGAACTTACACTATAAAGTCCCTCATCACGGCATTGGTCTTTGGCTTCATGTCCAAATCTTTTACGATCATGTCAATCTCTCCACGAGGCAAACCATCGACCAAGCGACCGGTGGTAAGCTTAGTGAACTTACTGCGGAAGAGTCGTGGGGTACAATAGAGGACCTTGCCCTCTATGACAACGAATGTTGGAATGACCCCCGTGAGTTGCCCAAAACCGTAAAGGCAATCTCCTTGCCTCCCATTGACTCACAACCTTCCAATCGTAGGATGCTCGAACTTGAAGATCAAGTCAAATTCCTAATGAGTTCCTACGAAGCTCCTAAACCTTCACGCCAAGTGAACAAAGTCTCTTCCTTGTGTGAGTTATGTAGTGGTCCCCATGACACTCATAATTGCACGAGACTCCCCGAACAAGCTTCCGTGGACTACGCATCCTCGCGTACCAACAGAGCGGGAGGAAGATTGCCCACAACACCTGGACCTAGGACTTACAATGAAGCCCGAGAGGCATGGAAGGGAAAACCCGAATATTATTGGAGTCAAGCCAAAGAATTCACCTCTAACGACTCCCCATGGCCCCAACAACACAATTCAAGCCCTCATGCCTCTAGTCAACACAACTTAGAAGTGATGATGCAAAACTTCGCGACATCCCAAGAAACCCAAATAGCCAAGCTTTCAGATCGCTTTAATCAACAACAAGCCGAGATGGATAGGAAGATAGATAACCTCTTGAAAGCCATTACCAATCATTATCGGACGACAACCAAAAAGGTTAATGACATCTCGACTCACTCCTCCGAAAAAGCTTCCCTTGTTAAGATTAAGGACCCGAGCAAGTACTTCGCTCACTCGCAATTAGGCAATGAAACTAGGGACCCGTCTTCATCAAAGTACGTTCACTTCGTCAATGCCATCACCCTAGTGAGACCAAATAGGAATAACGATGAAGCAAACCATGAGACGGTGCTTGAGGTTAGTGAGACTCCTAAGGATGAAACAACCAATGAAGTAGACGAAGTAGGTGATGAATACTTCAACAAGTTTCCTACAGATGAGGAACTTTCATACCACCCACACCTAGTTCCCGACCTTCATCCCTTTTATACTATGAGATGCCCACACATCACCTTTGGAAATCCTAGAAACCTCAACAAACCTTGTTGCATAGGACATCTTTTTGTGGAAAAGGCCTACATTGATCTCAAGTCCCCAATAAACATCATGACTAGCACGTACTATAATTGGGTGATGAAAAAACCTATCCCAAATAGGCAAGACCCCGATTATCCTAAAGTAAGATGTAATTTCCTTGGTAGAATTAAGGATTGCCCGTCTATGTAGGAAGCTTCACGTACCTAACGGATTTCGTGATTGTGGAAGATATTAGTACGGCTATAGATCCTAGCTTCTCCCATGTAGTTCTAGGAAAGCCATTCATAGATAGCGTCGGGATGACTTATGATCCATCGTTAGGGATAGTTAGATTTAAGGATGAGACCGATGACATTGCCTACCAAATGCCATTCAAGATTGAGCAGATCTCATCACTATTCAATAATGACAAGGAACTTAAGTTATTGGTCTACTATAGGAATGAGGAGGATAGAAAGAGAGGAGTAGATTATGTGATGAGTAAGATAATTGGATTCTATAAAGAATGTGTGAAATTAGGGCCGAAATATAGAACCAAATGGAGGCAAGATGATTTCTTAGAAAGATGCACAATAGGACATAACTATGCTATGGAAAACCCCAATTGAAATCTTCATGAGGAAGAAGATGATGGTAAGGAAGTCACGTAGGAGCACGACTCCGAGTCTAGCTACAAGACTCATAAATAAGGAAAAACGCTTCGTGGGAGGCAACCCATGCTTACTTGTTTGCTTGTTTTGTTTTTCAATTTTGTTTGTGTGTTTATATATCTTTTTCATTATTGCTTATTCTCATGTTAGTTATGAAAATGTTTTATTTTGTTTTTAACCTCGTCTTAATTGCATATAAAGGTATTTTACAAAAAGATAAGTGTAGGGAAGATCACATATGTTTTTAAGAACATGAACATGAGATTAACAATAATTGAAATTGTATATATTTGTGTGTTTGTTAGAGTCAAATGCTTGTATCAAGTCATAATGGATGTTTTGCAAAAAAAAATTCCAGGTTTTAATGAGATAATTTTTCTAGAATTTTTCCATAAAAACGCATCAGACCACTTTCTGTCAGGACAACCTGACAGCGTCAGGATTAACACCTGACAACGTCAGGCAATGTAGAAACAGAATATCAGTTTCGTTTTCTGTGTAACTTGTAATTTTTGGAAATTCCCAATTCTTATTTTTCTCGAAAAACTGCAAACATCCATTCCACAAGCATTATATCTTACTCGCTTTCTACTTTAGTTTTGTTTCATATATAGTTTTACCGCCGATTTTACGCGAGGTTTCGTTTCGTTTTCCTATAAGTGTGCAGGTTATATTGGACAAGAAGAAGAAACACATATTTGAAGCACTTAGTACTTATTCATTCTTCTTGGAGGAGGATTTAACTGCAACTTCATACATATCCTACTGAGCTAAACAGGGAAGTACTAGTTTCTTTCTCTTTTAACTTACCTTCCTTTATCATAACTTTGATACTTTTGGGGAACATTGGGGACAATGTTCAGTTTAAGTGTAAGGAAGGAGAATAAAACGTGAACTTAGAAACTATTCACTCATTTGATTTTTGTCTTGTCTTGGTGAATTGTGTAATAACTATGAGAAATATTTGTTAGGGAAATTTTAGCACCAAATTTAAAATTTTTTATGGCATTATAAGTTAAACTTTAGTTTTAATAAAGCGTCTCATTGATAGGATTTATATGACTAGCACAAAAACCGTTTACCACTCAAATTCCACCCCAAATATGTGAGGCTCGCCCCTAGATATTTAGGAATAAAAGCATTCATCTTTATTGCTTAGTGAGTGTACCAGTAGTATAATATATTATAGAACTTGTTTTGTGATGCATTCCGAGATCGCTAGTGAGACTACATTCGTGTAGTTAGGATTAACTAAATGATAAGAGGCATTAGGATAACCCTTGTTTTAAACCTGTAATTTAATTACCTCTTCCACATCGGTTGAGTAACTTTCCCCACACCCTTGCAATGTACTCATCTTTAGTACACGATACCCCTAATTAACCCCTCAGAGCCTATTCTTTTCGTGGTTCTCATAATGTTTTGGTTTTCCAGAATATCAATGAAGAGCATTGTTTACTATCCACCCCCAAATGTTACAACTAAATCGCCTTAGCTTACCTTGTATGCACCCATCTTTAGTGCATTATTGTTATCATTACTAAACCCTTAGTTCAATTATCTAGTTACTTGCATGGTTGCTAAGTCGAGTCATATCATTTGTATACAGTTTTGAGACGCTTGGGACTCATGGGTTAAAGTAATATTTCATGGAGTAATGGGAAAGAACGATAAATTCAAATTCCCTTTTTCTATGTAATTCAGTGCTCCAAGTGATTTGATATTTTCAAATTGGGTCAGTTAGTGTTAGTGAATAAAAACTCAAGTGTAGGGATGCTCCTATAAATCCCTTTATTTTGATATTATCGTAGAGGATGGTATAGTAAAAAGGTATGAAAAAAATCGAAAAAAGGGAAAAAAAAAAGAGTTGTTAAAAAAAGAAAAAAATGAGAAAAATGAGAAAAACATACGGGCCACCATCCTACATTTATCTTTATGTTTATATTTTTAAGTTTATGTTTGTGTTTTGTTTCAAGTTATCTAGTGTTAGTGAGTCGAGTTTTGGCTTAGCAACGCCACGCTTTACATGCTTGTAACATAAGAATTTTGACTTGCCACCACTAAATATCCTTATCCAACAAAACCCTTTACTTCACAACCTTAAGCCTAACGTTACAACCCTTTTTAAAGACCTCTTAGATAGTTATTCCTAGGTGCTTACGCCAAAGCCGTGGAGGTTTGATCTATTCTCAAGCCTATGGTAATCTATGTACTATATCAGGTAATGAGTGTTTATCTTCCATTTCCATTCATATTATATTTCATATAAACCCGAGAGATGAGAGAATCTAAACACCAATTGCGAGGTGCTAGTATATAATTTTCGTGCTTGTTATGACTATTGTGGTGCTTGTACTTGTTGTAGACTATCTTAAACCAATGCTTCAGGCCCCCTAACTTATAAATTGATTGGCTAAAAGCACATTTGATTGAGGACAAGCAAATTCCAAGTGTAGAGATATTTGATAAGGATTTAAAACATACGTTTTTAGGGGGTCATTTAAGCCCTAAATTGACATATTTTATATCCGTTACTACTTAAAATTGTTCCTTTTCACATTTTAGGTCTTTTGGAAGCAAAATGCTGGAATGAAGCATATTTGGATGAAAAGGAGTGAAAATATGAAGAAAATGGCAAAGTCAAGATTCAAGCTGATTCTCAAGCCTGACGGTGTCCCAATCAAAGGGCGACGCCGTCCCTATCTAAGAGTTTTGATAAAAATACACATGACGGCTCAGAACAAATTCTGGTTCTACAACCTGATGGCGTCACGCCTAAACTCTGGAAGGCGTCTCTCTCATTTTCCACACCAGACGCCCAAGAACCAATCTCAGACGACGTCCTTCATGAAGACTGACGGCGTCACACACATCAACTGAAGCCGTCCCAACGATGACTTGGCCCAAACAAAACGCTAACGACGGCGACCTGACGGCGTCACTAGCAAAAGGTGACGCCGTCGCATTTGTAAATCTATATATAGAATTTGACTTTTCTGTACAAAAAGAGGTAGAACTTTGGAGAGCAAACCCTAATTCACTTGTAGTCTGACTTGGACAATATCTAAGGGTTTCATACCCTTCTTTACATCATAAGACAAGTTTGTTAATCCATATTATCATTATGTATACCCCATGTTTAATTGTATGTCTGTATGCTTGCTTGTTTACCATGAGTAGCTAAATTATCCTTGTGTTTGCTTAGATCTATGAAACCTAGTTGTTAGTTATTGTTAGGTTGTCTCTTATCTTAATTGGTAGACGCTAGAGTAAGGAAAACTGACTTCTTCTTTAATTGTTGGAGCTTGAACGTCCTAAATAGCAAAAAAGCTTAGGAGTGCACCTAGGCCATTCGTTGTGTTTATTGCGTGAGTTGTAGCTTGTTGATAGTAAAGTATTTGGGGGAGATACCTAGGTACTTTCCAATCTCGGATAGTCTAGAGGAGAGTTACAATTATAGAACTAGGGAATTAGGCACCCCCTATCACCAAACGGAATAAAACGCACCAATTAAAATGAGGATGTGACAATTTAACCGACCAATAAGAGATAACTAGGGAGTAAGAACATCTAAGTAAACACATTTTTAATCATGATATGAGCACACCTACATTAGCATAATCTATCCTTAGTTTAGTTAGTTAAATTAGATAAGTAGTTATAAAAAGTAGTTAAAATTGGTAGAAGTACCACCCCCCACTCCTATACCCCGAGATATTTACCTTGCTTTCAAAAAACTAATAAAAGACTAAAAGAAATCTCCCTCAACCTTACCTTTTCGTCATACATCTCTTTCTAGCATCTCTATTCCCCTAGAGAACGAATCAATCCCCTTGGCTTACCCCATACTACACTACAACGATTAGGTACACTACCTAGAGGGTTGAAAAACTTGCTCGTAGAAAAGGAAGTATTTTCGACCCCGAACCCACGCATCACATTTGCAACTAATCTGGCTTTGTACTGACTTAATGACTCATCCGCATTATATTTGTGCTTGTATAGCCACATGGAGCGGACAATGTTGACATTTGGTGGGCGAGGAACAAGAACCAAAGTTTCATTTTCAATGAGAGCTTTATATTCGTCATACATAGCCTATTTCCAATTTGGATCTCGCAGGGCATGGAAAGGAGACTTAGGGATAGGGGAGGAGGTTGTAACATGAAAGTTGTATTTGGGGTTAGCTTTCACAGTTACGACTTTAGAACGTGTGACCAATTGTGGCGGTGGTGATGGTGGTGGGGGTGGTGGTGTTGGTGGCGAGGTGTTTGGGGATGGTAGTGTGTTTGGTGATGCTGGTGTTGTTATTGGTGTTGGTATTGGTGTTGTTTGTGACGTTATTTGTTGGGACGGAGTAGGTGTGGTGATTAGGGGAAGTTCTATAGGGGAAGTGTCGAGATTATCATCTAAGAATTAGTATGAGGGAGGTCGAGTTGGAGTCATAGAACCGAAGGGAAAGACAAATTCATCAAATGTGACATGACGGGAAATTATGATTTTGTTGGTGTTTACGTCAAGGCACTAATACCCACGATGATTGTAGGGGTATTAGAAAAAGATAGATGGTGTGGTGCGAGGGGCAAGTTTGTGAGGTGGAAAGGTGTAAGGATAACAAAAGGCATCCAAACATACGAAGATGAGTGTATGTGGTTAGTTTATTAAATAATTTCGCGTAAGGGATGTCATTGTTTATAGAGGTAGAGGGGAGGATATTAAGTAAGCAAGCGGCAATGAGTAGTGCTTCGACCCAATACTGGGGAGGAAGGCGAGCTTGAAAGAGTAGAGAACATATAACGTTCTAGATGGTACGAATCATGCATTCAGATTTTCCATTTTGTTGAGATGCATGTGGCATGAGAAACAAAATTGAATGCCATTAGTGGCAAATAATTTTTAGAGGGAGTTGTTGTCAAATTACCCACCATGATCTTATTGGAAAGCTTTGATTTCACGATTGAATTTTGTTTTTACAAATTCACCGAAGTGAAAGAATTTTGGTTGCGCATCATATTTTTTGTGAAGTGGGTAGACCCACAAGAAATGTGAATAATGGTGTAGGAAAAGGACATAGTATTTGTATCCACCCATGCTAGAGAGAGGGGATTTCTAAAGATCTGAATGAATAATATCGAAGGGAGACGTAACAATAGAATAGATCGTTAGAAGGGGAGTTTTGTTTGTTTCCCTAACTGGCAAGCATGACACAAGTGTTGAGTGTTTTGTTTATTATAAGAAACAAGGCCGCATGACGAGAGGGTTTGAATTACAGAGTCACCAAAGTGACCAAGACGTTGATGCCAAAGTGAATGGTGATTGGTAAGAAGGGAAAATTCTGAGCCGGCAACGTGTAGAGGGTATAGATAACCCATGTTTTCACAACAAAGAAGTGTTTAACGGGTATGATAATCCCGCACAGTGAAACCATAAGGGTCAAAATTAATGGAGCATTTATTATCGGTGGTAAATTTATGAAATGAAACAAGGTTTTTAATATATTGGGTGTGACAATAACATTTTTAAGGTGGAGGGGACGATAGGGGTTAAGAATCTGTACATGACCAGAATGGGTGACAGGTATAGAAGATCCATTTCCGACAATAACAGAATGAAAATTGCGATTAATAAAAGAGGATTGAAGGTTACCGGTATGAGATGAAAGGTGAGAAGTTGCTACGGTATCCATATACCACTGCTGATCACACGAATCCATACTTTATTTTATTTTATTTTTATTTTTATTTTTTTACTACAGGACATAACTTAATGAATAAGATGTATAGGACAGACTGTTGGATGGAAAGCTGGCTTAATGAATAAGCTCCTATACAAGGTTAAGCTCAATCAAGGTTGCAAAAATTGCTAGGTGGTAGTTGGGTGGCCAAGTATCGCCTAGCAGTTAATCGGTTAGGCGAAGATTAATCGAATTGGATTTTTTATATATAATAATATATATTTGAAACTATATGCCCGATTTGGACAATCTAGCCGAGGTTTTCCGATTATACATGATTTGGTTGATTCCTATCCGTAACCGCGTTGGCCGATTTATCTGATTTTTGTCCAATTTGGCCGATTTATACCCGATTTTTATTCGATTAATCGGTATGTTGACCGTTTTTTGACCAAACCGATTAATAAGGTCGATTAGTGAAAATCGGGGCGGTTAATCCCCACCTAGCGATTAATCTTCTATTAATCGGTTGCCTAGGCCGATTTTTGCAACACTGAGCTCAATAGAAAATAGCAAAAAAAATCTTTTAATAACTGAAACTAAACCAGATCTGACCCGAATTGACCAGCAACACAGTGGTGGTGAAAGGTGATGTCCAATGGTGACAGGTGGTGTCCAGCGTTGATCGACGAGTTGGACGACTATATTATATGGGGTTTTATAAGTTTTTCGCAAGGATCATGAATATGTTAATGGCGTGATCTGAAATTGAATGATTTTCTATATATTCAGATTAAAGATTTGTTAGACACGCGTCAACGGTTCGGCAGGAAAACCGACTGTACTTTTGTGCCTAGGGCGATTTTTGCAACACTGAGCTCAATAGAAAATAACAAAAAAATCTTTTAATAACTGAAACTAAACCAGATCTGACCCGAATTGACCAGCAACACAGTGGTGGTGACAGGTGATGTCCAGCGGTGACAGGTGGTATCCGGCGTTGATCGACGAGTTGAACGACTATATTATATGGGTTTTTATAAGTTTTTCGCAAGGATCATGAATATGTTAATGGCGTGATCTGAAAGTGAACGATTTTCTATATATCTTAGATTAAAGATTCGTTAGACACGCGTCAACGGTCCGGCGGGAAAACCGACTGTACTTTTGTGTTCGGGATATGATGGCGAACGTTTGGGTGGTGGAGGTGAGGGTTAATTCTTAGCAGAGGTGAACGGATTTTAAGAAAAGGTTATTCTTAGTGAAAGAATGTGGTGTTTGTTTGAAATAAAATGATGAAGAATGAGGATCAATTTAGCTCTGGTACCATAAAAATTAGTATTTCCCCTTGAATCATATATCATTTCATAACACATATGTATAGCGATTACAATAGGGTGCCCTAGAAGCTATACAAGCTGGCCTCGGCCAATGGGCCGATTACACTAAAAATACAATAATATATGTCATTTAATAACCCATCCTTAACTCATAAATCACAAATGAATCTTTTTAAAGGAAACTATTATATAAACATTCTCTCAAACCAAAACTATATGTTACTTTTGCTCAGTACATGTCTTGAATCACAATCTTTTTGTTGATGACATAACTATCTCATGGGTGCCATCAGGCCAAAAGAACTTTACGTTTAAATGTGAACCTATGCCATTCACTGTTTTACTAGTGGGGTTCACGGTTTTCGAGGCCTTAGTGGTTTTATATGTTATTGTATTTCAAGGTTTGATTTGTGTGTCTAATGGTTCGTGGTTTCTATTGAGATAGATTAAAAGGTTTATGGTCCTTAGTGGTTTTCAAGGTTCGGTATCTGTTGGAATGGTTCATGGTTTGTGGTTTATGTGGAGATGGTATGTGAGGTTTGCCTCTTTAATGGTGGTTTCAAGGTTGTTTGATATTGTTCTTTTGAGGTTCCTTAAGGTCGGTTTTAAGTCATGTTGCAGATTTGAGTGGTGACCAATCTCTAGTTGTTTATGATCATTTTGGAGGTGGTTTATGGTCGGGTTGATGTCGTCTAGAGGTTCAATAGTATACATAGTGGTTTGTGGTCATTGAGGAGATCATTTTTGTGGTTATTTCGGCCGAGTTCGGGTTTGAGGGTTGATGGTGGAGGGTTTTTGAAGTTGTGTTGCAAATTGTTTCAGAAGTAGGTTCTTTTAGGTTGAGGTTCGTTTGAGGTCTGGGAGTTAGCTGGTTAGTTCCTTTTTGAGGTGTGTTGTTATGTTGTGTATACAAGGGTCGAGGGTTATGTTTCACTACCCGTTGTTTTGCTTTAGTAATCAGTGTTCATATACTGATGGGTATTTCCTTAATCATATGGCCTTAACGGGAACAAGAGAAGTAATTTTATGGACGATAAGTAATTTATCATATTGGGATAACATAAGTGTATCAACAGGAATATTAATGGTTGATTAATGGTTAGAGATGAGAAAGGTACGAACAAAAATATTAAGGTTTTATGGATTCGGTTGAAGATTTTTGGCGGAGAAGACGTGTAGATGTTAAAAGTTAGGATTAGGAACAATTTTGTTAGATATTTTAGGAGGTATGGATCTTTGGTGATATCATGTTGGAATGAATAAATAAATTGATTAGAATAATGTGATAATACAATATAAATAAACATAAACATGGGTTAGGCTTCCCAATAACAATACAATGAGCCCAGACATAATAAAACCCGCTAAGACACTTAACCAGTGTAACACCCTCAAAATTATCGCAGCGGAAGATTGTGTCACTGAGGTATTACTTCATAGTTCACAGCACAAGTTACAGAAAACGATTCTAAATGAGACGTTTTGAAATAAATTATCATTCGATTAAAATATCAGAGTTTACAAACCGGTCCCATAAGTTTGTACAAGTATAAAAAGTACAACATAAAAGTTGTAAACTTTTTCGAATGATAATATATGCATTGTCTTCAAAATATTTTTCCGTGCGCCTTCACATGCCATGCCAGCTAATTCCTTTCGAACCTGAGATAACATGCTAAAAAGTGTCAACACAAAGGTTGAGTGAGTTCATAGGTTTGTAAGCAAAATAGTTGATCACAAGATATCAAGTTTATGAAAGTAGTGGGCTACGTTGTTATACGCCCATAGTGCGTTTGATTGCCTAACCGGTCAATACAAATGATAGAAACCACATAGGTTTGAAACCAGTAGTGAACAATATAGTTTGTAGTATAATTGCAATGTGTACAATTATCTTCTTGATAGTTATTATTGCTCTAAGCTCATGGAACTCACGATTGACTGTTGTATATATATTACCGGACGATATATATATATATATATATATATATATATATATATATATATATATATATATATATATATATATATATATATAAGTAACTTGCCCCGGGTAGGTATTTTGCCATATACCTAGGTAATCTCAAATATAGCGCGCCTTGTTATTTCCGATAACATAGACGGGTTCGTCAATTCCGATAGGCCTATCCACAATATTTGCGCTCACTCCCAGTGATTAGTGGTCCATGATGTTGGGGACTTTTGGCAAAAACAACTTAGGCATGCAATAATACAGTCAAGGCATTCAGTTTGCAAGTAATTGTCCAGAATAAAGCATTTTAGCATGTAGTAAAAGCAGTAGCATGTATCTCCCCCAAAAGAGTTTATAAAATAGTTAAACAAAAGCTGGGACTATGAAACTCACTGTAGTGATCAGCAGCGGAGTGTAACGATATAATGTTTATCAACGGTAGAGTATAACAAGATCATGATCTTTAACGATCACCTACGAAAGCATAGTATTCGCATTTTAGTATAGTGTACGATATAAGTGTACAAGTATATGTAGTATGTTGGCTTTCAATATGATGTTGTACATGAATCTTAAGTTGATGTATCCCTTAAGTGTTTGTTTGGCTTACAGCATTTTTATAAATGACCTCGTACCATCGTTCGGGCTATCAAAATCAAGAGGTCGTATAGTGAACGTATGAGGAGCCAGGACACTTTAAATCGTAAATCCACAACTCGTCAATACGACACTCTGAAGAGGCCTCTTTATGATAATGAAATTCCCTACTATTGTAGTACTTATCATTTATAATTGAAGCATTTGACGAGATAAATGTTATATAAACATGTGTCGTGTTTCATCAAAGACTATTGTTGAACTTGTGTGATAGTGTTATGAGTTGTGTGTCGTGAAACATTTATCATGTGTAAGTGTTGTGATGAAAATAATTTCGGCGTGTCATATTATGATATCATGAAATATAAAGGTTTCAAAAATAGTTTATATGTCATGTAGTCATTTATCTAGTTTTGTCAAAATCTAGTAAAGTTTCATTTAATGACCAAGTTTTTGAAAACAAGTTTCGGGTTAACATACCCAAACTAGCCGTGCGGCTAAGTTACGATTAAACAACTTTGAAGCAACAATCATGGTCATATCTAGTGGCTATATTTAAGTTAAAATTGTTTGAGACATCATCTTTGGCTTAACCTTGGCTTGGTTTTGGTCTCAAAGAATCAAAATACAACAAAGTTTCCATGACCATGGTTGTTTTCTAGTCACAACAGGTCCATTTAGTATTTGCTGGTTTTAAGACTTTTCGTTCACTATCTGCTTATGTGCTCTCAAGTTTTTGTATAAAAAATAATTCCGAGCAACTTTCATGTTTTACACTTTTGCTGATTCGGAAAAGAAAAGGGTTTAAATCGCGTTTTAAAATCGTTTCAGCAAGCTTTTTGATCCAACAACATATTCACCTCTAGTCATCTTCATTTGGCCATAACTTTTTAACCATAAGTCCTTTTTAAGTGATTCAAAAGTCCAAGTTTTAGTTTTTACTTCCTCAAACAGATTCTCAAACTTAATCAAGTCCAAAGTCCAAAGTTTACTTATATCAATTGTCTAATAACAAGTAATTACCTATATTTCATTGCAGAAAGTTTGGCTGCACATTCAGCCCTGCCAAAACGACCATAAGTTGAGTTCTACAACTTGTTTTGACACGCGTCTTTCTCCAAACTTCAAGTTTATGTCTTAGCTACATTTCATAAAACTGAGTCGACTTCCAGAAATGAACAGAACCATGGGCTTTTCCCAAATGAAATCTGGTGTGCAGATTTTGACATGTTTTGCCATTTTGGCTCTCATTTACTCATCGGGATGAGTTATGAGGTGCGCCACCCGGCGAAACGACCATAAAACATAGCTATACAAGCCTATCTTATTGAATTAACCTAAAGGTTTACTGAGATGATCAGTTTAATCAATCTTTGTGACTGTTGTAAATTTCAGGTTCATAAAACCTACCTAAGGCTTGATCTAGCTTCTTTTCATGTCACAACCTCATGTACAACATCAATCAAGCAATATTACATATACTACTTATATCAAATTACATTCAATGAATATAAATTATTACAACCATATTGAATGACAATAAATTTAAACAAACTTCTTACAAGACTTAGGTTGAATGGTCACAAGAACAATCAAGCCTAAACCCCTTCAATCTTCAACTCTTGTCTTCAACCTCTTAACCCAAGCTTTACTAACTTTCTTACCCTTGTAATAAACCCTTTTACTTCAGCCCCTTATGCCTTGTGTAGCTCCTAATTCACCCTTGTAAACATCAAAACAACCCTAGGACCTTGTAAGAATCATTACTAGCTTCATCTTCTTGGTATAACTTGGAGTAAGAAACAAAGTTATGAATGGTGTTTTGGTGGTGAAAGTGGACGGCAAGGAGGGACAAGGAAAAAGGGTTTGGATGAATTTTAGATCAAATTGCATGTGTATGTATGAGTAGCTTAGGCATTATCACCTAAAGTGATAGATAAGATTGTGAAATTGAGACATGTGTCCATGAAACATGAAGTGAAACGCCACCTCTACATTGAGGTGGTTAATATGTGCATTTTTGTGAAAATTTTTGGTTTATGAGGTGTAGTTTGGTCCTGGTAATTACTAATGTTAAGTCTTTAAGTCACGAAACTTAAAACCGGGTAACATAAGAATATAATACTTATGAAAATGTCAAAACTTATCAATATACTCCAACTAAGTACATTAAAAGTGTGATAAGTCAAATGGAGTGCGTTTACGTTGTTAAAGCCTAATAACGTAGGTTTGAGCACGCGTATTATGTAAAGAGTAAAATATTTACGTAAAAATAACAAAGTAGCAATAGTTCATATAAAATATGACTATTGGTGAAATTAGAGTATTTTGAACACCTAGACTTATCGTAGTCTTGTGTTGACCGCGAGGAAAGTTTACACGATTAAACTTTCATAATTATTAAAGTCACAACTTTAAATAATTATTTATAGCCAAAGGTGAACAAAAATGTTCAAAGTGTAATAATTCGAAACAGATTGAATTATTTAACTTGGGAAACTACTGGTTACTACCAGTTACAGTATTTGCTTTTACGTTAGGGTAAAAGTCAAATAGTAAAAAGTCAAAGTCAACTTTTAAGAAGTCAAAGGGTAAAATAGTCATTTTACGTTATGAAAATTTACGGGTTGCTACAACCAGCTTGTGTGGTTCAGAACTTTTTGCTTTGAAGTTCTGGCCGGTTATATCTCAAATATCACGGCAATGGTCGGTTTTTCCCCTTTCATCCTTGTTATCAAGTGATTGCCTTTAGCGATATTTGTTTTGCTGGTTTAGAGGCCATATTTAGATCTTTGTTGGATTTCGTATGACTTGGCATACTTGTAAGTTTAAGCATTGATGTCGTATAATTTGAAATAACTATAGTTAGTTTTATCATATCAACGGCTATATAATCTCTAATTTTACTTATTTATTTTCATTACCTATTAAGAGAAATTTTTACTTAAAAATTAAAAAAAGAAAAAATGAGTAATGTTGTTTAACTAAAATACCATTACTTATTAGAATTTAATCCACAGAATATCTCTACTCTCATCTACACTCATAAATAAATAAAATACACACACAAACAAATTGACACTGTTATACATTATCGCCATTATGAGCGGGCAATCGTCTAGTTTATATAATACAAGATATTTTACCATCCAATACATCAATGACACAAGTCAACACTCCTAAAAACTTAAACATACCAAAAAAAGAAAAGAACTTCTCAAAAGTTATAATTAAAATAAGGGAATGTTTGTTCTAGCTTATTTTTAGATTTACAAGCTTATTATAGTTTTATAAAAAGTTTCACTTTCTAAAAAGCAAGATTTTGTTTTCTTTTCTTTTTTTTTTCAAAAAAAAATCTAAAATTATTTTACAACAAAGGTGTGGCAAAATCATTATAATTCACTATAAAAAATATATAGACTTTTCATTGTCATTCATAAATCCTAATGTTTATCATATTTTTTTATGTTAAGAGTGTTCAATAAAAGATAATGTAAAATTCTTTTTTTATCATAATTTTTCAGTAATTTTTTATTTGTTGATTTTACTTTTGTTATCACCTTCTTATAATTTTTTTTAAGCATTTCTTGAACAATACAATGATAAACATTGAAAACTTGATAAACCACAAAAGTTTATGCAGCTTCTTTTCACTAAAAACACTTATTTTAATTTTTCTTCGGGCCTTTTTGTTTATTTTGTATCATTTATGTTGTAAAACTTTTTAGAGTTTTTATACAATATCTTTTGGGCTTTCTAGATGACATTTGTCGCGATATACTTACTTTTGGACCTTTTGAAGATTAGAAGAACGGTAACCTTTTATTTGATTAATTCTTAAAAAGCATTGCTATATCGTTGTATCATTTCTTCAAACTTATTCTTTTACCCGCTTATAAACATGACATGTGAGATTCACTCATTTTCGTTCTTCAATCCATCCAATCATTTTGACATATAAAACAATTACATGGGCAACAAAATAAGTAAGAGGTGAGTAGGAGGATAAGTAAAAAGAAAAATGTAAAAGGAAATATCATCTTCCATTCATAAATTTAACTGTATTTACGTATTTGAACACTTTGAACTCTATTTTATGAAATGGGTCACGAAAATTGTAAATTACATAACCAAACTACCTGTGAGCGACGCGATTTAGATAAGGTGTGTGCCTGTTAAGATACTTATACGTGTATAATATTATCACAAGAATCAAGCTCTTTTGGACACGTGGACCGATGTGCTTCGACGTGGAACCATGCGCGCCAGGCACTAGAAGAAAACCCAATGAGAGGGTTACACGTCTTGGCGCGAACGAGTTTGGTCAACAGTCGCGTCGGTTAAGTACAATAGTGTATTTTTTTCATATTGTGTTTTTTTCGATTATAGATCTAGTGTGTGTTTTTCGAGTGAAGAAGACGAGTAGTTTATTGGTAGTTAGCATAGATGACAGATCGACAAAGTTTGTGTGCTGGTTTTCAACGTGCTTGTATATGTGCTACTTACAAATTATTTGCCTAAAATTACTATTTTCATGTATAATATTTAATGCATAAGTTATAGGTTGTTGTTTAAACAATGGTTTGCATTAGTAAATATTACTCTTGAACCATCTCATTCCTTTTAGAGCTCACGAAACAATGCGTCATCATCGACATTATAGCCCTATGGCGTGAGGCAAAGCTACCGTTGCTTGCCTTATAGGGTCTCGCGCCATCGGCTTCAACCAAGCTATAGGCATTTTCCTTTCATTTTTTTGTTTTTTTCAAATGCAATAGTCGATTTGGGGAATAAAAAAAAGACGTTTGACCATGATCAAGTAGCTTTTTTTTTTGAGAAAAAAAACCATTTTTGCTCACTTTTTTAATCTTTAAAAAATCTTATAATACCCTTTAAATCACTAATTTTTAACACACACTTCTACCTATACATCTAACAATACTTCTCTTTGTTTCTACCTATAACTCACAAAAATGGATCCCAATCAATTTTCATGGATCAATCAAATGCTCTCCAACCCGCAAAATCAAATACCATAATTCTCATCTGCATCTAATTGAAACACACCATTATTCGCAAATTCCATTACTTCAAATGCCAACCAACTTCCACCATTTAGTATGTCATACCAAATCCCAAACCAATTTACCAACTTTAACCAATTTGGTACGCCGAGCAACTTCAGTTATTCGCTCAATTTCAATTTCAACAACAACTTCAACAAACCAAAATTTCCCAACAACAAGACAAACAAACCCAACAACTATAGCAACACCAATTTTCCTAATAACAATACCAACAAACTTAACAACAATCCCATAACCCTAGCAATCCGAAGTCACAGGGCTGTCGTTGCCTAAAAACGCGACATAGAAAAAAAACATGCTACTAGAGAAAAGAAAACCGAAATAATGCATACGTCATGGAGTCAAAACGAATAGTTAATTTTGGCGGAATGTCTGCTACATGTATCTGATGATCTGAACACGGACACTGACCAAATCGATGATACGTTTTGGTACAAAGTTCTTGCGGAATACCAAGACCAAACAACAAAAAAGGGATATATTAACCTGTACCAAAAACATGTTGACCGAAAGTGGACTCCCATGAATTTAGAAGTCGGAAAGTATAACGTGATTGTCAACCAACAACGAGGTTTAGTGGTGAAAATGATGAAGATTTAAAGACGCGTGTTAAAGACTCTTTATGACAAAGAAGGAAAGAAATTTCTCACGTAAAAGCTTGGCAATTTTTAAAGACAAACATAAAGGGTTGAATCCAAATTCGACACATGTAAGAAGAACTTGAGGACGGCCAACCAGAGAAGACCCCGAGCTATTTGGAGATGATGTTTTGGCGCGTCCACCTGACAAAGAACAAAAGTAAAAAAGTCAACGATCTTCAAACTCATCGGCCACTTCTTCTTCACAAGAAATGTCTCAACAACAACTTGCTTTAAAATCGTAGGCGAAGATGGAAGAAATATGAAGTGAGGTTAAGGCGAGGGTGCAATTAATCAACGCTCAAACAAGGAACGAGGACATGAAGATGCTTGTACAAACACCGAGGGGATATCCAATACGCGACTACTTTTTAGGAGGCCAAACGTGAAATTCGAAAGAAATATCGTCACCAAAACTAGTTTAGTTCATGTACTTTTATTTGTATGCCCTTTTTATGTCTTTTATTTTATTAATGAAATTTTAATTTTAGTTTAACTTTTGTATTATTTGAATAAATTAAAAAAAATATATTGTAGGGCCCAAATAATGTCCTATAACTTAGTAATGAGAGAGGGTGTTTTGTGTTAAGTTATAGGTTCTGAGCTATAGTGGAAAAGGCTGATGTGACAACACTTTTTGCTACCCTTGTAGCTTGTGCTATTAAAGATTCTCTAGAATGTGTTTAGTTACGTGTTTTTCATTTGCTAGCATTATCAGGCATAATTTTTCAGGACTCATTTATATTTTGGTTTATTAATAAACTAATTCTGAACCAATAATAAAATGCCAAGTAGGCGGCTCGCTTATGGCAAGGGTGCGCATGCGCCAATAGTCCATATTGGTATTTGGTCCATTTCGTAATTCTTATTGTGTAATGGATTGTAGGTACTACTTTTTATTTCTTATCACTTACTTTTTAACTTGTTAATCTACTTCTCACTAATTCACAATGAGTTTAGAGCATTAGGTTTCATGACTTGAGCCGTTATGATACATCACCGCCGCCTCAACATTCTCCATTTTCATATTTACACACCAAAAATACCCCTCACTTATCACTCAAGCCAAAACACCCCTTTTAAGACCCACAATTTTATTTATTTTTTTCTATTTTGTTAAACCAACTAATTTTTCATTCATTCAAATAAATATATAAATTACAATTAAAAAAATATGAAAGAAAAAAATACAGTACGATAATTAATTGTCACATCTATATTTTCGAAGAATTTATTCTTTTTGCATGTTGATCATGTAGGCATCCTCATCTGACATCCCCGCAGTGCTAATGCTTAGAAACCTCATTTCTTCCAACCACACTATTGTTCGGTCGTTCTCCTTCACCACCTCGTACGTCGATTGAGCGGCTTCCGGTTTGAGTCTAAATTCATTTGTAAAGTGTTAATACAAATAAACCGTAAAAATGTTTATTCATATTTAGCGATCTCTTTGTGTTTTGTTGATAACAAATATAAAGTTATCATAAGTAAAATTATAAGGATACATGTTATTTTTGTAAAGCATTTACATATAATCATTTAACATAAATTGTTGTAATAATTCATTTGTTGTAATAGTTTATTAGAATGGGTAATATCCAAGACCCATGACCCATACCCACGGAGCAAATCCATAACCCATAACCCAAGACTCATGATCCAATGTCTAGATACATTGTATCTATTGTGGATACCCATGAACCAAAGTCCATGACCCATAACCCAAATAAGGAGGAGCGTCCACGGATCCCTGGGATTACACTGGACGGATCCCTCAAGTAAGGGATCAGTGGGATCCGGGGAACAATAGAGTTTTCTTGCCTATAAATAGTGAGTCATTTCTTCATTGTTACTCACCTCTCTTCTTACAAACTCTCTCATATATTACTTGTCACACCCCCAAATTACCTGTTTTGCAGCGGAATTGAATACCTTGGGGGAGGACTGTCATAGCATCAAAGTTACAGTTATATCGAACGACCTAAAGCGTCGTTTGGAAAATACATCGTTTGATTTAATAAAATAATCAGAGTTTACAAAGTAGGTCCCAAATGTAAATCAACTTGTGCGGAAATAAGTTTGTTACAATTCAAACGATGTTTTAAAGTGCGTAAAACCCAAGTGAGACGCGTCGTCACCACGACTCCATGATGTGTCCCAATGCATGCCATGAAGTGAATGCCTTAGATACCTGAGATAAAACATGCTAAAAAGTGTCAACACAAAGGTTGAGTGAGTTCATAGAGTTTGCGATGAAATGTAAAGCCTTTCAAAAATCGTTTATGCAGCAAAGGCATCGTAAATCCACTCAGTTCCAAGTTCCGCCCATACAAAACTTGCAACCTGTGTATTCACAACCCATTGCCAAAATGTAATATAGTTTATGTTCAAGCCCACATCGTCAAATGAATTCACAAAAATAGTGCCTAACTTAATGTATCAATAGTTACTTGATATAACAAATATGAGTGTTGATCAAATCGTTCCAAGACCGTTAGTCCATGATTGTACCAAGTCCGTTAGTACATGAATATACCAAGTCCGTTAGCCCAATGTTATACCAAGACCGTTAGCTCAACATTATCCAAGTCCGTTAGGTCAATATTATCCAAGTCCGTTAGCTCAATGAATATCAATGAATATACCAAGACCATTAGCTCAATGAATATCAATGAATATGATATGGAAGTTCTAAGTGTGGCAAAACTGTTACTACGCATGACTAAGCATTCAGTTCAGTTAAACATGTAGTTTCAATTAATCATGATAGTTATGAAAATAATCGAGCATGTATCTCCCCCAAAACATTTATGAAAACAAGTAAAAGCAGGGGCTATGAAACTCACGGTAATCCGTAATAGTTTAAAGTACTTATGTAAATGAAAACAAGTAGTTGAGCATGTATCTCCCCCAAAAATAGTACAAAACAATTAAAAGTGGGGCTATGAAAACTCACAGTAATATGTAAGAGTTTAAAGTACTTGTGAAAGTAAAAGAAAACAGTTTGAGCATGTATCTCCCCCAAAAGTAATTCAAAACGTATAAAGGTAGGGGCTATGAAACTCACTTGGTGGAATGATGCGAAGGCAAAAGTGAGTACACCGAGATGTAAGGTGATACGCTAATCTTGACCTATTGTGAAGGATATGATACATAATGAGTTGCAATGTAATGTTATGCATGCATTCCATATGTTATTTATACCATTTGCGGGTTTTGAAAATATTACTCGTCGTCGAAAAATACTCTTTTGACGTCTTGACCCTTCAAAAATGGCTTTACAAGTTTCTACGTCAAAATGTCATCCTACAATGGTTTTATAATGATTTATGGTGAAATTACCACTTTTCGACGCAAAACAATGTCGTCGGAAATATCATGAAATTAACAAAAATGGCTTTGGAAAACTAGTCGTAAAATATTGTACGTCGATCGTTAGAGAACGAACTCGACTGTTTTGGAAAGTTTGTATCGATATCTAAAAGTTTCAGTTCAGGAGTTTTCGTCCAAAAGGTCTCGATCATAAAGATATTAAGGGTTAAAGATAGTGATTTTGGCTAATTGTGTGCAGAAAAATGAGTTTCGGCCAAGTTTGAACATCCGTAATTAATTTAATATAACTCCGCTTTGCAAACAGCTTTTTGTTTTGAAAAATATGGCCGGTGAACTTGATTTTACTAGAAGACATTTCGTTCCAAAAAGTTTCACATCATGGTTAAAAACAGCCGCAAACATGGACGTTACAGCTACTAAAATACTTGTATCGTAAAAATAATATAGATTTTCAGAAAATAATAGTTACGGCAACTTTATAAAAACGTGCATATCTTTGTCGTTTCAAATCCGTTTTCTACGTAAAATATGTCCTTAGCTTCGTATCGAAGTAAACTAATATATTTTTGACTAGTCGAAATAATTTGTGAAGCTTAAGGCTCGTTTTTGACCCGAACAAACTAAAAACTGCATGCTGAAATTTCAGAAAACTATTTATTTCGTCGTCAAACTTTAAAAATCCATAACTTCTTCGTTATAAGTCCGTTTTTATCCGTTCAAAAGGCCACGGATTCGTTTTAAAGTATATTTTCTAAATATCAAGGCCAAAGTTTCGTACCAACAGTAGGTTTTTCCAGAAATTCGAAATAAGGACAGAACATAAATATATAGTTATCGAAAATAGTTTTTCTCGGACAAAACCTATTCTAATCCCTTCAAATCAACTCCAAAGCTAATCTAATCCTACCATACACCTTCTTAGGGTGTCATGGGTTCCTAATCACCATCAAGACCAAAGAATACCATGGGAATAATTATAGGATGACCATAGTATATAAATAACTCTAAAATCATGAAATAAAATGGTATAAATCACATATCATGCATACTTGCTCCAAAAATGAAAAGAAACATATGAAATGATAAGGAAACATGAAAATGAAAGAAATATGCTTACTAGTGAAAATGATGAGGTGAAAGTAACAAGGATGATCCTAAATACTCTTGGTTTTTATTTCAAAACCTAATAAAGAGTATAACTAGATTGTCATATAACTTGGACTTGAAAAACTTTGTGATCCCATGTAGCTCTTGGATATGGACGTTTTTTTGATGGAGAGAAACAAGAGAGGAAATATTTTTTGCTACTAGGTGAAATATTGAAAACATGAATGAATGTAATGAATGAATAAACTTTAAGTAGTGTGCAAGTATGTGCAATCAAAGAAAAAATATCACCAACTCATAAATGCAAATCCATAGGACCGGATTTTATGGGCTTTTGTTTCTCAATTATTATTATTATTATTTTTTTTTTATATATATTGTAAGTAAGATGTATGTAAAATAAACATAGGTTGTAACTTGTGTATACACTTGTGTATTTAAGGTAAATGGTAGATTTTTAGTACAAGTAAGTTTTTGATAGGTCAAAATAGAATGTAATGAGATAATAAAAATTGTAAAAATACATTCCTTGTAAAATTTGAGTGATAAAATAATTATCGATTAGTTTTTAAGAAAAACGACGTAATAATTTAATTTTAACGATTTATGTACCAAATAAATTTAAAACACTAGGAAAACTAAAAATATAGTTTTTATGAACTAAATGTAAGTTTAAAAATACATCGGGATCATTTTTGAAAGTAACGGGTTAAATATTCAAAATAATAACTCACGCGATAAAGATTATTAAATATAAAAATTACGCGTTGAATGTGAGATGAAATGTCATGAATGAATTAATGAGATGCAAATGATGTCAATGGAATGTAGACTAATCTTAGTCCATATGAAATGTTCGTGATGATATGATCATGAATTCGCCGCTAAACCTTTAAGGTTACGCGAATTTGGAACAAGTAAACCAAGTTTACGATAAATGTTGAAATAGTGAAACGTGAATTGTTTTGAGAAATGACTGGAATTTGAGAATTGTGACATTACTTCTCTCTTTTAATCCTAGATCTATTGATCTATCTAGTAGTTCTTCTTTCTTTTGTTGTGATTCTCATATAGGTCATTCTCAAAGGCGAGATCACCAGATACTACAAGTCATCCAAGCAAGGGGTCCTTGATTGATTTGTTCCTCCATAAGATTTTTGTAGCAAGATCTTGTATTTCATATTTCACATAGTTGTTGTGATATAGTTGTGTTGGTTTGGTCCTCCGTGTTAAGGAATCGGTATTTAGCTTTGTACCGGAAAAAGTGTAAGCGACGTTGTGAGGCTTCTCCGCCGTGTTGAAGGAGCTTGTTGATATAGTGCTTGAACTCTCGAGTAGGTGACTCGGGGAGTGGAGTAGGGCAAGGAAGGTGTCCTTGTAGCCAAACAACTATAAATCGGTTGTGTCATTACTTTCTATCCTTTACTTTACTTGCTTTCATTACTTACATTACTTATTGCTTTATACTTTCTATCCATCCATACGAATTCACATAAGATCGAATCTAAAGTTTTTGAAACTAATTTAAAATTGGCAAAACTATTTAACCCCCCATTTTATTTTTCCACATAAAGTATCCCCACAATATGGCAGGTTACTTCCCACGGTGCTCGACGTAGTTTCCGATTTAGTTTTTTCACGGGACGTAGTTTGCCAGGGGGACGTGTTCTCGTGTCATCTTTGAATAGTTCGGCATGTCCGATGAGATTATCCGGATCAACGGGGTCGGACGCATACCACTTGGGGTGTTTTTTCAAGATTTACCACACGTCATCTTGAACAAGCGCTTTTGCCCCTTTTTCCTCATCACGATATACATGCCTAACACGGGCCAAAAGATCAACCTCGTTTTCCCCACTTCTACACAACCATTGTAAATGTTTGTAAATAGCGTTGAACTTTTTTCAACTAGCATTCAGCATTGCCGACTTCCCGTCAACATATCCTTGGTACGTTTGTGTATAGAACTTTTGTTGAATTCGTGAAGAACCTTGTAACAAAATGATTTGTCCTTTTGGTTATTTTCGACTTTGTTATCCTCGGAAACGCCAACATAACACTCGACTAATAATGTTACCTCCTCCAGCATCCAACGACTAGGATGTTGTGTCGGTCCCTCGGTTGAGGTATCTTTTGCAGGTCTTTTTCCTTTTCTTTGTGTCTTTACTTCGCTGTTTTCTTGCGGTGGTGGTGGTTGTGTTTGTTGTGATGGATAGACTGGTGGTGAATTTTGATGAAGATGTTGAAATTGTTTGTTAAGTAGTTGTTAAAATAATTGTTGTTGATTAAATAGTTGCATATATCGTGGTTTATATGGTTGTTTATTGGTTTAAAAAAAATAAAAAAATAGCCGTCACATTACAAATTTCGTTTTAGCATACTTGTTAAAATTCCGATTCTGATCTTAGGATCTTACGATTTTACGATTCCACTAAGCAAAACCGATATGGATCCTACGTAGGATCTTGACAAGCTTAAGATTTTATTAGATTCCGATCTTGACCATAAGATCTTAAGATCTACTCCGATCCGATCTTACTTTTCTCGAACCCTTTAGCTTGCCACATTAAAATGGCGCATGAGCCAGGCTATCATACTCATCACTCTTATAAGTTCAAAATAAGCCTAAATTAAGTCAAAACATAGACTAAAATACACCGTTGGTCCCTAAACTTGGCAAGGTGCATCGTTATGGTACAAAACCCGGCCTTTTCATCGCCATAGGTCCAAACCTTGGCCATTAAATGCCAGAATCGTCCCTTGACCAGGATTGGGACAGTCAAACCGATTTCCTTCGAGGGTATTATAGACCATTCACTTTTTTGACCCAACCTAGTTAAAATGTAACCAAACCTTCAACCATATATGTATCGGCTACGACCAAGAGTGAACCCTAAAATACAATCAACACACATTCTACCCAAAGCAAAAAGAAAAACAATAATGGCACAAAACGATAAGGGGAGGGCTTTGTTGAGTTCGTTGAGGAAAGCAGATTGCGCAAATGAAAAGCGTTTGGGTGTTAAGAAGGAGAAGGAAGAGGATGACATCTTGTTATCAAAGTTTAACGATTTGGGAGAAAGGATTAAAAATCTGGAAATTTTGTTTAAATATCTTAAGGAAAGGAAGGAAAAGAAGGAAAGGGAGAGTTGTGGGTCTAGCTAAGTGTATGTTTAGATGATAGTAAACATTTGTAGTTCTTGAGAACATGAAATCGATGAATAAAATTTTATGTTCTTATTTAAGTAATTGTGTTTGAAATCGTTTTGCATTTCTTAATAGGTTTGACTTACCCAAGTCATACCACAATAGTAAGTTACAATTTGTTGGTTTTCATAAGTTTGTTTGACTTTGGTAAGTCAAAATTCAAGATGTTACAATACACCATTGTCAATACATTGTTGTTTACTGCTAAAGCGTTTGCATTTTCAACCTGTGTTTTGAAACCACTGCCTCTAATTTGTCTAATACGGGGGTGTTTGGTTTTGCTGTAATAACTTTTGCTGATAAAAGGGGCCGTTTGGTTTAGCTGATACAAGCGGATGTTTGTTGATACATTATGATTTAGTGCTAAAGTATTTGCATTGCCACCACATCTTTTTAAACCATTGCCTTTGCTTTTGCTGATACAATGGGGTGTTTGGTTTTACTGATTAAAGTTTTGCTGATACAAGGGCCTGTTTGGTTTTGCTGATATAAGGGCATGTTTGGTTTTGCTGATATAAGGGGATGTTTGGTTTTGTTGATACTAATAACACTAAAATACACCCAATATCACAATACAAGAACAGATTAAACAACACATAACCCAAATGATATTTTATCATTAATAAAGTCTGTTAAACATCATAACCAACTACATCAAATCTAATTTACATACCCTTTTTAGCAACCTATATTCCCAAAACTATCACCCAAAAGACCGCCTTTATCTACCCCGTGGAAAACCAAAAATTCAGGCATTATGTTCAGCCATTTTCTTAACAAACTCTTGGTTGAATCAAATACCTTCATCTGTTTGACCAACAATCTGTATGAGTTGGGCAAGTTGGTTTGTGTGCCTCGACTGGATTTTGGTCAGCGCATCCACACAGTCAAGCGCAATTCCACGAGGTCCCAGAGCTTGATTCTCTTCTATCAGCTCCCTACGCTTGATGATTCCTGTCTTCAGATGCTCAATGCATTGAAGAACTAGCTTCCTCAGAATCCCTTCTTGGGCAGCCTCTTCTTCAAACCAGATAGCCATACGATCATTCAAATTTGGCGAATCAGCCACTTCCATGAGTTCGTTTAAAATGGGGAAATCTGCCATTGGAAAATTGTTTGTGAGTGGAAAAAGTGGTAGATGAGTTTATCGTTTGGTGTGCACTAGTTAATATCGTCTCCGGTAAGAGACGGTCAAGGGTCTAATAGTTACTTTTTTTTCACACTCGGTCCCTGAATTTGTCTTGGTTGCCGTTGTCATACTTAAAACTCCCGCCCAATAATCACTTTAGAATACACAATTGGTCCCTCAAGTTGCCAACTTACGTAAAACCATTAGAAGTTTGACTTTGTTAAGTCAAACTTCTAAAACATATCAAATTATCAATTCACTCCAAAACAAATATTTAGTAATGGTTTTGCAATATTGACTTTACAAAGTCAAATACCATTCTATATATTATTGAACATTTCACTAGCCATCCTTATCATCAAACTTCAAATACCATTTTGCCTTTTGCACTTAATCTTCCAAAGGTTTTCAATCCTTCTGACATTACGACTCTCGTTCACAGTTAACCCATTCACCATTTTCAAGTATTGACTAACTAAAGTAAACTGGAAATGCAGTTTTACTTGCTACAATCAAATTAAAATGCTAAATGAAAGTTTGACTTTCGAATGTCAAACTTTCATCACCTACAATACGCACAAACAACAACATATGAACAATCTAATTTTAAGCAAACCTTATAAACAATTACTGTACAAAATTACCAAAACTATTTTGCAACATTAATTGTCCAAGGATATTCAACCCAAACTTAAACTACAACCAGTCAAAGAAATCTACCACGGCTGTGGGGGAAGCTCGGTGGAGTTTCAACAGCTTCCTAGCCAACTCCCAGTTGTTCCTGGTATTTTCATTCCCATCATGACTCCTATCGCTTTGCCTGATATTGATTGTCTTTAGCGACCAGGAACACGCAAGTATACACTTTATTAAAGTTATTTTATGCTCTGTTCTGGGAAAAGCTCGAAACACCACCGTCTGTAGCTGAGCATGGCTGAATGTGTTTGTGTCTACAACAGTGGAAATTTTTTGCAAAGGTAGATCACTAAGCGTGTTTGCAGCCTGAAAATCAAATAGTGTTGAGATACACAAACATGGCAATTTAGGAATGTTTTATTTGATACATATGCATTACAGCATTACACTTACTCTGGTATCCAGCATTTTCAAATTTGGAGATGACCGAATCATTACAATGGTGACCGAATCATCCCAAAATCGACATCGGACAGCTTAAGGTTAATCAGGGAAACAAAGGGCACCTTCATCCTAGGATTAGCTTCATGTATCAACTACAAGAAGTTTTACAGATTAAATTTCATTATTGTTACACATCTCTATAACATTGTTAAATTATAAGTTGTAAAACTGAAATTGTTCTTACCGTGCAATCACCAAAATCCAATGTAAGGGTCTCAAGATTTTGAAGTCTTGTCAAGTGAAAGATATCGGATGTTGTGATTGTCGTCACAACATTATAACGACCTAATGACAAATGTAACTTTTTCAAATTCCCAAGTTTTGCAATATCCCATAGTCTCATCTCGTTTGTACTAGGACGATTCATTTTAAGAGACTCAAGTGAGGGACAACCAGCAATAAAGTCCCAAACTGTACCGCTTAGAAAATTGACATGAATCAATTATAAGCTCAGTAGATTTGGAAAGCTATGAAAATATTCCAAAGTAGCCATAGCACAAACATGAAGTACCAGATGTTTCAACTCACTACGAGAGTAAAGTTGGGTTGGGAACGTAACTGGGTCACCATACCAGTTTGTAATAATCAGCTCCTCAATTCCATTGTCAGCCAAAAACAAGAGCCACTCATGAATATGTTCATAATGAAAGTTGTCTATTCCAATAATTGATCTTGGCTCTACAGTGAAGACAAACTTTCTTATTGGACCCATAAGCCGATTTAAGAATCTAGTAACAAGCATACCATCAAACTCGTATGTTAAATAATAAAAGAAATCCTCATCAAGTATGACATCGGTGAGCAAAGTCCACTTAGACCTCCAGTTTCGCGCTAAACTAGAGGTTCTCACCGCTTCTAACAAAGGCAACCGATTCAAAATGTTAGTGATCACTTCATCTGGCATGTTGGTAAAACGATCGATCGACATGGTTTTGTTGGAAGTTGGGTTGGTCTTTTGAGTTCTGGAAATGAGGATTTATATTCTTGATTTCGATTTGCAGTTTATCGTTTCTGGATAATGTTGTTTTATGTGATTGGTAAAGTTGTTTGTTGGGTGGGTGTATTGGTTCCCGCGAAATTAAATGCAGCGTATCAGGGAAGAAACGACTAATAGCCATACTCACAATTGGTCCCTGGGTTGAAGGTTGGGTCAAAAAAGTGAATGGTCTATAATACCCTCGAAGGAAATCGGTTTGACTGTCCCAATCCTGGTCAAGGGACGATTCTGACATTTAATGGCCAAAGTTTAGACGTATGGCAATGAAAATGCCGGATTTTGTCCCCTAACGATCTAACGATGCACCTTGCCAAGTTTAGGGACCAGGTGTATCTTAGTCCAAAACATAAATAAGACGACTCAAATAAAATAAGCACAAGTCCCATAGCCGCTACCATAACAAAACCACCACTATCACAAATCCACAACAACATTTCCCAACATGGCTACCACCGCAGCAACCACCCCCACCCCTGCCCTTCCCCCTCCCCACCCACCACACCCCACCGTCAACCTCCACACACTCACCCAATCAGACCTCTACAAACTCTCCCTCACCACCAACCCACCTTCACCCACTTCCAACACCGTTACCCCCAAAATCAACCGCTCTTTATTCAACGAATCAACCGGCAGCCGTAAACAAACCTACTCTCATCTCCGTCTCCCTTCCTCCACTTCACTCCATCGCCGTAAGCTCCATCTCCGTATGTCATCACTCACCGTCACTCCACCCGAACAAGCCGAAAACACTCATATTATCAATATCTTAAAACAGTTGTGTAAAGGAAAACCTGATTTGGTTGAGTTAGGTGAATATGAGGAGAAATTTGAGATGAATTATGAGGCGTTAGGGATTAAGAGGAAGAGAGGGAGGCCTAGGAAGCATGAGAACGTCGTGTTTATACGTCCGCCGAATGCGAAAAGGTTACGGAGTGGGAGTGTGAAGAAGGAAGTGGTTTTTGATGATGAGATTGATAAGGTGATTGTGAATGAGAAAGGGGAGACGGTGGATGTGGCGAAAGTTGGGGAGATGGATGAGGTGTTTGGAGGGGAGATTAGGAGACGGACGGTGGGGATGGGGACTGAGGAGGAGTTGTTGGTGTATTTGAGAGAGTTGAATGGGCAATGGGGGAGTAGGAGGAGGAAGAGGAGAGTTGTTGATGCGAGTGAGTTTGGTGATGTTTTGCCGAAAGGGTGGAAGGTGAGTTTGAGTATTAAGAAGAAGGAAGGGAGAGTGTGGTTGTTTTGTCGCCGATTCATAAGGTTTGCGTTCTTGTCCTTTTCTTTTGTTTGTAAATGATATAGTTAACTTGTTGCAGAAGTAATTCTTCAGGATATTTTATTTTGTGTGTATTGAAATATAACTGATGGTGTTAACGCTTTTGGTGTTTGGTCATTTTAGAAGCCAATTCGTACCCTCTTTGGATTGGTCTTAAAAACGTTGTAAGTATGTATTAGCTGATTCTCTGATCAAGAGGAAATTACTTAGGAGATGGTGAAAGAAGATAAATTAGAGGCATGAAAATAATTCTAAATCCTTTGTAACTTTATATTTGCACTTTGTCCCCTTAAACTTTCAGTTTACTAGTTCATCTCCTGCGATATTCATATTCAACTAGGATTAAACTGTCTAAGGTATGCCTTTTTTGTAGTTCAATGAATTAACTAGATATACAGAAGTTCTACTGTTTCTGTCTAATTTCTCTGGCCGAGTATGCTAAATTCCCAATTTCTATAAGGCTCTTGTTTGTTTTCCACGTTCCAGATCAAGGTTTCGTGTTTGTATTCATTAGTTTTGTACCTAAAAATAGTTTTACCTTATTCAACTTGGGTCATGTCATGGATTAAATGAATATGCATAAGACATATGAAGTGTTGTGCTTTTCTTAATCATTATCTGGTTGCATTGTAAACTAACATTAATGTTACTCATGAGCCTGCATATATGCATTTGAGCTAACACAAACTACTTTATTGCCAACCTTGTGCTCTGTTTAACCTATTAGGGTGCATGTTAATCTTAGATATTTAAACAGATCCTGCAAGATTCAGTGTAATCAGTTACTTGAATTAGGTTACGGCTTTTAAGCTCCACACTTACGGTTTGCAACCGTTTGTGGAAGGATTCCAGTTTGTAAATCCGTACATTGTATGTAGTCGTAGAGTTTGGTGTACGCATGATCATTTCATTACAAATGTAGAGTGCATACTGATACTACTACCCATAAATATTTTCCTACTTCTAGGAGCTACAGAAATATCTTGGTTCTTCACTCATAACTGAGACCCAGTTGCAACATATCTTAGGGGCTGTTTATTTTTAGCTTAATGGCTGTTTGGTAACAAATGCCTACGTAAACAGATGCAAGATTATGTTTCTTTTTTGATTAATACAAAAAGATATCCTGGATGCATAAGGGCACAAAAAGCACACCCGTTTCCAAACAGAAATCACACTTCACACACAAAGTCTATTTTACCCTAAAATCTCTCTCCTTGTTTTCTCCTACCCTTTTTCTTCTTCTTCTTCCCAATTAATTTCACACTATCTATCCATCACTACAACACCAGTCTGCTGTCGCCATCAAGACACCCCTCCGCCGCTGCCTCCTCATCGTCGGTCTGCTGTCACCTTCACGCCACTGGTCCGAACCTTCCTTCACTACCTCCTTTCATTTGTTTTCTAAAAATCGAGATTCAAACACCCATCTGAAATAACGTTTTATTTGGGGTTGTAATCCAAGTTGAATAATGAATTTGAAGATGGAATAAAAGAATATTGATGTATGAATAATTTATAAATTATGGCCAAGTCATTAGTTTCCTTTATAAATTATGTAATTCGATGCGAGTAAAAATTGAGTTTTTTTTTGTTTGGAGGTTGTAATTGATGAACTAGGTTTAAGAATTAAAGGGATTTTTTATGCATTTTAATCCAAATCTTTCCCTTATGGAATAAATTAGATCTATGGTTCATGTTGAATTGATGAGTGAAACTAAAGGGTAGGTTGGTGTTACTGTGTTAGGCTACCACAGCAGCGAGGGTAATATAGGTATTTGCTATATCAAAATGCTTTATTAAGCATAAAAAAGAAACACCATTTGTTTACGCACTTTTTGTTACCAACAAGTAACACTTTTAGAAAAAGACACCATATCTAAACAGGAGAAAAAAAGAAACACCCCCTTAGTTATTTATCAAGTTTGCACTTTGTATGCAACTATAACTTCATTATCTGGCAAACTTCCAAGCCAGTTGGGGAGCAACCATTAAGCTTTTGAGTTATTCCATTAAACTTTGGGAACATGCTATCCAGTTCGGGTTAATACGTTTATATTGGCAAATGATGCAGAGAATTGAGCTGGTTTTAGTCGTCAGAATGAGAATTGGTGAGACAATGTAGGGAAAGAAAGGTTTGGGATCTTTGCACTAGTTACTTGTTATATAGATTTTTGAGTTCTCAACAATATGAATGTACTTGAAAATTCCTTAACATACTTAAACTATGGCTGATGGGCCAGTGACTTGAATGGGCAACATATATTGATGAGAAAGTGCAGTTTCTAGGATTTCATGCTAATTCGTGGGTTTCTCTGCGCAACAGGGTATATAACTATAAGCCGGTTCCTATTTAGGGTATCATACAACGAAAATGTTCAATAATGGTACTATTTTAAAGTTTGATACCTTTTTTAAAGGTAGTCATTTTTCAAATGGTACGATTATTGCGCAAAAATAAAAGTTCGATACCCTTATTGTTAGATATTGTGACTTCACCTCCTAAGGGTAGTTTAGTAATTTTGGTCTAAAAGATATTTACTAAGAATAATCTAGAAATAAGCTAGATACTTTGGTAGAATAATCTAGAATAAGCTAGATATTAGCTTATAGGAAAATCTAAGATATTTGTATTAGAATCTTCTAGAATCCAATAAGCCCTAGTATAAATAAGGGCTTATCCCCCCATTTGTAATCATCTATTTTGTACACACACTCTCATCTTGTATCCTTTTATTTGTAATACAACAAACTTTTGTCTGATCTCCTTTTGTTTTGCTACTGATTATTCTCCCCTGATCCTAACAAATTGGTATCAGAGCTAACCGATCGTGTTTGAAGCAAGCTTCTGGTTGATTTTCAAGATTCAATATCTTGATATCATTTTGGATCTGTTCTTCTTTTTGGTATTTGGTGTTTGCTGTTCGATCGGGTTTGAAGGTAGGAGAAATCAAGATCAGAATTTGTGTTGTGGAAGATCAGAATTTGTCTTGTGAGACGTTTTGTTACAGAACATCACTAGTAAACCCGTTTGAATATTATGTCTTCTCAAATATCATCGTCGTTAGTTAGTATTGAGAAGTTTAATGGCAAAAGTAACTTTAGTTTATGGCGAATTAAAATTCGAGCCTTATTGAAACAACAAGGTATTTGGGCACCTCTAGCCGACCCCAAACCGGCTGATATGACGGATGCAAAATATGCCTCACAAGATGAAAAGGCCCATTCCACTATTTTGCTATCTTTATCGGATGAGGTTCTTTGCGAGGTTGCGGATGAAGAAACGGCTTCCGGTGTGTGGAAGAAGTTAGAAAAGCTTTATATGACAAAGTCGTTGACGAATAAGTTGTTATTGAAGCAACGTTTGTTTTCGCTTCGAATGAGAGAAGGTTCATCATTAAAAGATCATCTTGATGCTTTAAACTCCATCCTGATGGATTTGAAGAATGTTGATGTCAAGATTGATGATGAAGATGCTGCTCTTATTCTTCTAGTATCGTTGCCTCCCTCGTTTGAGAACTTTGTGAACTCCTTCGTTGTTGGAAAAGACACTATCACATTAGAAGATGTTCGATCCGGTTTGCATTCCCGAGAGCTTCGTCATCAAGCATCGGGAACTTTGGAAGATCAACCTGTCGGCTTATCAACTACAAGTCGTGATAGGGGTCGATATCGATTTGAAAAGGGTAAAGATAAAGGTGGAGCATCATCACGTTCTCGAGGTCCCAATCCTCGAGATATTTGTAATTATTGCAAAGAGGAAGGCCATTGGAAGTACAATTGTCCTAAACTTAAGGAAAAAGGTCAGGTAGCGGTTGTTGCTAAAGACGACTCGGGTTCAGATTGTGAGGTGCTTTGAATGTTTGACCGTAATCCTTATTATATAGGTGGGTCATTAGAATTTGAATTTGGTATTTGCATTTGAAGATCGATTTGGTGTTTGAAGACTTGGTTATAATCAGGTCGTTTGAATTTTGTTCAATCATTTGGAATTTGTCAGCCTGGAAATTTGGATCTTCGTTTGTCAGATTTTTTGAAGGAAGTTGCCTGAATTTGATTGTAGCTGGTGAAGATCGTTTGAGCCGATTTGTTTGTTCGGTTAGCCGTTTTGAATTTTTCGGCTAACATTTGATTGTTCGTTTTGAAGTTATCGGCATTTGTTCTGGATCGATTTTGTTTCGGATAGCTTTTGGGAATCGATCGTTTGATTTGAAATTGGCTAGTATCTCTAGCCTTTGGAACTTGGAATTAGATATGGTGTTACTTAGGAGTTGAACTCAAGGTGGAGATTGTTAGATATTGTGACTTCACCTCCTAAGGGTAGTTTAGTAATTTTGGTCTAAAAGATATTTACTAAGAATAATCTAGAAATAAGCTAGATACTTTGGTAGAATAATCTAGAATAAGCTAGATATTAGCTTATAGGAAAATCTAAGATATTTGTATTAGAATCTTCTAGAATCCAATAAGCCCTAGTATAAATAAGGGCTTATCCCCCCATTTGTAATCATCTATTTTGTACACACACTCTCATCTTGTATCCTTTTATTTGTAATACAACAAACTTTTGTCTGATCTCCTTTTGTTTTGCTACTGATTATTCTCCCCTGATCCTAACACTTATTGATCATTTTGGCTGTATGAAACCTTAAATAGGAATCCGGCTATACTTGGGTACCCTTATGTGCAGAAAACCCTAATTCCTATGAGTTGGAAAACGTTAATGCTGAGCTCGATGCTTTTACTATGTTTAGAAAATGCAAGGGTTTAATATATCGTATTGAGTGACCTACAAAATGACTAGATGAAGACGAGACTAAAAGTCTAAAACAAATGGTAAATGATGGATTTGCTATAATTTCTATGCAAGCATGGCTTATTTGTTAAAGAACAGTATAGGGATGTCTCCTAGACCTTCCAATATCAATAGTTTACCATAGGTACAAGATTTTATGGTTGTGGTTGAGGTTGAGCATTCCCCTAAAAAGATCAAATCACTTGGTTTTTTTTCGATGTCACAAGGCCACCCAACCTTCATAGGACAGCCCAGTTCATTTAGCATATGTCATTTGTTGCCACCTTTTTGCCATACGAACACATAGTTTTTATATTAGTATGTCACAATGATATCTACATTCTTAATTTAATAGCTTCATGGTTCTTACACTTCTTACACGATTGTTCTTACCTTGATGATAACCAGTCCCAGTGGTCGGCAATTCGAGTCATGCAAGGACATATCTGCATACTTGATCTCTATAATTGGTGAAGGAAACTTGGATAAACAAAATCACGTCAACATCAACAGTTCTGTTGATTTTTCTTTGAATGAAGCTTCTGTAGATGTAAGTTGGCACTTACCACAACTGTTCTGCTCATTCATTCTTTTTCGTCTTTTCAGTTTTTCTTTTCAACATGTGTCCTTATATTGTCTTTCTAACAGGCTGCGGATCTTGTTCACCAAGACATAAGAAAAGACGACCATGTTGATGATCCATCATCATCATCATCACCATCATCACCGTCACCATCACCTTCACCTTCACCATCTCCATCACCGCCAGCAGCGTCAGCTGTACCTACAAACGACGAGGAGCAAGTCACCTTGGATGAAATGGAGATCGAAGGAGGAGATAATGCGAGAAATGGCCATATTGGGTGTCATAGTGAAATAGAGAAAGCTGAACCATCACTAACTCCAGCTACGAAATTAAGTTGTGACACTGATTTGATCACTGGAGGTTTTAACCAGGAGTTCCTCGCGTCCGTTCCAGCCGGAGATGTAGTTGAGACTAATGATGTGGATTCTGCCGAAAAACCTGAATCTGTTTCTTTTAATAATGATGAGATCGTTCGTGACCTTAACGTTGCATCTCAAAGTAAACAGGAGGAGGCACAGGCTAATTTAGAGAGAAATATTTTACTAGAAGAATCCTGTCGCAATGAAGTCTCTAGAACAGACCAAACTCCTGATGGCGCTGTTTCTCAATCTGAACTATTTGATTATCACAACCAAACTCCTGATGGTGCTGTTTCTCAGTCTGAACTATTTGGTGATGAAGACTCCATTTCTATTAATGATAGCGACAGGGAGCCTGAAACTTCTAGTGAAATTCCTGTTAACTGTCTTGGTCAAGATATTATTGGTACAACCACTAGTTTTGGAGTGCTTGATCCTGCAGTGTCTGAGACCGGGCTTATTGAAAAAGCAATCATCTGTGAAGATAAGGGTTTTGATGGAAACTTGGATATGGATATAGATACTACACCAAATGATTTGATATCTGACAAGGAGAAAGTTGCGGGTGAGTCATCATCTGGGTTTTTCCTTGACCGCTTTGGGCTGGATAAAGACGCTGGAAGCATGGTCAAGGAGCTTTCTACTAACTTAACAATTGAATCAGTTAAGGATGTCAATAGTATATCTAATGATACTTATAAGAATGTAAATAAAGTTTCCTCTGGCTTGGAAAGTTCCAAACTTGATGGGCAATTTGATGTTGAGACGAACGCTTTTGGCAACTATGGTGAATCAGGTATAGAAGGGTTGAGTACTTTCGAGGAAGAAAATGAATTTCAAAGACGCGAAAATAAACATATGGGAAATGATCTTTCTTTTTCCGCTATGATGATGCAAATAAATTCTGCTGTTGAGGAACCTTCAAGTAAACCAGAGGAAACCAAATTAGATGATTTCAATATTTTTAGGAACAACGAAGCCAAGCACAATGAATCAGTTGCCTCTTTAGGTTTGAGTTTTAATACAAAGGGAAATCTTGAATTTTGTTCGCTGGTTCCATCAGAAAACGAGCAAGCATTTGGCTTCCAAGACGATGTAAGTTGTCTGTATGACAATACAATGGATGACTGCAAGGAAGAAAGCTCTGCAAGGGGATTGCTTGATCATTTTTCTGATGATATTTTTGAAAATAAGATGTATTCTGCGTCACTAGATGGGCTCAAGTTTGATGAAGATAGAGATATGAACAGCAACGAGTTAAGTCTTGCTTTTGGGAAATCTCATGCTTTATATCCAGATACTGCAATGAGGGTGGAGCAGAAAAAAGAATGTGTGGGTCCATCCAGAATCAATAAAGCTTTTGATGTGCATACTAATTTAAGTATGGTCAACAATAGTATGATGGACGATCTCAAAGCAGGAGGAAGTTCTGTGGGTGGATTGTTTAATCTCTCTAATAATTCCAAAACTAGTGGATTTCAGAGTGGGAGTAACACAGTTTACCCTGGCAGAGCATGGGAGGCGCTCAAATCAGATGAATTTAAAAATTCTGGAATTAAGTTTACCCCTGGATTCGGAAGCAATCATGGCCATGGCCAGGCTCGTGAAGAAGTTAATTCTGGAATTAAGTTTACCTCTGGTTTTGGAAGCAATCTTGGCCATGGCCAGCCTCGTGAAGAAGTTAATTCAGGAAATAAGTTTACCTCTGGTTTCGGAAGAAATCATGGCCATGGCCAGGCTCATGAAGAAGTTGTGCCTAGTGGTATGTGGAGAAGTGGTGGAAATCAACTGCAGAGTGGTTTACCTAACACGTCACATGCACATATCCCGCCTCCGAGCTCTTTTCACTCATTCAATATAATGCCTGAGAAGGTATTAGCTTTGCCCCAATATAATATATACTGTTGATGATAATCTAAAGTTGGTAAAGTCGACCAGTTAACCTAAGATTATCCAAAAGTGGGATGATTTGAGTCATATTTTCTCAAATGGGGTCTATTGGCTAGACTTATTTCTAAAAACAGAGCTGAAAACGAAACGTGTAGGTCGAACATTTCAAAGTGTCAAACGTATTGAAAGTCACCTGGCAATCTGGCATGGGTGTCAGTTTTGACCCATCTACCTAACAATGGGCAATCGCGGTTGTGATTTGTCTCTAAGGTGATAAACGGGTTAGTTAGATACTAGCTTTAAAGTAAATGGGTCAACTGGGTCGAAAGTGGCCAGAAGTGTGTTTTCAATTTATAAAACCTCCTAAATCTTATTAGTCAGTAAATTGAGAAATTTATTGAAGTAATAAAATGTTTGTAACCACATGTGACACTAATTGTTTCTTAAGAATCAAAAAATATGAACAAGAAGCATTCCAGGTAATTCATACCACCCGTTTAACCCTGCACAAGATGTACCCCTTTTGGCTTTTTATACATCTCACCTGATCTTCCTGTTATGCCATCTCTACTAAATACCCTCCATTTAAGAAGAAACATAATATTGTTTAATAGTATAGTCTCTCTGTAAATTCCACTGAGTGTATATTTGCTCACAACATAATTCATTTTGTCAGCTGTATCACATCCTATACCAATTGACATGTGTATTAAGCATGATATGTTGTGTGCAAATCACCTCCTGTTATGATTACTAGAGGATTATTAAAAGACAGGGACAAAGGAAGTGTTGTTTGGTAAAGTTAACCTGTATTTACTTTATTTACGCGTTTTTACTAACTACCCAACATGCTTGACCCGCGTATTTTGCCACCTATATTTGATAGGGTAAAGTAAGCGTCATCTGTAGTATTTTATACAACACTCTCATCTCTTATGCACTTCATGGAACAATATCTGCTTCCAGAACTTGATTGATTATTTTTTATCAACAGGCTGGAGATGGACAATTTAGACTTAATGAAAGGTATAATGAAGGTTATGGTGTCAGTGGGCTAAGATCAGGCAGACCTGAACCTGTGGAATTTAGTTTCTTAACAGGTAGATCACAACATAACCCACATCCACATCCACTTCAAGGGGATCCCAGGGTCTTCTCATACAATCCAGAGACGGAGCAACAGTTCGATAACTCCTTTTGGCTTGGAAGGAACACTATGATGCCAAATCCGGCTGGAAGAAATCAGATGACGGCAGTTTGTGCATGGTGTAGAAATGAATTTCATCTTCAGCAGGCTCATTCTGGAGCACAAGATGGAATTGGTTCTTTGTGCCCTTCTTGCAGTGCAAGTGTGTCTGGGCATGTCAACATGTTGTAGTATCAGTTGTGACGTAACATCTGCTATCACTCGAGCATTATACCCTCCCGAACATAAGGTAATTTCTAGATGGGTTTTAAGAATTATGTTTGGTAAACATATATCTTTAAAAATATGTTGCTGTAGTAACCTTCAAAAGATACAAGGTAGCTGCAGATAGTGTTTTTTGTTTGCATTTTCACTTCCTCATTGAGTGACTTCAGCAGTTCAGCTTTGCAAAATATAATTTGAAGGCATTATTTTTTGCTAAAGTTACCACCAATCAAGATTTAATTCTAGAGGTAGCAAATTGGGCGGGTTGGGTAAGGGTCATAACACGTTGGGCCACTTTTTTTCAGTTTTTGATAAATTATTTCCCCATATTTAGAAAAACAATATTGTTATAGTTACTTCTCATCCTTCTTATTTTAAGATTAGTTCTCATTTGATCCTAATTCTATTAATCTAACTCTTTGAAAAACAAACATTCAGGAGTTTCTATGGGAATATAACTTGGGTGATGACCTGCTTGTTCCATTCAACCCATTTTAATTGTAGCTAATTTTTTACGTCTAGCCGTTTTACCACTTTATTTGTAAATGGATCGAGATTCACACCTCTAACTAATATGCACAAGAATCAAGTTTGCGTCTACTAACTTTCTCTACAAACCATTTCTATCGCATAAGTATGCCTTGTTTTAAATATCTACAAGTAGTGGTTAGTTAATTGGCCTGTTGAGGGCATGTTATAGAGGGTGCTGGATGTCATCGAGGCTTTTCTATTTTGCGCTTTGGGCAAAAGAGTTAATTCACTTTGTTAGGCTAATCAATGCATTTCCATCATTATCAAATTTATGTCTATCTGCGTTACGTATTCTAAAGGTAATTAGTCTGACTTTGTTACATACTTACATGTCAAATTTCAAGAGGTAATTAGTCCGTACCAATAAACTTATGTTTATCTGCATTACATTTTTACCATGATTTTCTTCAATGCAAACTTTTAACAGGATCACATGAGGTCCAGATTCGAGCTATAGCATTTCTGCTTCAAAGGGTGCAGCCTTTCATGGATTTCTTTTTCACTTCTGGTGTGACTCTTGAAAGCAGATTAGGACCTAGTTATATATATATATAGTTTTTTTAAGTCACTTTTTAGAATTCTATCTATTCGCCATCGAATGGTTTTTTCCTTAACCATTACTTTTGTAATGTGTTCTAGTTTTCGTAAGATGGACAACTAACGTGTTATATTTATGATTAAAATTGCAAAAAAAAACTGTGAATGTCAGTTTTGCATTATCCTTTAGCTCATTCATGTTGAGGCAAACTCGATATCATAGACTAAAACATCACCAACATTATCTGCTAACCAAATATGAAGTAAGTAACGATGAGACAAACTTCAGTTGCTATGCGCAAACCATTTTGTTGAGTAATAAATTATACCATCTGTTTTGTAACGTGTTTAAAATTCCTCATTGTCAGATATCATGCAATCATAAGAGCTAGAAAACGGGTCACATTTTAACAAATGAATTTATGCTATTTGGTGCCAAGAGGATTCTCAAGTATATTAGATTATGCTAGTATCAGAAATGACATCATGTCTCCTTATTAAATCAAATGCTGAATTAATTGTTGTGTAAAGCAAAAAAAGAACGAGTTGTCTTTTGAATAAATCTACTTTGTTCCACTTGAAAGAATAATTCATGTTCTTAATGGAAAACGGATACAGGCAGGCAAAATAAAATTGGCAACCCAGAAAATGGCAAAATGAAACAGCAAAAGAATGAGATAGCACAATTCCTATATTTAGCGCAAATATAGAGTCTGACATGGGTAAATGGGCTGAAACACAAGACCCTACAAGATGATAATGAACATAAATACATACATATATGCATGTAAGTATATACACTATATCACTAACAGTTACTATACACAATAAGCATAGATATGGCATAGCAAACAACTACAAGAAGGTGTCGAAGCTCAATCCTTCGGGATTGTCCACCATTGGATCAAGGTAGATCAGAAATCAGAGCCAAGAATATCCCATATGGCAGCTTGCATCTTCAAGCTTCTACCTTCTCGCAGTCACAACCTAAATCAACTGTATGCAGTTCAAGAAACCATCAAAACAAATGACTTTTGGGTATGATTTTTCATAAGTTAAAACAGTTTAGAAACTGATGAGATAATCACTTACCCGGTTTGGGAAAGCCGCCTCCAGTTGACTAATTGGTGAGATTGCGGATGCCTTTGCAAATAAGTACTATCTTCACCAGCAAACGTCTCGTTGAAGCTAGAAGTTGAAGGTGACCACACTGGCACAACACCCCCGTCTCTTTCTCTCATTGAACCAGAAGTGTTAGAAGATTCGGCCTGCAAATCATCCATATTCCTCAATGCCGCAGTGATATCATTCACTTGCTGCATATCATCTGTTCTTCCCATTCGAGTATCATCCATGCCTTGATTAATAGGTACTTCAGCCCTGCTATCTTCTGCTTGATTTCCGACATCTGAAGAAGATTCTTCTTCTTCTTCTTCACCACCTCTTAACAAAGACGACGTTATACTTGGAACCATTTGATCTTCATAATGACGGATAGTGGTGGTTGTATGAGTTGTGGCTCTGATGGCATTTTCGTCCATATCCATCTCATCCATATCTTGAGGGAATGCTATTAAGGAAGTAGCTTCGGTTGAGTCTCCAAGACCTTCTTCTAATCCGTTTTCAAGAATGGCTCTAGATGAAGCTTCATACTGCCACATTTGAGCAAGTGCTTCTTGTAATCGAGATTTCGCTGCATCCAATTTGACTATGGGGAGAGGGTAGTTTGAACCAAGCTCGATACCAGCAGCTTGAAGTACGTATTCTGGTGCATCCCATGGGTGGTGGATCCACTCGGTTGGTAGCCTAGAGAGTTCAGGAAGCCACCTACGCACGTATTCGCCATTTGGGTCGAATGTATACCCCTCAAACTATGAAAAAATAACATGAACAAAGGTCAAACATTAGCTTAGTCGAGCAAAAACATGAAACAAGACTTGTTAATAAGTTAAGGAATGTTTAGATGTGTGTTGTGAAAGTGATAATAGCAGATAATCAACTTTAGGGGGTAGAAAATAGTGTTTGGGTAAGATACTATTACATCAAATTGACACTTTTTATGTGAGAAAAGTAGACAGTTTAGTAAATGGGAATGAATGTTCTGTCACCTTGGAATAAATTAAGAGGCGACAAGTAATTTCATTTTACTTTTAGATAATAAATTCTGGAGGAAAGAATTTGTCATTTTGTTGGCGTTCAGTGAACCGATCCAGCCGAACAACCAACTAGCTAGCCTTAAATCGCCAGTATACAAACATTAGAAATAAAAGAATTAAAACCTTCGGAGAAATAAAAGAACGATTACAAGTTTTAAAATCTAAATCCAGAAACTCTCTTAGCATCATACCTGTGGATTATCAATACGGTCAAACTCACGGCCATCTGGTAAAGTACCCGTTATATACTGCCAACCCAAAGCATCACTTTCAAGATCAGCATCCAAAAGTGTATCCCAGAAATACTTCATGCCCCATCTCCAGGGTAACTGTAAAACCTTCACAAAGAAACTCGAAACCACAACCCGTATCCTGTCATGCAGCCACCCAGTAGCCCACAGTTCTCTCATCCCTGCATCAACCAACGGATAACCCGTTCTACCTTGTCTCCACGCCTTAAAATAACCTTCATCTATTCTCCAAGGGAAAAACTTCAAATGACCCAAAAGAGGCCTTTCGTGACTATATGGATGATTAAAACTCATGTACCTTGAATATTCCCTAAGACCTATAGATTTAAGGAATAAGTTTACACTTTCTTCGCCTGCAGTGTTACCTTCATTAGCCCAAAGGACTTGTTTGATTCGGAGTAAGTGAAAAACTTTTCGTACACTAAGTTCTCCAAAATGTAGGTGTGGAGATAGGAATGAGGTTGTGGCACTATCAGCTTTTCTACGGTTTTTGGAGTATTCTAGTAATGGCCCATTCATGAAAGCTGCTAGTGCTTTATCTGCATTGCTCCAACCGGGTGTCCATGCTCGCGCTAGAAGAGCGTTGCTTCCTTTCTCTGATTCCTCCTCAAATATTATTGTCTCTGAAGGGCACTTTGATACGTCACCTAGAAAAAACATTGCACAATGAGTAGAGTGAGCATTGATACAAAAGCATAGGGGTGTTTGGACATGGGGTTTGAATGATCAGAATCATAGATTGAGTGTGGATATGCTTTGCTGTTTAAACTTGTAATAATCAGTTCATTTGGTGTTCTTCAATATTCCACAAATTCTGATTACTTAATACTGTAAAAAATGACCAAAGTAAAACAAAATTAATAACATCTTAAGAGATAGGAGTAAAAATGTCTCAGTTACATAATAAAAACTGATTATTGCGACTACAGTCTTTCAGGTTGCTCAGGATATATCTTTGCTGACTAGATAATTGATGAAATACAAATACATGATAAATTGATAATATCAGGCTAAGAAATATAAAATATGAGCAGAAATCAATGAGCAAAGTGACCTGAGATGATCTTCTTTGGTGGGAGTTGTGGAGATTCAGGATCATAAGGCATACTAAGGCACCTATCCCAGAATTCTGTAAATGTATTGAACGGGCGGCCCTTATCATCAAGAATTTCCCATGGTTCATATAGCAAATCTGCGTTGAAGGAACGAACTGCTATGCCATTATTGGTTAAAACCTCCTTCATTCGATGATCCCTAACGAGAGACAAAGGATCTACAACACATGAAACAAATTTATATCAAATTCAACAAATTTTACAACAATTGAACTCAAGACAATGTATACTATGAAAAGGTTTATGTTTTGAGTATGTCAAACTAGTATCATTGATATATATAAAAGTCTATTCATATGCAAAATTTAGTGTTATTGGAATATATATCTAAAATGACAGTAATATTCTGAAAAGAAAAACAAATCTGGATTTAGAACATCCTACAGAACGACACGTTGCTAAGGGGGTGTTTGGATGTGGATCACTTTCTAATGTTTGGGTACGATACACTACTTTATGTTTGTATCCTCTACATCTGTATATAGATAGTGTTTAATGATAAATCTGATACAAGCTGTGGGAGACTGATTTACAATGGGTGAACAAGGTTGCTTATACTCCCTTGTTTTACCTAATTGCTTCCTTGTAAAATTAAGAATTTTTAAAGCATTGAACGCCATTAAAAGTATTATTACAATTTTAAGCAACCAACACCACATCTAATTAAAGCCAACTACCAACTTCTACGTTTTCAGTATCACGTTAACATATATAAACTAGGTAATGGTAAACTAACATGTTTTGAGTATAAATGTAGACATCTCAAATTCCCTAGCATGGATTTGATCAGAAAGCAAAATTAGCTCAATCTTTCAACCTAGAACTCGATGCTTCCAAACTCTAGCGAAAACATCTAGAATCTCAAGAGTAGTGTACCCATTATCTCATAAGTCAGAATCTTTTAAGAAAAAAATCTCTAACAATCCAATATAATCTTGGTAGCCATACTGAAGAAATACTAACATGATTGACATAAAAATAAATAAAATTAAAAATCTTAAAACAATACTTACCATATAAGTGATTAAATAGGACCTGAGTAGCACCAGTTGACTTAACAACCTCAAGAAGTGATGCAACACTATCAGTAGACCTTTTAGTAACCAAAGAAGTACCAAGGTTTTTCAAAGATGAATCCAATAAAGCTAAACTTTGTTTTAACCACCATCTTGATACTCTTCCTGGATAATAATGACCTTCTTCTTCTGGTGCCCATATATACACTGCTATCACTTGACCAGCCCTCACACCTGCAGCCAAAGCTGGATTATCTTCTACCCTTAGATCCCTCCTAAACCACACTATACTAACACCTCCTGACATCTTAATATACCCTTTACGCGAAAAACCAAAATCTTGATATTCGTTAAAGCACGCTTAACTGCAGAGTTCTAATCTTGTTGTCTTGAAAAACCCGAATTCTGGTTCGGGTTTTTCAAACAAGTTTGTAGAGTTTCTTGCAGAATGAAAGAGTCCACTAATATAATCTTATCTTTACATATATTTATTCCTTATCACTCACTTGATCTTCAGCCATGTGATAAAAAATCATTGTAGGCCATGAACATAAAAAGGTAGCATGCTTTCTAAATTTAATGAGGGTGTGTGAATAGTTTAATAATATGCTAACAAACCTAATCAAATCTTGGTTTTTTTATTTATATTATGAAATACCCAGAGACACAAAGAAAGACAATATGAAGTGGATGTGTTAGCTCAAAGTAGAAAGGTGATAGCCAATTTGCAACCACATGTTTGTGTTCTATTTCCCTTGTTTCTTGGAATTTTGCATTTCGGTTATCAAAAGCTGCAAATTTAGTCCCTGTAGTATTAAAACAGATGCAATTAACAATTAGCCTTTGGCGAGGGCTTTTGCTTGACCTCAACCGTTGGTAGAGCTACTTTTCGTTCTTCACAATTGTTTTGGCATTTTTTGGTCCTCAAATCGCGGCCTGCTGGATTTTTGACTAAGGTTGAGAACAGGTGGTAGCGTATTTAAACGAAATATGGCTTCTTCGGTTCAATGCTTTTTCGTTCTTGTTCTGTGTACAGATTTAATGTAGTTTAGATACTTTCGGTTATTTGTCAAGTATTAGGTATTTACATTTATTGCAAAAGGTTTTTGTTCTTGTTACAAGATCAATATTGGTTCTTTCTACCAACTCTTCGTTTGTCTTTCCTTGTGATAATATACATGTGACATCGCTTAGCGTTTGCAGGGGATTTAATTTCTTAAACAATATTAAGTACTCTAGAACCTAAATATGATTTTACATGCTTTTATGAAAGTGATCCTTACATCGTTATGACTTATGAGTTTGTCATTAGGCCAGTAGACTTCTCGTCCATACTTTGCAAAAAGTTATGTTTTGGGTACACAATATAGCGCGAGTGACCATGGTCGTTGTGGCCATGTTTGTTCTCAGTAAATATCATTCTTAAGCTACCAAACTTTGAGACTATTACCCGGTCTAATTTGCGCTGCCAAAAAATCTCGCATTGATTTGACCTTTGCCCATATATGGTTGTTCCTAAGCCATATCTTTTGTGTCTAACACTGAAGAAAAGGGAAAGATGTTAGGAAATGGACACACAACCTGCGATAAGCAGATAGTAAGCTTAGGTGATTGCTTTCTCTTTGAACATTTCCATTTATCTGTGTTAAGAACGTTATAACTTGATCACAACTTATGTGTTAAGGATCAAAGGGTAAATCAACTGCATTGTTTTGTCTATCTTTAAGTCTATAAATAGGTGTACAAAGCATATTTCTATTTCACATATTCCCTTAACATTTACTTACACAATACCTAAGCAACAAATGGTAACAAGACATACTTTATATTTACTGAACTGTATTCTACACTTAAATAGAAGTCACATGTATGACAAGCTAAGTAACTTTTCCTTGACTAAAATTGGATATACCTTTACTGAACTGTTTTCTACCCTTAAATAGAAGTCCCATGTATGACAAGCTAAGTAACTTTTCCTTGACTAAAATTGGATATACCTTTACATAAAAGGGGAATTGCATATATATCCTTCCAAAAACTTAAAATTGCATATATATCCAAGAAAAACTTATAATTGCATATATATCCTTTCAAACCTTTAAAATTGTCATGTATATCCAAATAGTAGTAATTATTTTTTATTTATTTATAAACTCAAAATACATTATAACCATAATATAAATTAAAAATGTATATCACACCCTTTTTCTTATCATTTCATTTCATTACTGCAAGTATATCATTGCTAAAATCAAAAAGATAACTACCCATAAATCTTATAATCTAAAAGAAGTAGCTTACACATAAACATGTTCATTGTGAATTTGGATGAATTGAATTTTTGTCAACTGCTTCCATACATCAATAGGGTTGCACCATCGTTGCTAAAACAAATTACTTTTACATCCATATGTGGTATGAATCCATTCAGAATATTAAACTAAATAAATTATTTAATGCTTAATGCATCATAGGCCTAACAGGGGAATATAGTTCGAGAATTGTTTTGAAAGGACATGGAATTGCAATGTTCATATCGCATATGATATAATAATCTAATTAATAATTCAATAATGACAGCAAATCAATTAGCGAAACACAAGAATAGTAACCAGAAATATTACTTAAGCAAATTGATACAATCAAACATCAATAAAAATAAAGTTTAACAGATTATTAGCTACCCGAGTTAGTGTTTGAGTTTAAAGTACGGTATAAGCCGATCTATAAAAAGGAGTGATCATATAAATTGGGATGATGATGATGATCAATGGTATGTGAAACACAAGGGTAAATGGATATTTTAGATTTATATTATAATTATAAGAGTGAATTACATAAATCGTCCTTGTGGTTTGCTATAAATTACGGATCTTGTCCCCGTGGTTTTTTTTTAGCGGGTTTCGTCCCTGTGGTTTACAAAAGTTACGGATCTTGTCCCCCGTCTGACCCGGTCCAAAAAAAGGACCTCCCTTGCAAATACTTTCTAACGTGAGGGGCTAACGTCATATTTTGGTGTTAACGATCGGAGTTAATTACATAAATCGTCCTTGTGGTTTGGTAAAAGTTACGAATCTTGTCCCTGTGGTTTATTATAATATATTTTTTTTAAAAACTGTTTTTTCTTTAAAAAAAAATTAATTTTATTAAAAAAAAATATAAAAAAATTAAAAAAAAACAAAAAAAAAACTTTTTTTAATTTTATTATAAAACGAATGAAGCCGTATAAAAAAACGTTTTTATACGGATTTCTCTAATTTTAAGTTTCATTTGTTTTTATACGGTTTCGTTCGTTTTTGTATGAAAATGTATGAAAACATTTTTGTACAAAAATGTACGTTTTTGTATGAAAATGTATGAAAACATTTTTGTACAAAAATGTACGTTTTTGTATGAAAATGTATGAAAACATTTTTTCATACAAAAACGAACGAAAAAATGTACGTTTTCATACAAAAACGTACATTTTCATACAAAAACGTACATTTTAAACAAAAAAAACGTACGGTTTTGTTTAAAATGTACATTTTTGTTTAAAATGTACGGTTTTGTTTAAAATGTACTATAATATTTTTTTTTTAAAAACTGTTTTTTCTTTTAAAAAAATTATATTTATTAAAAAAAAAAAAAAAAAAAAAAAAAAAATCTTTATTTGAATTTTATTATAAAACGGATGAAGCCGTATAAAAAAACGTTTTTATACGGTTTTGTCCGTTTTATACGTTTCATTTGTTTTTATACAAAAACGTTTTTTTTTAAAAAAAAAACGTACGGTTTTGTTTAAAATGTACATTTTCATACAAAAACGTACATTTTAAACAAAACCGTACGTTTTTTTTGTTTAAAATGTACGTTTTTCATACAAAAACGTACATTTTTAACAAAACCGTATGTTTTTTTTTGTTTAAAATGTACGTTTTTCATACAAAAACGTACATTTTAAACAAAATCGTACGTTTTTTTTGTTTAAAATGTACGTTTTTGTATGAAAATGTACGTTTTTGTATGAAAACGTACATTTTTTCGTTCGTTTTTGTATGAAAAAATGTTTTCATACATTTTCATACAAAAACGTACATTTTTGTACAAAAATGTTTTCATACATTTTCATACAAAAACGAACGAAACCGTATAAAAACAAATGGAACGTAAAAATAGAGAAATCCGTATAAAAACGTTTTTTTATACGGCTTCATTCGTTTTATAATAAAATTAAAAAAAGTTTTTTTTTTTTTTTTTTTTTTTTTTTTTGTTTTTTTTTATTTTATTATTATTTTTTTTAATAAAATTAATTTTTTTTAAAAGAAAAAACAGTTTTTAAAAAAAAAATATATTTTAATAAACCACAGGGACAAGATTCGTAACTTTTACCAAACCACAAGGACGATTTATGTAATTAACTCCGATCGTTAACACCAAAATATGACGTTAGCCCCTCACGTTAGAAAGTATTTGCAAGGGAGGTCCTTTTTTTTGGACCGGGTCAGACGGGGGACAAGATCCGTAACTTTTGTAAACCACAGGGACGAAACCCGCTAAAAAAAAACCACAGGGACAAGATCCGTAATTTATAGCAAACCACAAGGACGATTTATGTAATTCACTCTAATTATAATGTATTTGAGGCTTTAAATATATTAAAAATTATTATTTAAATATATATATGAAATTTTTAATTGTTTGAAAAGATATATATATGCAATTTTGAGTTTTGATTGGATATATACGTAATTTTAACCTTTTGAAGGGACATATATGCAATTCTCTTTTACATAAATGCTTAAATCTATAGAAGTCCTGAGGAATTTTCAAATGCTTACTCTTATTTTGGTGCTTATCAAGGGACAAATCCCCACCATCCATTTAGTTTGATCTAATGGTGTGGATAAACCTAAGATTTAATATGGAAACCTAAGTCCATGTTTTTTTTATTCTTTTTCTTTGTCTTTTTGTCTCTCTTATTTATTAACTTTTTTTATTTTTATTATTATTATTATTATTATTATTATTATTATTATTATTATTTTTTGTAAAATTCACGTTATTAATAGAAATTCATGCCTTTTTTTTTTAAAGTTCTTGTTTTTTTCATTATTTTTTTTAATTTTAAATTCACATTTTTTTATTCAAGTTTTTTTTTCCCCGCTTTCATACGTTTTCATCTGTATTCATACGTTTTCGTTTGTTTTTATACGTTTTCGTTCGTGTTCATATGTTTTCGTCTGTTTTCATCCGTTTTCGTACGTTTACATCCGTTTTCTGACGTTTTTATACGTTTTTGTACGTTTATATACGTTTTCGTATGTTTTTAGACCTTTTTTTTTCCGTTTTCATATGTTTTCGTCCGTTTTTAGACATTTTCGTCTGTGTTCGTCCGTTTTTATACGTTTTCGTCTGTTTTCATACGTTTTCGTATGTTTACTTACGTTTTCGCCCGTTTACGTCGTTTTCATACGTTTTCGTCAGTTTTCTTACGGTTTCGTTTGTTTTCTTAGGTTTTCGTCCATTTTCTTACGTTTTCGTTCGTTTTCATACGTTTTCGTCCGTTTTCTTTCGTTTTCGTCCATTTTTCATACGTTTTCAGACGTGTTTTTACGCTTTCATACGTTTTCGTCTGTTTTCGTCCGTTTTCTTACGTTTTCGGCCATTTTCATCGATTTTCATACGTTTTGTCTGTTTTTTTAGGTTTTCATGTATTTTCGTCCGTTTTTAGACGTTTTCGCCTGTTTTTTTTTTTTTTTTTTTTTCATGTATTTTCGTCCGTTTTTATACGTTTTCGTCTGTTTTTATACGTTTTCGTCCGTTTTCAGATGTTTTCATACGTTGTCATCCGTTTTTTTACGTTTTCATCCACTTTTAGACGTTTTCGTCTATTTTCAGACGTTTTCATATGTTTTTATACGTTTTCGTCCGTTTTCATCCGTTTTTATACGTTTTTGTCTGTTTTTATACGTTTTGTTCGTTTTCAGACGGTTTTTTTCCCGTTTTCATACGTTTTTATTCGATTTTCATTTGATTTTATACGTTTTTGTCCGTTTTCAGACGTTTTCATTTTGATATTTGTAAGTGACACTTATTTATCTCTTGTGATATAACACTGTAAGGAAGATGAAAAGTATTACATTCTTCATCATGTATGTGTTATCAGTTGTGATACTCAACTAAGAATGTGATGGTTGTGTTTTTGAAAATATTTAGGAAGATTTGTATGTTTTATGTTATTATGAAATATTAGAAAAGTTTTTCAACTGAAAACAAGAGATGTTATGATACTTTTGTTAGACTTGTGGTGGATTTTTCTATTTAATAGATACATTGTGCATGTTTCGATACGTTTTATAGCGGGATTTGAAAATATATATGGTTGAATCAGCAAACTAAATAAGCTATGGTTGAAGATAGCACACATCTTTATAAACAAACTGAGGAAGCTCAAACACTAGTGATATCACAGGTGATATCACCTCACTTGTGATATCACACGTGATATCATGTGTGATAACACCGTTGATATCACCTGCGATATCATGTGTGATATTACCGGTGATAGCATATGTGATATCATAGTTTATATCACTTGTGATATCACCTGTGATATCATGTGTGATATCACAGGTATTTGAGCTTACTCAATTTGTTTATAAAGATGTGTGCTTTCTTCAACCATAACTTCTTTAGTTTGCTGATTCAACCATAGATATTTTTAAATTCCGTTATAAAACCTATCGAAACATGCACAATGTCTCCATTAAATAGAAAAATCCACCACAAGTCTAACAAAAGGTTCATAACATCTTTTGTTTTCAGTTAAACACCTTTTCTAATATTTCATATTATCATAAAACACAAAAATCTTCCTAAATATTTTCAAAAACACAAATAAAAAAAATGAACGGAATCATCACAGTAATATAATAAGTGATGTTTATTATCATTTCTTTCATATATACTTGGTAAAATACTAAATTCTTATCACGTTTGGTATGAATTTAATATTTCACATTCTTAGTTGAGTATCACAACTGATAACACATACATGATGAAGAGTGTAATACTCTTCATCTTTCTTACAGTGTTATATCACTAGAGATAAATAAGTGTCACTTAAAAATATCAAAATGAATAAAAAGGAAGCAAACTATGAAAATAGAGACTTGACATATTCTCAAAATCAAACAAGTGTTGCATTAAATTAGCATTTTTTGAACAAAATAAGAATTCACCTAAAGAGACTTTAACCCTTTTATTTCTACTAAGAGTATAATACATTGATTGCATTAACAAAATATGCGCTTGTCAATTGTGATGAAAGGCACAAAAACTATATTGTAACTGAAAATTATAAAAATATTAGAAAACACATAGGTGATAATATATAAAAATATATAGAGCAATAAAATATCTCACGTGATATTAAAGGTTAAAAAATATACTTGTTTGTTTATGAAATATCACAAGTGATATTAGACATTAACTTTTTTATAATAAAATATCACAATTGATATTAGACATGTAATATAATAAAGTTTAATAATAAGCATGAAAACATATGAAAATAGACGAAAACGTATAAAAACTGAAAAAAACGGACGAAAACATATGAAAGCGAACAAAAACGTATAAAATGAATGAAAAGCATATAAATACGTATGAAAACGGAAAAAAGCGTATGAAAACGGACGAAAATGTATAAAAACGGATGAAAATTGACGAAAACGTATGAAAACGGACGAAAATGTCTAAAAACAGACGAAATCGTCTAAAAATGGACGAAAACGTAAAAAAACAGACGAAAGCGTATCTAAACCTATGAAAAACGATGAAAATGTAAGAAAACGAACAAAAACGTAAGAAAACAGACGAAAACGTAAGAAAACAGACGAAAATGTATGAAAACGGACAAAAACGTAAGAAAACGGACGAAAACATAGGAAAACGGACGAAAATGTAAGAAAACAGGCGAAAACGTATGAAAACGGACAAAAACGTAAGAAAACGGACGAAAACGTATGAAAACGGACGGAAACGTATGAAAACGGACGGAAACGTAAGAAAACGGACGAAAACGTAAGAAAACGGACAAAAACGTAAAAAAACATACGAAAACAGACAAAAACGTATGAAAACGGACGAAAATGTAAGAAAACAGACGAAAACGTATGAAAACGTAAGAAAACGGATGAAAACGGACTAAAACGTATGAAAACGTAAGAAAACGGATGAAAACGGACTAAAACGTATGAAAACGTAAGAAAACGAACGAAAACGTATGTAAACGAACGAAAACAGACAAAAACGTATGAAAACGGACGAAAATGTATGAAAACGGAGGAAAACGTAACAAGACTGACGAAAACGTAACAAAACGGATGAAAACGGATGAAAACGTAAGAAAGCGTATGAAAACGGACGAAAACGTAAGAAAACAGACGAAAACGTAAGAAAACGGACGAAAACGTATGAAAACAGACGAAAACGTATAAAAAGCGGAAAAAACGGACAAAAACGTATGAAAAAAAAAAAAAAAAAAAAAAAAAAAAAAAAAAAAAAAAAAAAAAAAAAAAAGAACAAAAAAGCAAAAAAACGTGAAATTAAAAAAATTACAAATAATAAGAAAATAAATAAGAAAGATAAAAAGACAAGAAAAATACAATAAAAAAACATGGACTTAGGTTTAGACATATTAAATCTTAGGTTAATCCCCACCATTAGATCAAACTAGATGGAAGGTGGAGATTTATCCCTTAGTATACAAGAATTTTTGAGTATGCAAAATAAAGTGCCTCATCCAAAG
>BPTQ01000009.1:153606556-153678665 GCA_019973895.1 Chrysanthemum seticuspe
TTCTTGAAACTCGCGTTTCGACCATCTTCTAAACCCAAGTTTCCTGCACTAGGTCGTTCCAAACTGTTTTCCTTCCAATTTACGAAGTGTACCCAAATCTTCTACCAGCTTTGCGCTCAAAGTTCTTGATATCCATGGAAATCATGGCCACTTGCCACTTCAGCTTCATCTCTTCCATGTCAAGCGGGTCCACCTGATCAAAATCCTCATAAGCCAGTTCCTGCTGAGGATCATAATCAGCAAAGAAGGTTCCAAGTACATCTTCCATAATTCCACTGGATCTAGGAAGAGAGCTTGATGAAGGAGCAGCATTAGTCGATGATGGATATGAGCTTGGAAAATAGCTTGACTTTGGAGTAGAGGCTCCAACAAATGCAGTATGACTAGCAGTAGAAGATGATCGAAAAGGGCTTCTAACATCATGTTCAAGAGCTTTAAGCTTGTTGTACAGCTCATCAAAGGTCATCATGTCCAAACCACCTTTAGCTTTTAAAGCTATGCTCACATGTAGCCAGGATGGAGGTAATGACCTCAGAAACTTAGAGTTACAGTCATCATTATCCGGCTTAGCCTGAAGCTGGTGCAACTGACTCAAGATCTTGTGAAACTTATCATAGCCCTTGTGAATTCCTTCCTCTTCAGAGATCTGAAAGTCCTGAAACTGTTGTCTGAGCATGGACTTCTTCAGCCTTCTAGACTCCTCATTCCCACCGAACTTTGCTTTAATAGCTAACCATATATCCTTGGCATCATGCATGAAGTGAAAATCACTCAAGTGATCCTCAGGAATAGCTTGTAGAAGAATAGTTCTGACCTTTGTTTCTCTCTGAACTGCTAGCAACTCTTCAGCAGTTTTGGGAGGAACATTAATCATGTTCCCAGCAGCATCCGTGGTAGTTCTCTTCAAGCTGTTCCCCTTCAAAATTATCTGCCATAGATTCCAATCAATGTTGGAAATCCAGTTCTGCATCTTCATAGCCCAAAGATCATATTCCTCCCTTTTAAGGTAAGGAAACTTAGCATTGCTATTAGCAAGACTTAGTTGCTGCAGATGGGTGGAGTTTTGGTTGTTGGTGAGTTCAGTTTCAGCATCTGAACCAGGCATGGTGTTATTGTAATGGTTGTATTGGTGTTAAGAAAAAGCTTGTCCTTAGTATCGTAGAGACTCTCACGAGGCTCTGATACCACTTGTTGAAACAGACACAGACCTTAATAGATCTTGAGCTCGTGGATCGTTATATATGCCTATGTAATCACAAGCACAATAAAAGACAATCTCTACTACTAATGTTTATCAGCGGAATATAAACACAAGTAACAAATAACTAAGAACTTCTTGATCCTCTATGGATCTTTATATTAACTAAAACTGAGTTTTTCAATCGATACATAAACCTTTCTAATGTGTTCCTTTTATAGATAAGGAACCCTAAACAATATCGCTAAACCGTTTTCCAAGAAACGTATAATCATAAAACTAAATAAGATATACACAATCACTTCCTAATAAAGCTCATGTATATCCACACTAAATAAACTAAATACGGAATAAACACTTCCGCAGAAACCAACTATTCACTATTATACTTCGGTAGAATAAGTCTTCGGCAGAATCCACTTCACTTCAGTAGAAACCCTTCAGCATTAAGTTCAACATAATCCAGACTTTCACATAATTCCCAACATTAGCATTGATTAACATTGTTCTTGCAGCTTCCACTAACGTTCGGTTTCGTCTTTCAACAACTCCGTTTTGTTCAGGTGTACGTGCAATAGATGTTTGATGCTGAATTCCCACTTTCTCATAGAAATCACGAAGGGTTTGGTTAACAAATTCAGTTCCTTTGTCTGTTCGAATTAGCCTGACGGTGTTGCGGAGCTGAACCTGTATTTTTGTGAGAAAGGTGATGATCATTTGTGGAGCTTGGTCTTTGCTACGAAGAAAGTAAACCCAAGTCCATCGTGAGTAGTCATCAACAATTACTAAGATGTAGCATTTGCCATTGATCGTTTGCACGCGCATCGGGCCACACAAATCCATGTGAAGAAGATGAAGCACATGCTGAGAGCTGTGTTCCACCTTTGAGGGAAAGTGAGCACGAGTGCTTTTCCCTTGTTCACAGGCTGAGCAAAGGTAATCTTTTGAATACCGGAATTGTGGGAGTCCTTCAACTAGTTTGTGTCGAGCAAGGTTGGTGATGGTTTGAAAGTTTAGATGTGAGAGACGACGGTGCCATAGCCAGGATTTTGTAGATGTTGCCTTTGAAAGTAAGCAGATGGGAGAGGAAGCAACCATGTCTTGCATAGAGATAGTGTAGAGACTAGAAGTACGCGAGCCAGACATAAGGTCATTTCCTTGTAGATCACGAATGAAACAAGTTTTCTCCCGAAAAGCAACCTCCAAATCTCCATCACAAAATTGACCTACTGAAAATAGATTGGGACCGAGGCCTTCCACATAGTAAACCCTGCTGATTTCGATGTTCCTATTGACATAATCTCCGTAGCCCATGATAGCTGCGAAGTGATCATTCCCGAACCTGACAGTGCCAATGAACTTTGCAATAAAGTTTGATAACAGTTTAAGGTTGCCTGTCATGTGTCGGGAACATCCGCTATCAACAATCCAAAGAATGATCTGTATCACCTGCATTACACACAGACGACACAGATGGAATAGAAGTAGATGTGGAACCCGAAATGTTAGAGGGTTCCGAAGCAGGTTTATTAGACATACACACATTAATAATTTTAGGCATCCATTTAAATCCTAGTGTGTTATATATCCATTTCTGCCATCAATAACTACTCTTTTCTTTAGTCTTAGTGAATGCACTAGGTGGTACTACATTCTTAGGAGGTGAAACGGGAGCTATAGTGACAGCAATGTTTGCCTTAGAATCTAAAGAAGGCGGTCTACCAAGCACAGACTTAGAATGATTAGTGGGCCTAGAGGTATTCCGATTCTTAGAATTCCGTAAACGAGAGATTATAGCTTTAGCAACACATTTGTCATGATAATCAGAATTCATACTCTTCCGACAAATAACACAAGGTGCATCAGACTGAATATCAAAAGTACTTAACGGTTTAGCATTCGTTACATCACTATTTCTATTACATTTGCCAGACGCAACATCTATAGTGGAAGCAACATGAGTCTTATTCAGAGTCCTAGGGTGTTCTTCTACTTTAGCATTCCTTATTGATCTTTTCTTAGGTCGCAACTTCCTATTCTTCGATTGAGTGCTCCTAGGCTGTGAAGTGCGGACGTTTGGAAAAGACGCAACTATTCTTGTTTCAGTAGAGGGAAACACATTAGCAACTTGTGATTTGGCAGTAGGGATTCTAGGTTCATGATTACTAAGTGTGACTGGTGCTAATCTCTTAATCACGGTAGGCGGAAGTTGTTCAAACTTTCCTAACATTTCCCTTAACTTAGAGATAGTGTGAATCAAATCTTGATTTTCAGAACGAATATTACCAGCAAAATTCATGACTTCTCGAGTGTGAGCAAGATAGTGATCAAGTTCGTTAGATGCTTCATGACGAGTCTTATTGAGTAAATCAAATATGACACCATATTCCTGTTTAACTTTTACAAGTTCTTGTTCATATTTAGAAATTTGACTTTTCAAAGACACGTTTTGATCATCCAGTTGCTCAATTTTAGGATCAGAAGATTTTGCACTCAACTGAGCGATTTTCTTTTGAAAACTAAGTTGATGATTGTGAATATCTTTTTCACACCAATGAAGATGACGTTTTGCATTGTAAATTTCGTTGAGTAATCGTTTATTTTCAGCTTTTAAAGACTCGATCTGAAGCACATTATCGGTGTTCTCAACAGTTACAACATTTTCAACAATATCAGCAGAGATATAATCAGATCCATATGGCAAAGAATGAAACAACACAACATTATGGACATCAGCACAGATAAGGTCTTCCAAGAGTCGATCAACATCTTTTCTCAAAAGTTTCTTTTTACATTTAGTATTGGAAATAGGTGTTTCTGTTTTCTCGAAAACGACCTTCATAGTTCCAAGTTCCTTATGAAAATCCCGTTCCCAGGCTAATGCACAACTTTTCAAGTTTTTAACATTAGGTAAAAGATTTTTCTGAAAAATGTCTCTTTGTTCTCGCGCCAGAGGCGATTGAAAGTGTTCAATTTTGATTTCAGAACGATATTCTATCTCATGTTGTAAAATTTTGAGGTCAGCCATGAAAATGTCAAAATATCTAAGAATATTTCGATTTTCAGGTTTTGAGTTTACTTCACTAATTGAAGGTAAAGGACCATAAGTTTGTGCATAATCTGTTTTGGGATTAACATTAGAAGACTCAGGTGTTTTGATGATAACCCTTGGTGTGTTAGAAGAATCCGTTGGTGTGACGAAAGTGACCGCGTTTTTATAATTAAAAGGTTTGTTGTAAACAACATTTTTTAATTTTGATCGACTCTCGTCTTCTGCATCTAATTCCTCTTGGCGATGATATTCAACAACACTCATAACAGTATTATCAATTTTGTATTCTGCACTGGAAACTTCAGGAGTTGGTTTGAATGTTTTTAGTGAAAGCTTTGGTTTGTAATCAGCTAGATTTTTTCCATATCCTTTTGGATTGGGTTTTAAGGTAAACTTTTCAATAGTTGTTACTGATTCACCATGTTTGTAAACAACAGTTTTAAACTCTTTAAGTTTGTTTTGCAAGCCGATAATTTCTTCAAGAAGGTCATCGACCCGATTCGTTGAATGCTTTTTGTATGCGGAGAACTGTTTTTGACAAGTTAACAACTCAGCCTTAGCTTGTTGATTTTCCAAGGTGAGAGCGTTAAGTTGCTTTTTATGTTCATGTTTCAGTTGTTCTAAATCAGACAACAAAGCATTCTTCGAGGCGGCTATATCACGCATCTGTTTCTCTAAATATTTTTCGTTTTGATGAGATTTTGCAAAAGCGGCTTCAAAACCTTTTTCACGGTTTTCTTGAGTTTTGAAAAAGTTGAGTTGAATTTGTAAGCATTCAAAATCCTTGGTTAGCAGTGCATTTTTACTTTTTAAGATCTGATTTAATGCAACACATTCAGCAATTTGTGATTGTTGGTCTTTAAGTAACAGAACAAGATCTGGATGAGGCAGAGGTTCAGCGTGTTCAACGTGAGTCACAACATGATCATTATTTAGATCCTCAAGTATAACCACGTAGTAAATTTGATTATCAAGGGAAACCATAAGGTCATCTGGATCGTCAAATGTAACTACGGGGTTTATTTGAAAATCGTCAGAATGAGATGTAGATGACTCATTTTGAACATTCTGAGCCGTGCCGGATACAGATATTGACGGAGATATTAGTTCAGATATGATGATGGTTTGTTCGGGTACCTGAGACAAGCCATCAGTGTCATACACTGGGCCTATTTCACTTATTTGTAACTCTTGCATATTAGCCATCAACATAACAGCTGCATTGGCCTGCAAGTCCTCCATATCATCATCTGAGTCTGCATCTGCCATAAAGTTCTGTTCTTTGTCTGTGAGAGATCCACCAGCTTCATCCTTAAGAGCCAAAAGTAAAGCCTCTTTGAATTAAGCACTGCCCCTAGTCCTCGGCTTTGGGCATGCATTAGCCAGGTGTCCCTTCTCATTGCAGTTGTAGCATCTAAGACCATTTAACCGATTTTGAGCATTTCCCTGTTCCACCACTTGAGCTCTGTTATTATTCCTACCCACAGCATTAAACCCTTGACCACCGCCCATCTGACGACTATAATCAGAATTCTGAACTTCAACACGTCCATTGTTCACAACAGCTTGAGTCCGTGTGTTAGATGAGGAACGAATACGATTGTTGGATTTTTGGTGTAACGGCCAAAAGCATTAGCAATCATAACAAATCCTTGTTGCAATGCTTCGAACGGATCGATTTCCTCAGTCGCTTCACTGACATATGCTTGAGCATTGTTGTTGTTGTATGAAACCAATTGATTTTGTTGAGGTTGTTGCTGTGAAGGTGTGGTTGAAGCAGTTGGTTGAGTTGCTGGTTGAGAGGGATAATTCTGTTGAGCATACAAGGCAAGTTGTTGATTGTCCGGATGTGATTGTGTAGCAATTTAAGCACGGAGAATCCTTTCCCGATCAACTTCCTTTTCATGAGGCTTCAAGTAATCGTACAACAATCCATAAGTAGAATGATGCATATTCTTCGCTTGACGGAGAAAAATGACATACTTCTCCCATTCAGGACCAAGACTACTCAGGAACTTTGTATTCACTGCAATTCTTGGCATGATGATGTTGTGTTTATCCAAATCATTGATGATGTCTAAAAATTGATGATGATAGGACTCTAGTGTCTCTCCAGGTTCAATCATGAAGTGTTCATAAGCCAAGTAAATTTTGGATTCCAAATCCTCCTGATTGAGTACAGATCCTTCCATAAGAAGACGAATATGGTCCCACATTTTCTGTGCAGTCTTTTGAGCATCAACACTACGAAGAATTGGGTTTGGTAATCCTAAGAGGATGTATTCCATTGCAAGTTCATCTGCTTCATAGTGTAGAAGTTCTTGAGGATTCAATTCTGCAACAGTAGCAATGTTCGTTTGTTCATCTCTTGGTGGAACGGCAGTTGGATCTCCAGGTACAATGACAGTAGGCATCTCAAATGGACCTTCCAAGATAACCTTCTTTAAGAACTTTCCATGTGGCTTCTTCAGATTACAAAACCTAAAGAACCTTATCACCCATTGATCATAGTTGCCTGGAGTTAGCATTGGAGGTCTATCAAGTGATCCAGCCTCATGAATTGATTGTTGGCTGCTTAAAGCTTCACACATCTTTGCAAACCAAGTGGGTTCCTTCATAGTGTTCCTTGATGGATGTTGATTGAAATCATTTTTGTAAGGTTGAACTTGAAGGCTTGGTGGTGTTTGAACCATTTGTGGTGGTGGAATTGCACCAATTTGTGGATTATGTTGTTGATTAAATTGTTGTTGATAAATAGCTTGTTGTTGATTCCATTGTTGATGTTGTGGAGTTAATTGTTGTTGTTGTTGATGATTATAAGTGTGAGGGAAATAGTTAGAGTATGGTGGTTGAGACATGTTGATAAACTTGTGTTGTAAAAATGGATCTTTGTAGTCGAATGAACCTTTGTTGATGAAGTGTCCTTAGGCGTAGAAAAGACCATAACCAAGTAGCACATATGCGTAAAAACACCAAAGTTACGCGTAACAATGAGAAGTTACGCCTAGGATTTAGCTTACGCGTAAGTAGGAAACACACTAAAGTTAGGCGTAGACAAAAGTTAGGCGTAGAAAGTTATGCATAGGATTTTCTTATGCGTAAGACTAGGCTTAGGCGTAGGACGAATCTTAGGCGTAGGATTTCTACGCGTAAGCTTATGCTTATGCGTAATTTTAGGGTTTTGCCCAAATGATCTTTTACACTATCACAGTGCAAAAGATATCCAAAGTCGACGTATTTTCAGACTTATCCAAGTAAGAAAACACGGAATAAACCAGGAAAATGAAGATCAAACCAAAGAAGCACTTACGCGTAGTTTTAGGGTTTTACTACGTGTAGGAATGCTCAAAAATTTGATTCTGTCCAAAAGTGTTTCTAAACCAGTTTTTGTGTGATAAAATAGCTTCAATAACACCAAAATACACAAAAGTGTGAAACTTGATGAACCAAAGCCTCTAAAACAGTTACGAGTAGGATGAAACCCTCGTTCAAAAACACGATAAAAAACAGCTATCCACGCATAAAGTTTGAAACTTTTTGTCAAAAACAAGTATTTTAACACCTTAAAATGTTGAAAGTACAAGAATCTTGGATTAAAAAGTGTAAAAAACAAGTTTTTAAGAAAACCAAAGTATCAAGGTGCGTTTTAGGCGTAGGACCGAAACCCACTTCAAAAACAAACACGATTCACCCAACTAGTAGGCGATTGATACCACTGTTAGGTCACTAGTTTTACAAACACAAGTAATATAGAAAGTGGTTAAGGCGATTGAGCAAGATCCAAACACACACACGATAATATAACACGGTTATGCGTAGAGGTGAATGAAAGGAAATAACTTGAACAACCAACCTTCAAATGAAGGTTTACATAAGGTATTTATATGAGGAAAGCTAGGGCAACACTCTTAGTTTCCATCCTTTCTTAAATGGGCTTGGGCCTAAGCTCATGGGCCTTCTACATAAGCTTAAGGCTAATAACAAACATAAAGGCCATAATAAAGCTAACTATTACATATTAATTACTAACACTTGATTATGGTTTAGGAGTGATTCCAACAGACACACCTGGAATGTTGAAAAGGGTTGCGATGTACAAGAAATTTTCAACGTGCTCATACGCATCTTCATCCATGTTTCCTGAAAAAGGGTTAGCACGAAGCTCCCTCATAAATTGGTCTTTAATCACCAAAAGGAGATTAGTTCCAATTGTCGGTCTTACGAGCCCCGATCCTTGTTCTTCTGTTGTCAATGCCAAATATTCCTCAAAAGTGAGGTCATCAATGTTAACAACTGCCATGGTACCTGAAACTTGAAAATAGATCGTGAGAAAATGAGAAAATTTTAAACCAAAAATGAAATGAAAGACTTAATGAAAATCCTAATATAACTCCCCGGCAGTGGCGCCAAAAACTTGATGCAGGTTTTACTGACCAGGTTTTAATATTTATAATTACTCGTTATACCTATGGTCTACCCTAATGCAGTAACAGGCAGTGTACCCGGTTGTGTGTAGTGTAGTATTCGGTAAAACCGAGGTTGTCCCAAGAGCTATGTGTGCGGATTTAAACTAAGTCTAGGTGTCACAGATTTTAATATGATTTTGATATAATTAACTACTAAAGCAAATAAAGGAGAGGGATGTGATCAATAGAGGAGAGGGGTGCTAACCTATTTATTCATCCTAATTAGTAATGTACATGTCTAATTACTTCCAATTACTTTAGGTGGGGTCAAAGTCGCTAAGACAACATTTGGTCAGTTCGCCCTAACATATCAGCAAAGGGTCCCATAGGAGAAATCAGGTGACCCGTCATAAGTCCAGTTGTTCTTAGTCCCTTAATCCAAGTCATTAAGTACCGCTACATGCTAGATTCATAATAATGAGTGCCCGGGCGCTAGCAACTTAAACACTCACCCCATACTTCTTAAGTTCATTCAACTGATAGGTGATCAGTTGGTTAAATCGCACAAGCAGAAAGGGTTGTCAGTTGGTCATATCCTACTCTTCCCACTCAGTCTACTTACTTAGGGTCAGTTGGTCATATGTCCTAAGTAACTAGCCTCTACCGCCATTCAAAACTACCGAAACAAGGGTATCTACCAACAACATATGCATGCATACACTTAGAAATAATTATACGGAAGCAATGTAAATGTAAACAAAACAATTAAGGAATCATAACTAGGCCAACACCAGAGGTGCTTAGCCGCTCATATTAACTATAACAATCGATTCAATGTTTAAGATAACAAAATACATGAACTGAAAGTAAAGAAAAGATAAAAAGCTAATGCTTATCGTAGGGGAGTGATTTCTCCCTTGGAGATAGCTCTGTATGCTCCTCTAGATCTGCCTTCGACTTCTTCTCACGTTCACTGAATGTTGTGTGTGAAATGGGATGCTTTGAAATGCTAGAAATCATGGGGTATTTATAGGCCAGATCTGGTTACGGCATAACTAATGTTAAGAGTTACGCCGTAACATCCAATTCTTCATATTTTGCACTAAAACTGCGGGTTACGGCGTAACTATGGAAGGAGTTACGTCAAATCTTCAATAACTCTTGGTTAAGCTGTAATTGATGTAAGAGTTACGGCGTATCTTGCAGCGGCGCGGAACATCATTAGACTTAGTTGGTTACGTCGTAATATTTGGGGGAGTTACGCCGTAGTCTTCTGTTAAGTTGGTTTTCTGAGCCACGCTTTAGTTACGGTGTAATGTGAGAGAGAAGTTACACCATAACTGCTTTAAAATGAGAATACTATGATAAATATTTTATAAATTCTCGCGTCTCTTTAGCTCCAATGCTCGTATTTTACCTGAAAGTGAAATATATAGGAAAACAAGCGTAAATCCGTATAAATTATATAAAATACGAGCATTATCGGGGGAAATTGACACTTAATATTCAAGACTGTTTGATGTTATCAAATACCCTCTTTTAAATGTGCAAATGTGCGACTGTGCTACTTGCTCGACCTTCTCTTTCATCACCAAAATTCCCCACCAAATTTCCACTTCATCATCACCATTTTTATTTCCAAATTCCGGCAACACTCATGAGATTACGTGACATGTCCTTTAGTCCTTTTATATCCAGCGTAAGAAAAAGATGATATCAGGACTTCTTGCATAACCAGGCAAACTTTTCTACTGGAAGACAAACATAACCTATCCGCAAGGATCCAAAGCTTCTAAATAAATATTACAATATATGTTTATCTTTGCAAAGCAATATTTACTAGATGATATAATGAAACCGGCAAAGAAAATTAAAGCATGACGATTTCTTGATAAGAAAACAGGCCAAAATATAAGCGTAAAGGAAGCAACACATGATCATTGTTCAACACTCCCATGTTTGTACATCAATTAAATTTATCATTATAATCTACACCTATTAGCACTTTCAAATTCATTATCTTTTTTTTTTTTTCCTTCTACATCATTATCCCTTTCCACAGCTGCTACTAGCAGAAGATTTCTTCCCACCGTATTTCTGTAAGAAAATCAGTAGCGGCAGCAACAAACCACCGGATCTGTATTCATACCACCATCACCATCATTACCGCCGCCGGATCACCATCATATCGCCATCACCATCCAACAATAGCAGCAGCAGCAAACCGCCATCACCATCATAACCGCCCCCGGATATGTGTTTATATTGAAAGATCTAACCGGATCTATGTGCTGATGATAACCATATATATATATATATATATATATATATATATATATATATATATTCTTGGTGTGATCCAACCAGATCTGTGCTTATAATATTGGGATCTGATTGTACAAAAGATTGCATTACCAGGCTTCGGTGAGGATCAAAGTAATGAGGGATGTATGTTCCAGCCAAGACTTGCCTGTAACCTGAGAATAAGAAATATGAAACACTACGTTAAGTGATTGCGCAGGGGTAGGACCCTGCGAACCACCTCCGGCGTGAGAGTAAGTATGAGTTATGGTTGTATAAGTGTGTATAAGTAATGAAATGAGTGTGAAATGAGCATACCATAATCCATTGCCCATCCAACCTATTTATAGTGAATGAAATAGGGTTGAAAGCACTTCTGCATGAATTTCGGAGATCATGGGGGCATTCCATGATTGTGGATAACCGCTAGGGCTTAGTGACCCACGTTCTCAGACTTGAAAGGAGTATACTTATGCACTCCGCTTCGAATTTGATGCTACTAATAATAAAATGAAGTACGAAGCCTTGCTAGCAGGTCTCTGACTGGCTAAAGACATGGAGGTAGAAGACTTGGCTATTTTTGTTGACTCCCAACTGGTGGCCAACCAGATCAAGGGCTCCTACGAAGCAAGGCAGCCTGTGATTAAGCAGTACTTGGATAAAGCCAAGGAGATGCTCAAAGGTTTCACTTCCTATGACATAGAGCATGTTCGAAGAAACCAAAACAAAAAGGCAGAAGGTCTTTCTTGTCTCCATGGCTTCGTTATGTCGTACCTAGGCAAGCCACCAACATAATTCAAGAAGTGCACGAAGGGTCTTGCGGGCTACACGTAGGACCTCGCTCCGTTGTTTCTAGGATCATGAGGATAGGGTATGATTGTACAATAAATTGCACTACCAGGCTTCGATGATGATCAAAGGTATGAGGCGTGTATGTTCCAGCCAAGATTGTCTTTCACTTGAGAATAAGAAATATGAAGAAACTACGTTAAGTGATTATGCAGGGGTTGGACCCTACAAACCACCTCTGGTGTGAGAGTAAGTATGAGTTATGGTTGCATAAGTGTGAGGAAGTAAAGAGATGAGTGTTAAATGAGATTACCATAATCCTTTGCCTGTCCAACCTATTTATAGTGGAAGAAATAGGGTTAGAGGCACCTCTGCGCAAATGTCGGAGAACATGGGGGCGTCCCATGTTTGTGGGTAACCGCTAGGGCTTAGTGATACACGTTCTCAAACTTGGCGGGGAAGCCAGGAAAGAGAGGGAGATTGTGGGTTTGACCAAGTCAGGAGGTTCTCGTATCCGTTGCTCCTTCGTCGACCATAACCCCGAAGGGCTTAGGGCTTCGAATGGCGAATTCCCCTAAGGTAACCATCGCATGAACGAATGGTTTGATGCCCACGAATATTCTGAAGACTTGACTTGGAACATCGTACAGAAGGGCTTCAACACATGTCGAAGTGGTGTCCTTTGAGCTGTTCAGAAGGTACATCATCAAGCCCCCCAGTCGAAAGTGATGCATATGAGCGAAGAGGCATTGCTTTCGACTTCATCCTGCAAAGAAAATTATCCTTTTGCTGCAAAGCGTGTTTTGTACAAGATAAGTATGCGCCTAACCTACACATTTAATGCCACCTAAACTCTTTTAGCTGCCCGCTACAGTAATCACAAATCCCCATATACCCGGTGACTAAAAGGACTTTTTGAAATTTAAAAAACGTTTGAAATCCGGATAACAGATAATCTTAGGGACACGTGTGCGGTGTAAAAAATGGTGAAAAGAGTATTTAAGGGAAAGTGGTTGAAACCCTAAAAAATTTTACTCTCTCTATTTTCTTTTTCACGCAGTATTCTTTGATCGCACACCAGCTCCGAAACAAAAAGGTAAATACTCCTTCCTGCTTCCTTTTAGTTTAAAATAGGTATGGAGTCAAAGTTCATTATTAAGCAACAAAAATGTACTTTGACTGCGAAAGAATTACACGATCATTTGGCTGATTACCCAATCCCACAAGAGTTTAAGATTATGTTACCCAAGTCTAACCAGGGTAATTTCAATGCCCCAAAAGGCTTCGTAGGGCTATACACTCACTCTTTTAGCCACTCAAACCTTAGGATTCCTATTCACCCGCTTATCTTAGAGCTGATGCAATACTATGAAGTGCACATCTCTAGATTCAACCTATTTGGTTTAGCCAAACTGACCACATTCATAGTTATGTGTAAGGCATATGGCTATGAACCAACACTGAAGGTTTTAAGGGGATTCTTGAATCTGTATCCTGGGGGTAACTGGTTAACTTTGGCTAAAAGACCTGAAGGAGATGTGCCGAATCTGTTTGCGAGGGTGTACACCAACATAAAATATTGGAAGGGCAATTTTTTCTATGTGCAAAACACTATTATCCCACCCAACTATTCAGCATTGTTGAATAAGGAGTACATGTTTGATGCAAAATGATTCAATGACCCTTTTCCGTATGAGGTGCGAAGGAATCCATGTTATCAGTGCTTGTCTAGGTATCCTGCGGATGTGCAAGTGTTCCCTGAGCCAATCTTGTACATGGCTGGGATTGCCCACAGCTGGGAGGGGTCTCCCAACAATCCTGTTATCATTTATCATGGACAAAGTATGTTTTTGTACTTTCAGTTGATTAGGACCAATGTAGCACTGGTATTTATCTTTCCTTTTTTATTTTTTGTAGAAATTTCGTTTAGGAACTTCATGTATCAAGACCTTGATAAAGACTTGAGCTTCATGCCCGCTGAAAAAACTGAAGAGTCCTACGGTGTTGGTTCGCCTTCCACATCTATCAACAACAACGATGTAGACACTCCCAAAGCAGAGCCTGTTGCCTCAGCACCCCCACAAGCATTGTTGGAGGGTCCCTCCCAATTGGTTAAGAACGTGGCAGATTCGGACGATCCTGCATAGGAGGATGTCCAAATTACAGGCTCCACTGGTATAGCTGACAAGTTGAAGAGTAGGAAGGGAACATCTGCTAAAGCCGGCAAGTCTATAAACAAGAGGAAAACTCCCTCCCAACCTCCGGATCCAAGGCAGTGCGACAGAAGAATGTCGAAGGCAAGAAGTTTGCTAAATTTGCCTTTGAGTTGCCGGATGAGACTATGGAGATGCATGGTAAGCAATAACCCCTTTTTTAAAATATATGAATTGATAATTGTAGTAACTAACTCTGTCCTTATGCATTGTAATGGTCGCAGGCCTTCCAGATACGAAGGAGCTTCCCAACGCTATGTCCTGCCACCGAATTGTGGATGACGTTACCCCCTCCCAGTGGAATGGATTGTTGGACAATATTTCCATCGAAGGTGTTTGCGATCTACACGACAAAAGTGTTGAAAGGCAGGCAGTGTTGGACAATCATTTGAATAGTCGAACCAGGGAGTTAGTTCGGGCTGTTACCAAGGCAAGGCAAAAAATGGATGTCATGCTGGAGAGGGAGAAGCACAGAGATTAGGAGTATGCCAAGCTAGAGGCTAAATGTGATGAGATTGAGAGGGATGTTGAGAAGAACCCACTCGTCCAAGACCTTCGTGAAAAGATAGCCGAATTGTCAGCTGAATGTGGCAAGCTCAAGTTGGAGGAGGCTAAGGTTGTTAGCCTCACTGGTCAAAATGTTGTGCTAGAGGCGAAGTGTGCCGGTTTGGAAAGTGAGAGGGCTAGGCTTGGAGAGGAGGAAGTGAAATTGAGGGAGGAGGTTGATGGCTTGCAGATGAGGTACAAGATGCTGCAGAAGGACCGTGTTGAGGTCATGTCTAAAGTGGTGCCATACATAGCCATGGAGCTCTATCATAGTGACGAGTTGGGAGCTGCAATATGGAAAGTCATTAAAGAAGCTATTTTCCATGGACGATGCTTAGATTTGGAGAAGGCTGCTAAAACAGGTAAACCTGTAGACCTCTCCAAAATTGAGTGCTACCCTCCCTCGTCGAAGACAGAATACGAAGATGCGGGAAATTCGTTTGCAACCACAGAGTATCCCTTCCTGGCTGAAGCTACCAAAGACCCCATGGCGCCTCTGGAAGACCTTCTCTTAAAGAAGCCATGCAAGATCAAGCCTGCGACCCCTACCAAGAAGACGGTCTCCACCAAGCCTGCCTCAGCTCAACCATCTCCAACTCCATCTCCTCAGAAGCCAGAGTGAAGGCTGCCATGTTGGAAGTAATTTGGTTCCAAGGGTAGCATGTACCCTTTTTAAGACAATTTTATGTTACTTTATGATGTGTGTCTGGTTCCTTAAATAATTTATCATTTGTGATGTATGGCCTAGGCCAAAGACAATTTAAATGGGGCTTCGGCCTCATATGTAGGTACAAGGGCATTAGCCCTCATTTTGAATGGCATAGTGTGGGGAAATATCCCTACACACTTAGTTAATTTTTTCTTGTGAACATCCGCTAACCCTATCCCTGATATTAGCCCCGCCTTTGTTGAGGCAAACTTTGAAACTTTTGATTCTTTATTAAGGGCTCATAAAAGGCAGGTTCGCAATACTGAAATGCGAAGAGAGTTGGAATACTCTAGTGAGGAGTATGATGAAGAGATTGAAATAGAAGAGAGGCCTCAACCTGTTAGCAGGGGGCGCTCGGCCCTGCGAAATGGTTCTCCTTCCATCAGAAGGCCAAATGGAAAGACTGTAGGCTTTGAAGAAGGACCCGGAGGAGATCCGGGAAAAAAGGAAAGAATACATGGTGAAAGAAGGAGCAAGAACTCTAACGGATGAAGCAACCCGGTAAGGAACGGAGGAGTAAACCTACCCCCTCTCCTAGCTGCACATTTAGGAAGAGAGGGGATGGGGGATCCAATACCCCCTTCATATATTTCGAGTGTCGGTGGCCCTCCTCCATACTCAGGCATGAGTCAGTTACCCCCTCCGGTAATGAACCACTACCTACCTGCTCAAACCTACAACACTTACCCTCCGAATGGTTTACTCCCAAACCAGAATTACCAGCAAATGCCCTATGGACATGTTCCTACGCAATCGATGGGTGTAAACCCTTCGTACCAACCTTCTACTGTTTACCCTACCTACACACAGCCATTTCCTAACCCGTGTAATCCTACACCTGTTTATCCACCTTCATACAACCCTTACTATGCCGAAGCCTCTGGAGCTTGCACACCTTTCGTGAAGTGGAACGAAGATTACCCCTACCTGATGGTGTAAAGATGCCTACTCATATAGGCATCTACGATGGGAAAGGTGATCCTGATAAATTCCTCCATTTATTCGAGGGCGCTATCAAGATGCAAAAGTGGGTCATGCCCATAGCATGACACATGTTCACTTACACGCTTCGAGACTCCGCGAGAATATGGTGGAATGGACAGAAGTTGGGAAGCATCATAAGTCTAGACGACCTCAAGGCTAAGTTCCGATCACACTTTAGCCAACAGAAGAAGTACACCAAGACCAATCTAACCATGCACACCATCAAGCAAAGGGACAACGAAAGCACTAGGGCCTTCGTTACGAGGTACACCAATGAAACTTTGCAAATTCTGGGTTTGCACGAAGATCAGAGGATTTCAGGTTTTGTACATGGCCTTCGGACGCGAAGCTTGGTGGAATTCCTATCCACCGATCTTCCCACCATTTATAAGGCGCTGATGGAGAAGACTTACACTTGGATTGAATCCAAAGAGGTAGCAGCAAACGGGGCTCCGATAGAGCAAAAGGAAGCTTCTGACAAATTCTCTCGTGGGTCCACATGGGAAGGATCCAAGAACAAAAAGAAAAACAGAGATCGCTTCACTCCATACAACAAAGGTTCAAACCACGGATTCTTGGCAAATTTAGTCAAATCTCCTAGGGAGATTTTGGCTACCGAGAAAGCCGCTAAGTCCTTCGATCCACCACCTCGGATGACAGCACGAAGCAAAGCCAGAGACATGTCCAAGTACTGCCATTTCCATGAAGACCATGGACACGACACGAACAACTGCAGAGAACTAAAGAAGCAGATCGAAGAGGCAGTGCGGTCTGGACAGTTAGCGCATCTCGTTAAAGGCATCAAAAAGGGAAAGGACAAATTTTCCGACACCCAACTAGGTGAATGGAAGGGGAACAAGAAGGAGTCTACGCCCACAGAAACTCTGATACTAATGGTGCACATGCACGACCTAACCTTGAATAGGAAGGAAGCAGACGGGGAGCTAGGATGCGTAGGGGAAATAACCTTCCCTTACATCTTAGGGCAGACACCTTCAACTGACCCCGTGGTCATCAGGGTACGAATCTTAAACAGGGAGGTAAACCGAGCATATATAGATTGTGGAAGCTCCTGCGATATCATTTATGAGCATTGTTTCCTAAAGCTCAAGTCATCCATACGCTCACGAAGGGTGGACTCGAAAACACCACTAGTAGGGTTCTCCAGCGAACACTCGTGGCCCCTGGGAGAAGTACCGTTGGAAATCACCATAGGCGAAGGCTCCTTATCCCGCACAGAAACACTCACCTTCGTTATAGTCAGGTCAGACTCTCCTTATAAGTTTTTAATAGGGAGGACAACTATGCAAAAGATGGGCATTGTTGTTTCCACCATACATGCTGCTGTTAAGTTCCAAACCCCCTTCGGAGAAGGAACTGTCCATTCTAATTATAGGGCGGATAAGGGTGTATATGGTGTCAAAAATATCAAAGAAGAATCGAATGAGCCTCCGATAGCAATTCTAAGCTGCACAGATGCGAAGGAGTTGTAGTTAACCCTGAACAAACGGTGGTAGTAGGAAAGCAACTCCTGGCGAATTTCAAGGCGAAGCTCATGGAACTGTTGCGGACTAACCTTGATGTTTTTGCTTGGAAATATTCTGACATGACAGGGGTACCAAGAACTTTGCTGATCGGCGGACAGTCCTTCGGAACGGAGCATAAACTCAATGAGTACAAACACATTGAGCCGATAAAACAGAAAAGGAGGAGCCTAGCCCCCGAAAGAAACGTTGCGGCCTGCAAAGAAGTGGACGAACTCACACAAGTAGGAATCCTAAGGGAAGTTAAGTACCAAACCTGGGTAGCCAACCCAGTAATGGTCAAAAAGAGCGACAGAGGGTGGCGTATGTGCGTTGACTTCACTGATATCAACAAAGCATGCCCGAAGGATTGCTACCCCCTACCAGAAATTGACTAGAAGGTAGAATCCTTGGCAGGCTTCCGGTTAAAATGCTTCTTAGATGCCTACAAAGGGTATCATCAGATCCAGATGGCAAAGGAGGACGAAGAAAAGACAGCCTTCTACACTAGCAAGGGTTTCTACTATTACAGAAAGATGCCCTTCGGATTAAATAACGCAGGGGCCACTTACCAACGGCTCATAGATAAAGCCTTCAACAAACAAATAGGCAGAAATATCGAAGCATACGTTGACGACATTGTTATCAAAAGCAAGATGGAGGAGGACCTACTCCACGATGTACAGGAAACCTTTGACCAGCTTCGGGCGATTAACATGAAGCTGAACCCTAAGAAATGCTCCTTCGGTGTTGAAGAGGGACAATTCCTAGGGCATTTGATCACTAAGCAGGGGATAAAGGCTAACCCCTCCAAGGTCAAGGCGATTTCAGATCTCCAAGCCCCTAAGTGTCTAAAAGATGTACAGAGCCTGAATGGGAAGCTGGCAGCTTTAAGCCGGTTTTTGTCGAAGGGGGCTGACAAGTCCCTACCATTCTTCCAAACACTCAAGGGATGTGTGGACAAGAAAACTTTCCAATGGAGTCAGGATGTTGAAGCTGCCTTTCAGAAGATGAAGGAGTTCATCGAAATCCTTCCAACACTTACAGCCCCAATCAAAGGCGAAGTGTTGTTCATGTACCTAGTAGCCTCAATGGAGAGTATTAGCGCAGTCCTCATGGCAGAACGAGACAAACGATAGATCCCCATTTACTTTGTCAGCAGGGTCCTACAGGGGGCGGAGATCAACTATCTAACATTTGAGAAGTTAATACTAGCCCTAATCTACGCAGCAAGGAGGCTCCGACGCTATTTCCAGGCCCAACCAATCATAATCCTAACCGACAAGCCACTCAAACAGATCTTGTCGAAACTTGAAAAGTCTGGGAGGATGGCTAAATGGGCTATTGAGCTTGGAGAGTACGAAACAGAGTTCAAGGGACAAAACTCTATCAAAGGGCAAATTCTTGCAGACTTTTTGGTAGAATCACCTTCCGAGCCTGACGTAGAAAAGGGATAGACCAAAACTAACCTCACTCAAGTACAGGCTGACTGGGAACTTTATACAGACGGAGCATCCAGCTCTGATGGTTCTGGAGCAGGTCTAATGCTGGTCAGCCCTGAAGGGAAGAAGCATACATAAGCTCTTCGTTTTGAGTTCGAAGCCACAAATAATGAAGCGGAATACGAAGCGTTACTAGCAGGTCTCCGATTGGCTAAAGATATAAAGGTTAAAGCTCTCGCTATTTTCGTAGATTCCCAATTGGTAGCAAACCAAGTTACAGGCTCTTATGAAGCACGGCAGCCTGTCATCAAACAATACTTGGAAAAAACAAAGGAGATACTGGAAAGCTTCGACTCCTACACCATCCAGCATGTTCGTAGGAATCAGAACAAGAAGGTAGATGCACTAAGCAAGCTAGCTTCAATGGCCTTCGCTCATCTCACTAAAGAAGTACTTGTCGAAGTCCTTCCCGAAAGATCAATTGTTCGCAAAGAAGTTCAACTCCTAGAACCACCAGTATGAGGGTAACAAATATAGATCCATCAGCAGTTCCTATGCAGCAGCATTTGAATCCAACAACAATACTAACCTGAGTATATTTGATGAGCCTTTACCAAATAGCTACTCACTCTTGAGCATTGGGTGATAGGGAAGTAGCAGAGAAACTTCAAGCCTCCTTTGATGCAGAATTTCATACTCACACAATTCCTGATATTACACCTCAAAGAATGCAAGAACTGGATGAGGCTGCCTTGCACTTCACTGATGACACATGGAGATCAATTGTGGCTGGAGCTACATCTAATACATCCCTTGATCAGGCTATATTGGGTGGTGCTTTTGACTCAGGTAATTTTGCTGCTGATTTGATGGCACTGGCTAATAAGAGGAAGAAAGCAGATGCAGAGAGGAAAGCTAAGGCTAAAAGGGATCGACCACCTACTCAGGCTGACACAAAGACAAAATATAAGGGAGGTGGTCAAGAATATGAGTTCTGCTGTATACACCACTGGATGGACAATGGCTTTTGTGAAATCTTTAACAGATGAACAGTTGGTGGTAGAGTATAACAAGATTCTAAGTAGGTTGGAAAAGGATGACCTTAATCCATATGCAAGGATGAAGAGACAACAATCTTCATTGGAAGGACCCAAAGTAAAGAGATTGAAGTCTACTGATCCTTCTGATGAGATCCTACTTAGCACATCAGATGTTGGTATTCATGCTGAAGAGATCACTATTGCATCTCCAACTTTTCCTGCTGATACCTCTCAGCCTACTCCTTTTGAAGGTGTTCCTTTTGTGCCTCTTGCTGAGCCTAAGAGCATTCCCATTGACAACCTTGGTGTAGATTCTTTTGATAAGCCTCAGGTTGTTTCCACTCATGTTGATCCCAATGTTCCTTCTGATGCTGACCACCTTTGTTCTACTGAGAAGGATACATCTGTTTCCACTGATACACCTCAGCCTGAGTTTGCTGATCCTAAGGAAGGTGCTAAATCACCAGATGTTACCCCAGTGATACCTACTCCAAATGCTCCAAGATCTAACATTCCATCTCCTTCCTCCTCAACTGGTGGAAGACGAAAGAGTATTGCAAAGAAGAGGAGCTCAAGGGTTCTTGATCTGAATGTTCTTGACAGTTCATTCATCACAGTTGCTGATCCTAGTGATTCTGATGCAGAACCAGTTGTGTGGTCTCTCTTAGATAGATGGGAACTTATAGAATTCATGGGTGGCAAGGTGAATACAATATATAGAAGAGATGGGTCATTCAAGCATTTTACCTTTCTGAATGAGATACCTCATCTAGTGGATAGACAAGATCTTATAAAGTTGTATGGATTGATCTCTAACTATTTTGATGCTCATCCTGCCTCTGATGCTGGTCTTCTCTTTCTGGGTGATTTACATGTCTTGTTTGACTTTACATATCAGGATGGAAAAGGGTTCCCTGTTTGGGATAGTCATGGTGATTGGATTGTATGGGAATGGAAATTTTATTCACTGGCTAATGTGCATGTGTTACACACTGTAAGTGGTCATTATGTCTAAATGTTCTCGGATTTGCAATATCCTTTGTCTGTGAAGGTTTTGACTCGAATGTTAAAGCATCAGTTGTTGCTTACTACTGAACCTGTTGGCAATGATATGCTGCATGCAGAGCAGTTAATCAAACTTATCAAGGATCGCATTCGTACTGCCACATCTTGAGACTGGTATTCTTGTTGTAAATTCTTTCTTTTCTTTGTGTGTTTAAATTTTTTTTCCTTTTTATATATATTTATGTGCATACTAACTTTTCTTTGAGGATCTTGTTGTATAGTTGTGTACCATATATGGTAATCAACTCACCATGTCTTTGACAAGAAAGAGTTGACTCACCATGGGGGTACCGCTATGGTGGGCATTCCTCAAATCCGTTAATGGTTGCTGATTTACTAAAAATCAAAGGGTTTTCAATGTACCCTGGTCAAACACACCAAACATTGGCTACTCCATGAGCAAAAGGCTCTGGTAAAGAGATCTCATACCCGTTGGATGGTTGACAATTTGCCAATAAATTGTATTGTGCTCAACTCACCATGTCCTCATAGATGAAGAGTTGGATAGCCCACAAGTTCATGGTTGTGGTAAAGGCAGTGGAATACCATGACTAGTCCCGAGTTAACGGCTTCAGGTAAAGACAAGTCAAATCCGTTGATGGCTGTGATGGTTTGCCAAAAACTATTAGGGTTTTCCAACACACCGTTGATTTACGTTCTAAGTGTTGGACTGGTTATTGGTTCACCAGGGTGATGTCATGATTCCACCAAAAAACCAGCTAGCCCAAGAGTGAGTAGCTACTTGGTAAAGGCTCATCAAATCTACTCAGGTTACTGCTGCTGTTGGATTTTGATGCTGCTGCATAGGAGCTGCAGGTGGATCTATGTTCGTTAATGCTCATACTAGTGGTTCTAGGAGTTGATACTGATTCCTTTTCTTGCTTCAGTTGCTGTGGTCCTCAATCCTCTTGCATGTTCAAGATCTATCTGGAAACTTGAAGTTAACATAGTCAAATTGAAGTTTAGGGGAGGATTGTTAGAAATTATTGTAACAGTGGGTTTCTGCTGACAAAGGTTCTTGTTGATAGTATTAGTATTTCTGCTGATAGTGCAGTTACTGCGGATAGTGCAGTTACTGCTGATAGTTATTTGTGTTTCTGCGGATATATAGTTTTCGTATTATTAGTATTTTGTTAGTATATGCATTAGTTAATTTAGGAAGAGATATTGCATATCTTTTACGTGTTTTGTAAGCTGTAGAATTATGGTTTCTTGTAGTATAAAAGAAACCTGCAGCTAGGGTTTATGTACGCTTGTCAATAACATTGTTAGTAATTCAATATAGATCCATAGAGGATCAAGTATTTTGTGTTTATTGTCTTCTTAATTCAAGTGTTCATATTCCGCATGGACATAAGTCTAATAAAGGTTCTCCATAGTTTGCTTGTGATTACACATGTTTACTATACGTTCATTAAGGCTCCTAAGATCTATCTGGGAATGATCCAACAGTAGTATTCGATAAAACCGAGGTCGTCCCAAGAGCTATGTGTGCAGATTTAAACTAAGTCTAGGTGTCACAGATTTTAATATGATTTTGATATAATTAACTACTAAAGAAAATAAAGGCGAGGGATGTGATCAATAGAGGATAGGGGTGCTAACTTAGTTATTCATCCTAATTAGTAATGTTCACGTCTAATTACTTCCAATTACTTCAGGTGGGGTCAAAGTCGCTAGGAGAGCATTTGGTCAGTTCGTCCTAACCTATCAGCAAAGGGTCCCACTAGAGAAATCAGGTGACCCATCATAAGTTCAGTTGTTCTTAGTCCCCTAAGCCAAGTCATTAAGTACCGCTACATGCTAGATTCATAACAGTGAGTGCCCGGGCGCTAGCAACTTAAACACTCACCCCCTACTTCTTAAGTTCATCCAAACGATAGGTGATCAGTTGGTCAAATCGCACAAGCCGTAAGGGTCGTCAGTTGGTCATATCTTACCCTTCCTACTCAGTCTACTTACTTAGGGTTAGTTGGTCATATCTCCTAAGTAACTAGCCACTACCGCCATTCAAAACTACCGAAATAAGGGTAGCTACCAACAAACTATGCATGCATACACTTAGAAATAATTATACGGAAGCAATGTAAACACAAACAAAACAATTAAGGAATCATTACTAGGCCTGCACCAGAGGTGCCTAGCCGCTCAAATTAACTATAACAATCGATTCAATGTTTAAGATTACGAAATACATGAATTGAAAGTAAAGAAAAGATAAAAAGCTAATGCTTATCGTGGGGGAGTAATTTCTCCTTTGGAGATAGCTCCGTATGCTCCTCTAGATCTGCCTTCGACTTCTTCTCACGTTCACTAAATGTTGTGTGTGAAATGGGATCCTTTGAAATGCTGGAAATCGCGGGATATTTATAGGCCAAATCTGGTTACGGCGTAACTAATGTTAAGAGTTACGTCGTAACATCCAATTCCTCGTATTTTGCCCTAAAACTGCGGGTTACGGCGTAACTATGGAAGGAGTGACGTCGTATCTTCAATAATTCTTGGTAACGCCATAATTGATGCAAGATTTACGGCGTATCTTGCAGCGGCACGGAACCTCATTTGACCTAGTTGGTTACGTCGTAATATTTGGGGGAGTTACGCCGTAATCTTCTGTTGAGTTGGTTTTCTGAGCCACGCTTTAGTGGCGTAATGTGAGAGAGCAGTTACGCCGTAACTGCTTCAAAATGAGCATACTATGATAAATCTTTTATAAATTCTCCAAATCCGCGTCTCTTTAGCTCCAATTCTCGTATTTTATCTGAAAGTGAAATATAGAGGAAACCAAGCGTAAATCCATATAAATGATATAAAATACGAGCATTATCGGGGGAAATTGACACTTAATATTCTGGACTATTTGATGTTATCAAATATCCCCGCACTTGAACTCTACTTGCCCTCAAGTAGACCTTATTAGATAGATTCCTAAAAAGATATCTCGCATTACCTGGAAAATATAAGTTTACAAATCCCTTATGCTAGAATAAAACAAAGCCGAGCACCTCACAAAATGGGAACAAAACACTCAAATATCTCAACTATTCTAAGTGTCAATTTCGGGGTGATCACTCATTGCACAGTCATAGCATGTATTCTATCATAAGCTTGGCGGTTACATAAATCTCGACCACTAGAGTTAAGGACAAAAAATTCTCAAAGGCAATATGGGTAGACACGACAAAGGTTAAGGGTGATTTGTCATTACTAACATGTCACGGCGAAGTGGACAAAATCAATGATACATGACCAAATCCATGGCCAAGACACCAAAGATTGCTCGTTGCATCACCTAGACAAGCTTCATGACTAAGGGTAGGATAAGACATGGGATAAAATTGGTGTAAAACAAATAAAGCAAATAGTCTAAATCTACAACTAAGTCATCACCACTTACCGTTCGCTCAAAGTTCAAGTTTTGAAGTCAAGAAACCGGATCATGATTTAATCAGGTAGATGTGCCATTAGAGGACGTCATGATGGGCACACTTCCAGCTTCATTCTTCAAATGTGACTGAGGTGGCATCCTCTATATTAATCTATATTAGGCTCATAATAATAGTGCTTATAACATCGCACTTTTACAATCACTAAATAACAATAATAATTTATTGGCAAAAATGCATATATATCCCTCCCAAAGTGAATAATTGTATATATATCCTTTGTACAAGTTTTTGTGCACATAGTATAATGATTTTTATGCATGCTTTGGATATATATGCAATTTTGCATTTTCGGAAGGATATATATGCAAAAGCCCCTAATTTATTTATTATTTGTTTTTTTTAACATAACATAACATCCCCCCACTTGAGATGAACAATATGGGAATTTGGGGGGTCTTCAACGATCTGTAAGGATATGTCGTCGACGAGAGCGTGATTCCCGAACCTTTCCACTTGAACCTTGAACTTAGGCAAATGATGACTTCCCAATTACAAATAAATACTACAATGTAGGCTAAGGTGTAATGGTCTATCAAAACAATAAGTTGGGTGAACAAAATGAAAGGAATGGATCAGAAGGGTGTATTTAGGGGTATCTTGTACTAAAGGTGAGTGCAACAAAAGGGTTTAACATGGGGGTCGAGAAGTTGAGGTGACTAATCAATAGACACATAATGATAGGCTATTTGGGTGATAATCCTATAATACTGCCTTCTTAAACTGAAAGTCCAAATACATCGAGCTAACTCAACATATCTCATCTATGTTCTCGAAATGATTTAAAGGCCAAGGTCTAAAGTTTACAAGCTACCGGTACACTCATAATTTGGTGGATTTGGGGTAAAAATTTGGAAATGGATAAGGCTAATCTCACCATATAATATCAAGGGTTATAAGGTGCTCGGCTAAGGTCTAATCTAGTTAGGTTAAGAAAAACATGTCAAAATTTTAAAAATGGCATAATTTTTCAAAATAAACTAGAAAAACGAGGGCAATAAAGTTTAATAGATAATTCTACTCCCGTCCCCCCACTTAAAATGTACCTAGTACCTTTTGTACTAAGCGTTAAATAAAGGTGAAGAGAAAAGTAGAATTAGAGTGAGAAATTCCCTGAAATTTGCTCCAAAAAGAAAGAAGGCCCATGAAAAGAGTCGTGCCTTCGCATAAGCATCCACGAGCAAACTTCAATCCCTGAAATCACACTACCGACAAGCATAATTCTAAAAAAAAGAAAAAGAAAAATGAAAAAGAAACCTAACTCACTTTCGTAGGAATCACGGTTGCATTTAGCGTATGCAACAAGCCTTTTAAACCACTTGGTGTCCCAAGTGGACGAGTGTAGTCTCGTGAGGGCTTACAGGGAACATACCCACAAAGTTCATTTTAAAACTAATACAAGGTTATTTTGTTTATAATGAAAGAAGTGTTACAGAGGATGGTTACGTCGTAACTCCCATAAGGAGTTACGCCGTAATTAAGCAAAACCTAACACGGGTGTGGCTACGGCGTAACCATAGCTGGGGTTATGCCGTAATTGGTAATGCTTCTGACAAGTTCTGCTACATAAAGACATGTTACAGCGTAACCAAGATAGTGAGTTACGCCGTAAATCTGGTCGAATCAGCATGATGCAGCAACAATTTTTCTTCGTTTCCCTACAAAAATGGTTAAAAACACAAAACCCAACTGAAATGAAATAAAACAAATGAAAGGGATAATTCGGGTTGTCTCCCGAAAGAACACTTTTCTTTATTTACGAGTCTTTTAGTTAGTCGTAGAGCCTTGGGGCTTTATGGTAGCCTTTGGACTTAGCTAACTTCCTCCATGTCCTTCATCAAGTTATGTCTGACCCAAGCAATGTTGGTAGCAGTGCGGAGGTACTCTTTAGTCTCGATCTTGCGAATTTGGCAAATATTTTCATCAACCCCCAAATGGTATCTAGTAAACTCTTACTTCTCGGCTATAATTGGTGGCGGCCTCTTATATGGAATGCCAAGAAGTTTGCACCTTCTTTGCTCATATGCTTCATCATTGGGGTCAGTGAATCCGTCATCGCCTTGTAGTTCAAGGTAGTCCAAAATCCCTTCTATATCATCATCGTCGGACTCGATACCTTTAAACCATTCATCGTCGTGTAAATCTTCCACCAGTACCCGTTTGAATTCTTCTTTCTCATTTCTCGTTGAATCTTCATTTGTCACTTCACTAATGTCATTGAGGATTTCTTCTCTCGGTTCCTCTTTACTCATATATTCCTTCCATATATTTTCCTTGGTCAATGCGTCGACTTTCCCATATTTGATTTTTACCCAATTGTCAAATCCTAGATTGTCTAACCAAGGTAATTTGGTCCTGTCCACATAATTTTTTGAAGTCCAAAATAATTCATCCTCTCCTACCCTCTTAAAGCTGTTTCCTTCGTTGCATTTGTCATCATATGGGTTGCAAGATGCCCAAAAAACTTAACCAGGCGTCCTTATTTTCTCACTCCAATGACTTCTAGTTACCTTGCCATGGATGTCGCTAGAGGGATCCTCCATGCAGTAGATATCATCATTTATGGGATTTTTACGTAGACAATGCTCCTCAGAATCAATTTTGAGCTTCTTTCTGTAGATTTGGATTAATTTTAGCATCCATGAATTGTATTGCATACCAATCATCGAAGGATAAATCTCCAAACTTAATGTCATGTCTTTCAAGCTCATGCGGGCATGTCTATTCTTCATTTTTTGAATTATCACCCCCGTTGCAATATTCGTGAAAAGGATTGCATGTAGGCCATGCTTGTGTGGACTCTTCATCAGTGATAATTATTGGGGTGCAATAGTGCCTAATCGGTGGTTCCTCCTCTTCTTCAAATGAGAGCTTCTCCAATCTTTCTTCATCAGTGTATGCAGGCCACATGAATTTGTTATTTTTGACCATATCCTTTTCGGTTCCTCCATCGCAAATTTTGTTTCGAGGGTCGCACGAAGCCCATAGATCATACCATTCACCCTTAGCTATGGGTATCTTCTTGCACCATTGATACTTTCTTTTAGATGGGGACAAAGGACATAAATTAATGTCATCGGACCATTCGTTAATAACTTGTGTCCCTGATTTGTATACCTCGAGAAATATGTCAGCCCACGTATCCCAGTTACGCCGTAACTGTGATGTTTGGTTACGGCATAACTCCGATGTGTCATAATGATCAGAATTTTTCATAATGCCACGATCGCTGTCAAAAACGTAGTTACGCCGTAACTCATAAGAGGTGTTAACGCATAACTTCACATTGTCGCCGGAATTGTCACTTGAATCTGAACTTCCGGTGGGAGAATTGGCTTGTACCTTTGAGTCTTCATCAGAAAAAATGACCTTGCATTCCATTGTGGGTTTTGTCCCTTCCGGTTTAGAATTATTCTTCCTTACCTTTTCACTAAGCTTTTCCACCATTGTTTCCAGGTTCTTTAGGGTTGTGTCGTGATTGGAAAGACTTCTATCAGTGTTTTCCTGGAATTCTTTTAGCCATTCATCTTGCTCCTTTTGTCTTTGGGCTGAAGTTTCCAGGAATTAGTTAATGGTCTCTTCAATATTAGGCCTTTTTTCTCCATTAGGCCCAAGGTTATAGTTTCCAGCACGTCCTCCATGATAGCCATTACTATTTCGATTATCTCCGTAAAACGGTCGATTTTCTCCATATTTAGCTTCTTCGACTGTGTTTTCTTCATTAATGTGAGGACAATTCTTGGTGAGATGTCCTCCTCCACAGCTTTCGCAACCTACTTGGATGGCATGAACAGTCTCTCTGATTTTTAGCATATCTCGACTCAGATTTTCAATTTTGCTAGTGATGGCTGCACTTCCATCAAGATTTCCGCCTTGGTTTCTTCTACTTCCTCCATCGTGCCATTTCTGGGAATGATCAGCCATTTTTTGGATGGCTTCAATTGCGAGAGTAGGAGTCATGCTCGGAATTGGTCCTTGGTAGTCCAGCATATGTCTTGTAGTCACGTTGATTCCTTTGAAGAAGATGTTGACCTTTTGCTAGTTGTTTAGATCATGTGTAGGACACTTGTAGAGGAGATCGTTGTATCTATCCCATACTTGATACAACGTTTCATCGTCTTCTTGCTTGAAATTATGGATCTCCAAGAGCTGGTTAGATATCTTTGACGGAGGACAATACCTCTGGATGAAGTTATTCTTTAGAAGAGCCCATGTATCAACTGCCCCGGCGGGCAATCTTTCGATCCATCTTCTTGCAGCCCCAGTAAAAGTCATGGGGAACACCCTTAGCATAGCAGTGTCATGAGACACACCTGGAATGTTGAAAAGGGTTGCGATGTACAAGAAATTTTCAACGTGCTCATACGCATCTTCGTCCCTATTTCCTGAAAAAGGGTTAGCACGAAGCTTCCTCATAAATTGGTCTTTAATCACCAAAAGGAGATTAGTTCCAATTGCCGGTCTTAGAAGCCCCGACCCTTGTTCATCTGTTGTCAATGCCAGATATTCCTCAAAAGTGAGGTCATCAATGTTAACAATTGCCATGGTACCTGAAACTTGAAAATAGATCGTGAGAAAATGAGAAAATTTTAAACCAAAAATGAAATGAAAGACTTAATGAAAATCCTAATATAACTAACCGGCAGTGGCGCCAAAAACTTGATGCAGGTTTTACTGACCAGGTTTTAATATTTATAATTACTCGTTATACCTATGGTCTACCCCAATGCAGTAACAGGCAGTGTACCCGGTCGTGTGTAGTGTAGTATTCGGTAAAACCGAGGTTGTCCCAAGAGCTATGTGTGCGGATTTAAACTAAGTCTAGGTGTCACAGATTTTAATATGATTTTGATACAATTAACTACTAAAGCAAATAAAGGCGAGGGATGTGATCAATAGAGGAGAGGGGTGCTAACCTATTTATTCATCCTAATTAGTAATGTACACGTCTAATTACTTCCAATTACTTTAGGTGGGGTCAAAGTCGCTAGGACAACATTTGGTCAGTTCGCCCTAACATATCAGCAAAGGGTCCCATAGGAGAAATCAGGTGACCCGTCATAAGTCCAGTTGTTCTTAGTCCCTTAAGCCAAGTCATTAAGTACCGCTACATGCTAGATTCATAATAGTGAGTGCCCGGGCGCTAGCAACTTAAACACTCACCCCCTACTTCTTAAGTTCATTCAACTGATAGGTGATCAGTTGGTTAAATCGCACAAGCAGAAAGGGTTGTCAGTTGGTCATATCCTAGTCTTCCCACTCAGTCTACTTACTTAGGGTCAGTTTGTAACACCCCAACCCGATAAGGGTAGAAGTGTCACATTCTGGTGTCATATCAGAACATACAATTAAAAGCGGAAGTCTTAAGAATAAAGTATCAAGTCATTTAAACAATGATTTACAAGGAAAATTACAAAACCCAAAATGTCTAAAATAAAATGAAATCTCAAAACAAAAGCCCGCCAAAATAAGTCCAAATAATAAGGTAACTAGGTTTAGTCCACTCAGATAATCTAACTCTCAGCCCATCGAATGCCCATCTTCAAACCTAAAACCTGCCGCAGGGAAAGAAATGCGGCTGAGCTTAAAAAGCCCAGTGAACAGATATAACAAAACGAAAGCTAAATAGAATCTGAAATGCAAAATGAACAAAGGAAACGGATAACAAAGTCACAGCGAAATGAGAACAATGAGTCAATGAGGATCCTGCAGAACGCAATTATACAGATATCCAAAGTACATATAACAATGAGAACGAAGCAAGCAAAGCATCATGACAAGCATACAAGCACATACAAACCAGGCATACAAGTACTGAAGCATAAGCAAGCATAGCAGACGTCATATCCACACAACATATACAGCATACAATCAATTCAGGAAATCAGAAGGCATACAAGCCAAACAGATATCTACAGGAAAGCGGAAGCAATTAATTAATAAGTGAGCATGGCAATTCACACAGGTCAAACCCTTAGTTGAAAACATAACCAACATCATAACAGTGGAAGTACTAACAGCAGTCAACACATGGCAGTCACATGTAATAAGTAGGAATACAGTATAAAGATATAATAAATGAATTAAAGACATAGCAAGGCAATTAAATAAGTTAACAAGCCAGACGTCACAAGCTGAACCACTTACCTAATTAAACCGTAGCATAAACCGAAATGCAAACATGGCAGGTCAACAACAAGCAGATAAGGAAACTATCAGATAATCATAGTCCACGAAATTATCTGAACAAGTACACAAAATAAACAGACAAAACTATCGATTACACATTGGCATGGCCACCAGACAATTCAGAGGGTCACATAACGGTGAGATCACATATCATCAGTTGAAAACAAGTTACTCAGATAACCACATATTAATCACATCATAGCAGGATAATCAGTAGCCACATAAAACATGAATAGCATAATCAAATTCAATATGCATATAATAACCCAGTACGTGAATGGAACGATATTATGAAGTAACGGAATGAGAGTGTAACAGGTCAAAGAAATGGAACATATATATCTTGGTAGTAGAGTGATTCATATAAGGGTATTGGGTAGAGGACAGTAAATTCAGAATATGGTGCAGTGGGGAATCCAGAAGGTACAATATAGATATATCAAAAGTGTAAGGGTTGTCAGAAATCTATCCCGAGCCAACAAAACAAACCATTTCAATAGTGGCAATAGCAGCCAAGTAACCAATAGTAACCATTGTATTCGGAGGGGTGACCTCGGAATACCAAACCAATATGAGGGGAGACCTCAGTAACCAGTGGAGTAGCTAGCTCCCAAAATGTGAGGGGGTGTATTGCACACACGCACCACATCACCAAAACAATATATCAATATCAATACAATACAAATCTAGGATGCATCCATATGCCCCTGCAAAACAATAGTGGCCATACAATATATCTGAAGCGCGCATAATCAATACAAAATAGGGACGGTGTGGAACATCACTCAACCACACTAAAGCCATGCCATTGGTGCATCAATGACACGGACATGGAACCCCCATGCCTAGTTAATGGCTCGGGTATCAATCTGAAGGGTCAAACAAAGGTTCAAAGTGTAGCAATATAGAGGTCAATCAATATCAAAGGTTCAGTATTAGCAATTCCCAAATCAATATCAATAATCCAATATCAATGGTTCAATTATCAAAGGTCCAATAGTAAAGGATCAATATCAAAGGTTCAATAGCAAAGGGTCAATATCAAAAGTTCAATAGCGGAGCAAAGGTTCAATGTTAAATTGGCAAGAGATCAAAGATGCAAAGAGATCATGAGAAACCTTATGAGAAAGGTCAGAATATCTGTACCTCATTCGAAGCAAGCAAAATAGAAAGTAACGTCACAAGATGAATCAATCTCGCTGCCCGAAACCTATATGAATTAGATAACGTTTATTAAGATCAAATTACCCATTTTAGACGGCTTTCCATTTTTAGCAGGTTTAGTCGTTTATGATGTAATTAATGTCATATTAGGTTAAAATAATTAAAGTGAGTATTATTATAGTTTACGGCCCATTTATGATATCTTATAATAGTGTAGGGTTAAAATGTTAACATATTATAGTTTAAGGATTTAATGAGTAAATAACTAAAATGTATCATGCACACAATTCACTTCATGCCTACAGATTTTATTATTTCATATAAAATTTCATTACAAAGATAGCATTCAATCTCGACGTGATTATACACTTGCTCGCGGTTCATAATATTCACAATGACGACTAGGTAAACATGTAAACGGACACACACATAGACCATCTTCCCCGACCCCCTTTCAAAATACCAAACGATGCACACAAAAATTCCGCGATCATCCTCAAAGTTACTCCCATGAGACATGTTTTAGTTTATGTTCACTTGAAATAACATATTATTATAACCTTTTACATGCATTCCATACTAGTGTTCGACCAACACATGCAATCAAAACTCGCATGACACAACCGAAAATGAGACATCTACTGTTCATGCAAAAGACACCACTGTTAAAGAGAAATACCAGTTGTAACGCCCATATTACTAAACTACATGTAGAACTCGTGAACTTGAAATCATTCCCCAACAGCCCTTGGTTAGACCAACATTTATTCACACAAGATTCACTCATTAACATGCAACCGTGACCAAATCACGCACCCTATTCTGGAAAGAAACAACACCACACATCGACCCATTTATACCGAGATTTGATAACCCATAATATTCAGATTATGACCTGTTTTAAAAGACCGAACAAGACTATTTCAGACCACAAATGCATCATGCTCGACGATGACATTAATGCGACATAAGCAGGTTTTAACCAGACTCCTTTAAAATCACAAACGACACGATTTAATCAACATCTATGCGCATGTATATATCTCTTTTTAACTCGATATCATTTAAAATAATGTGCATATGTCGTGCAAGGTTTCAAACAGAAAATCATATGCATGTCGAATTTATGCTTCTTCCACTTATGATTTTATGAGACCCAGGTTGTTATTTTATGTGAGATTCGTCATGCATTCAAATGGTTTCATCACCCGGTTTACAATCAATATAAGAAGGAGAACAATGACAACGAGATGAATATGTTACCCTTGTGAGATGAGAACAAGAAGCGAAGATAGTAAAGATCATGTAACCTACGACGACAGCAGCTACAAGGCCAAGAAAACTCCCGCCAAGCAGCCAAACCCATGACAGAATCTAGGATCATCGCAGCCCCACGACCAAGTAACCTCACGACCAATTCCTATAGTCCTAGGACCTCACGACAGAAAGAAAAAGAACCCACGACTGAAATAAACCCAAAGACCAGCTTCTCCTTCGAACCAACCTGATCACAACCTTCTTGGAACACCTTTCTTGCTTTGAAATTTGAATGGAATAGGAGAGATAATGGTGTTGCCATCATTTTTAGGTAGAGGAGTATTAGGGTTTAATTTTTTTTAGGATGAATAAATGGGTAGTTACATTTAGACGTGATTAGGGGAATGGATGTGAGAAAATTTGGCCAACATTAAAGATAATAAAGACCATAATTAACTTTCCAAAAAATATAAATATATATAGGCTTAGGGGCATGAAACACAACCGAGTTTAGAGGGGAATTTAAGTGACCAAATCTTCCTTTATTTACATGCCAATATAGTTTGTTACAATTGTCTAGTAAATTAGTACATGTAAACTTTCATTGTGTTATATTTATCAAATGGTCTAAAGTAAGTTTTATTTCCATTGTCTTGTGTAACATTAATCTCCAACAAAATTACCAAGCTCGTTTCATTTTACGGATGTTTGATTGAGGGATAATTTAGTCATTTAACGCGTTCACGATTTTAGGGTTTTACAACTTTTCCCCTCTAAAAGAAAATTTTCGTCCTCGAAAATTAAAGTCACAGGGGTACACAGAGACGTACGAGTTTAAGGCAGACGTAGCAATCCATAGTTTGATACATATCATAATCGTAACAGTTCCAAACGTACCAATCTTACACGTAACAGATGTCGGTGAGCGTCTTGTAAAGAGGTACAAAATTTCAAGCGAATATGAGGATCGAAGGATAACGGATATAAGTCCTAGTCCATTCACGTACCAACCCCAGACATTTCCCAAGACTTCGTATGATTTCCATAAGTTCAAATTATATGATCTCGGTATTATCACGTTGATCAGGCGTCATAATACTTGCATCACATAACAAGTTCTTATCGTCATCATATTCTGTCCCGGGTCATGGCAAACCACATAACCAAAATCACACAAAATATATCACATACAGATATCAAGTAACATACTAGAGCTGACCAGATTACATACATACAGCATATACCACATCAAAACAACTTACCATACCACAAAAGAGAGAATGCCACCAACTAGCTCGAACGGTTCCTCACGACTCATTATTGACGATCCAAAAGAAAAGCTGAGATATTACCAAAATGCTAAACGATGAAACTTCATGATTCAAACCGAGTTCTGAACGAATCAAAGAAAAGCAATACTGATCAAAATCACTTAACAAAATATCAAACCGCCTCAAAACGCATGACAAACGAATCTGAGTAACACAAGTCGCACCCAGATCACATGAAGTAGATGAACCATCTCAGACACCGGTTGGATCTTGTCTCCGTCTTTTGCGTCATTGGTTGGTCCGTCCAGCTTCCTCCAGCAGCATCCTGATGCCTCCAGCAGCACAGCAGTCGGGTGTGGCTTCTGCTTCATGAACCTCTCCAGCTCAGAGACTGTTGCAGCAACACAGGTTCGGCACCATCATCTTCGGCTCCACGGGTAGTATCCATCTAACGATCGATAAACGGATGTGCGAAGACAAAATAATAAAATCGAATGTGAAGAGAAGAAGACCAAAACAGTGAAGAAAAAAGATTATCGAAGTCAAATCTGAACGAAAATCAAAAGGAATCGGAATATATCATAACAGACGGAAGCCTAGTGTCTACCCAATCCTCACAGGTCAATCCTAAGGTCACAAGACGAAACCTGAGCTCTGATACCATAATTGTAATACCCCAACCCGATAAGGGTAGAAGTGTCACATTCTGGTGTCATATCAGAACATACAATTAAAAGCGGTAGTCTTAAGAATAAAGTATCAAGTCATTTAAACAATGATTTACAAGGAAAATTACAAAACCCAAAATGTCTAAAATAAAATGAAATCTCAAAACAAAAGCCCGCCAAAATAAGTCCAAATAATAAGGTAACTAGGTTTAGTCCACTCAGATAATCCAACTCTCAGCCCATCGAATGCCCATCTTCAAACCTAAAACCTGTCGCAGGGAAAGAAATGCGGCTGAGCTTAAAAAGCTCAGTGAACAGATATAACAAAACGAAAGCTAAATAGAATCTGAAATGCAAAATGAACAAAGGAAACGGATAACAAACTCACAGCGAAATGAGAACAATGAGTCAATGAGGATCCTGCGGAACGCAATTATACAGATATCCAAAGTACATATAACAATGAGAACGAAGCAAGCAAAGCATCATGACAAGCATACAAGAACATACAAACCAGGCATACAAGTACTGAAACATAAGCAAGCATAGCAGACGTCATATCCACACAACATATACAGCATACAATCAATTCAGGAAATCAGAAGGCATACAAGCCAAACAGATATCTACAGGAAAGCGGAAGCAATTAATTAATAAGTGAGCATGGCAATTCACACAGGTCAAACCCTTAGTTGAAAACATAACCAGCATCATAACAGTGGAAGTACTAACAGCAGTCAACACATGGCAGTCACATGTAATAAGTAGGAATACAGTATAAAGATATAATAAATGAATTAAAGACATAGCAAGGCAATTAAATAAATTAACAAGCCAGACGTCACAAGCTGAACCACTTACCCAATTAAACCGTAGCATAAACCGAAATGCAAACATGGCAGGTCAACAACAAGCAGATAAGGAAACTATCAGATAATCATAGTCCACGAAATTATCTGAACAAGTACACAAAATAAACAGACAAAACTATCGATTACACATTGGCATGGCCACCAGACAATTCAGAGGGTCACATAACGGTGAGATCACATATCATTAGTTGAAAACAAGTTACTCATATAACCACATATTAATCACATCATAGCAGGATAATCAGTAGCCACATAAAACATGAATAGCATAATCAAATTCAATATGCATATAATAACCCAGTACGTGAATGGAACGATATTATGAAGTAACGGAATGAGAGTGTAACAGGTCAAAGCAATGAAACATATATATCTTGGTAGTAGAGTGATTCATATAAGGGTATTGGGTAGAGGACAGTAAATTCAGAATATGGTGCAGTGGGGAATCCAGAAGGTACAATATAGATATATCAAAAGTGTAAGGGTTGTCAAAAATCTATCCCGAGCCAACAAAACAAACCATTTCAATAGTGGCAATAGCAGCCAAGTAACCAATAGTAACCATTGTATTCGGAGGGGTGACCTTGGAATACCAAACCAATATGAGGGGAGACCTCAGTAACCAGTGGAGTAGCTAGCTCCCAAAATGTGAGGGGGTGTATTGCACACACGCACCACATCACCAAAACAATATATCAATATCAATACAATACAATTCTAGGATGCATCCATACGCCCCTGCAAAACAATAGTGGCCATACAATATATCTGAAGCGCGCATAATCAATACAAAATAGGGACGGTGTGGAACATCACTCAACCACACTAAAGTCATGCCATTGGTGCATCAATGACACGGACATGGAACCCCCATGCCTAGTTAATGGCTCGGGTATCAATCTGAAGGGTCAAACAAAGGTTCAAAGTGTAGCAATATAGAGGTCAATCAATATCAAAGGTTCAGTATTAGCAATTCCCAAATCAATATCAATAATCCAATATCAATGGTTCAATTATCAAAGGTCCAATAGTAAAGGATCAATATCAAAGGTTCAATAGCAAAGGGTCAATATAAAAAGTTCAATAGCAGAGCAAAGGTTCAATGTTAAATTGGCAAGAGATCAAAGATGCAAAGAGATCATGAGAAACCTTATGAGAAAGGTCAGAATATCTGTACCTCATTCGAAGCAAGCAAAATAGAAAGTAACGTCACAAGATGAATCAATCTCGCCGCCCGAAACCTATATGAATTAGATAACGTTTATTAAGATCAAATTACCCATTTTAGACGGCTTTCCATTTTTAGCAGGTTTAGTCCTTTATGATGTAATTAATGTCATATTAGGTTAAAATAATGAAAGTGAGTATTATTATAGTTTACGGCCCATTTATGATATCTTATAATAGTGTAGGGTTAAAATGTTAACATATTATAGTTTAAGGATTTAATGAGTAAATAACTAAAATGTATCATGCACACAATTCACTTCATGCGTACAGATTTTATTATTTCATATAAAATTTCATTACAAAGATAGAATTCAATCTCGACGTGATTATACACTTGCTCGCGGTTCATAATATTCACAATGACGACTAGGTAAACATGTAAACGGACACGCACATAGACCATCTTCCCCGACCCCCTTTCAAAATACCAAACGATGCACACAAAAATTCCGCGATCATCCTCAAAGTTACTCCCATGAGACATGTTTTAGTTTATGTTCACTTGAAATATCATATTATTATAACCTTTTACATGCATTCCATACTAGCGTTCGACCAACACATGCAATCAAAACTCGCATGACACAACTGAAAATGAGACATCTACTGTTCATGCAAAAGACACCACTGTTAAAGAGAAATACCAGTTTTAACGCCCATATTACTAAACTACATGTAGAACTCGTGAACTTGAAATCATTCCCCAACAGCCCTTGGTTAGACCAACATTTATTCACACAAGATTCACTCATTAACATTCAACCGCGACCAACTCACGCACCCTATTCTGGACAGAAACAACACCACACATCGACCCATTTATACCGAGATTTGATAACCCATAATATTCAGATTATGACCCGTTTTAAAAGACCGAACAAGACTATTTCAGACCACAAATGCATCATGCTCGACGATGACATTAATGCGACATAAGCAGGTTTTAACCAGACTCCTTTAAATTCACAAACGACACGATTTAATCAACATCTATGCGCATGTATATATCTCTTTTTAACTCGATATCATTTAAAATAATGTGCATATGTCGTGCAAGGTTTCAAACAGAAAATCATATGCATGTCGAATTTATGCTTCTTCCACTTATGATTTTATGAGACCCAGGTTGTTATTTTATGTGAGATTCGTCATGCATTCAAATGGTTTCATCACCCGGTTTACAATAAATATAAGAAGGAGAACAATGACAACGAGATGAATATGTTACCCTTGTGAGATGAGAACAAGAAGCGAAGATAGTAAAGATCATGTAACCCACGACGACAGCAGCTACAAGGCCAAGAAAACTCCCGCCAAGCAGCCAAACCCATGACAGAATCTAGGATCATCACAGCCCCACGACCAAGTAACCTCACGGCCAATTCCTATAGTCCTAGGACCTCACGACAGAAAGAAAAAGAACCCACGACTGAAATAAACCCAAAGACCAGCTTCTCCTTCAAACCAACCTGATCACAACCTTCTTGGAACACCTTTCTTGCTTTGAAATTTGAATGGAATGGGAGAGATAATGGTGTTGCCGTCATTTTTAGGTAGAGGAGTATTAGGGTTTAATTTGTTTTAGGATGAATAAATGGGTAGTTTCATTTAGACGTGATTAGGAGAATGGATGTGAGAAAATTTGGCCAACATTAAAGATAATAAAGACCATAATTAACTTTCCAAAAAAAATATATATATAGGCTTAGGGGCGTGAAACACAACCGAGTTCAGAGGGGAATTTAAGTGACCAAATCTTCCTTTATTTACATGCCAATATAGTTTGTTACAATTGTCTAGTAAATTAGTACATGTAAACTTTCATTGTGTTATATTTATCAAATGGTCTAAAGTAAGTTTTATTTCCATTGTCTTGTGTAACATTAATATCCAACAAAATTACCAAGCTCGTTTCATTTTACGGATGTTTGATTGAGGGATAATTTAGTCATTTAAAGCGTTCACGATTTTAGGGTTTTACACAGTTGGTCATATCTCCTAAGTAACTAGCCTCTACCGCCATTCAAAACTACCGAAACAAGGGTATCTACCAACAAAATATGCATGCATACACTTAGAAATAATTATACGGAAGCAATGTAAATGTAAACAAAACAATTAAGGAATCATAACTAGGCCAACACCAGAGGTGCTTAGCCGCTCATATTAACTATAACAATCGATTCAATGTTTAAGATAACAAAATACATGAACTGAAAGTAAAGAAAAGATAAAAAGCTAATGCTTATCGTAGGGGAGTGATTTCTCCCTTGGTGGTAGCTCTGTATGCTCCTCTAGATCTGCCTTCGACTTCTTCTCACGTTCACTGAATGTTGTGTGTGAAATGGGATGCTTTGAAATGAAAGAAATCATGGGGTATTTATAAGCCAGATCTGGTTACGGCATAACTAATGTTAAGAGTTATGCCGTGACATCCAATTCTTCGTATTTTGCACTAAAACTGCGGGTTACGGCGTAACTATGGAAGGAGTTACGTCAAATCTTCAATAACTCTTGGTTAAGCTGTAATTGATGTAAGAGTTACGGCGTATCTTGCAGCGGCGCGGAACCTCATTTGACCTAGTTGGTTACGTCGTAATATTTGGGGGAGTTACGCCGTAGTCTTCTATTAAGTTGGTTTTCTGAGCCACGCTTTAGTTACGGCGTAATGTGAGAGAGGAGTTACACCATAACTGCTTCAAAATGAGAATACTATGATAAATATTTTATAAATTCTCCAAATCCGCGTCACTTTAGCTCCAATGCTAGTATTTTACCTGAAAGTGAAATATATAGGAAAACAAGCGTAAATCCGTATAAATTATATAAAGTACGAGCATTATCGGGAGAAATTGACACTTAATATTCAAGACTGTTTGATGTTATCAAATACCCTCTTTTAAATGTGCGAATGTGCGACTGTGCTACTTGCTCGACCTTCTATTTCATCACCAAAATTCCCCACCAAATTTCCACTTCATCATTACCATTTTTATTTCCAAATTCCGGCAACACTCATGAGATTACGTGACATGTCCTTTAGTCCTTTTATATCCAGCCTAAGAAAAAGATGATATCAGGACTTCTCGCATAACCAGGAAAACTTTTCTACTGGAAGACAACCATAACCTATCCGCAAGGATCCAAAGCCTCTAAATAAATATTACAATATATGTTTATCTTTCAAAGCAATATTTACTAGATGGTATAATGAAACCAGCAAAGAAAATGAAAGCATGACGATTTCTTGATATGAAAACAAGCCAAAATATAAGCGTAAAGGAAGCAACACACGATCATTGTTCAACACTCCCATGTTTGTACATCAATTAAATTTATCATTATAATCTACACCTATTAGCACTTTCAAATTCATTATCTTTTTTTTTTCTTCTACATCATTATCCCTTTCCACAGCTGCTACTAGCAGAAGATTTCTTCCCACCGTATTTCTGTAAGAAAATCAGTAGCGGCAGCAACAAACCACCGGATCTGTATTCATACCACCATCACCATCATTACAGCTGCCGGATCACCATCATATCGCTGTCACCATCCAACAATAGCAGCAGCAGCAAACCGCCATCACCATCATAACCGCCCCCGGATATGTGTTTATATTGAAAGATCTAACCGGATCTATGTGCTGATGATAACCATATATATAAATATACATATATATATATATATATATATATATATATATATATATATATATATATATATATATATATATATATATATATATATATATATATATAAATGTATATATATATTCTTGGTGTGATCCAACCAGATTTGTGCTTATAATATTGGGATCTGATTGTACAAAAGATTGCACTACCAGGCTTCGATGAGGATCAAAGTAATGAGGGATGTATGTTCCAGCCAAGACTTGCCTGTAACCTGAGAATAAGAAATATGAAACACTACGTTAAGTGATTGCGCAGGGGTAGGACCTTGCGAACCACCTCCGGCGTGAGAGTAAGTATGAGTTATGGTTGTATAAGTGTGTATAATTAATGAAATGAGTGTGAAATGAGCATACCATAATCCATTCCCGTCCAACCTATTTATAGTGAATGAAATAGGGTTGAGAGCACTTCTGCATGAATGTCGGAGATCATGGGGGCGTTCCATGATTGTGGATAACCGCTAGGGCTTAGTGACCCACGTTCTCAGACTTGAAAGGAGTATACTTATGCACTCCGCTTCAAATTTGATGCTACTAATAATAAAATGGAGTACGAAGCCTTGCTAGCAGGTCTCTGACTGGCTAAAGACATGGAGGTAGAAGACTTGGCTATTTTTGTTGACTCCCAACTGGTGGCCAACCAGATCAAGGGCTCCTACGAAGCAAGGCAGCCTGTGATTAAGCAGTACTTGGATAAAGCCAAGGAGATGCTCAAAGGTTTCACTTCCTATGACATAGATCATGTTCGAAGAAACCAAAACAAAAAGGCAGATGCACTTAGCAAACTGGCATCAATGGCATTTGCTCATTTAACCAAGGAGGTTCTGGTCGAAGTGTTGGTATAAAGGTCCATCATCTGAAAGGAGGTGTCTAACGTAATAATGGAGGAGGAGTCAAGTTGGATGACTCCGATTAGAGAGTACTTAATAAGTGGCATATTGTTGGAGGATCACAAGCTAGCACGGAAGGTCTACATCAAAGCACCGCAGTACAGGATCATGGGGAATTACCTATACCGAAGGTCTTTCTTGTCTCCATGGCTTCGTTGTGTCGTACCTAGGCAAGCCACCAACATAATTCAGGAAGTGCACGAAGGGTCTTGCGGGCTACACGTAGGACCTCGCTCCGTTGTTTCTAAGATCATGAGGATAGGGTATGATTGTACAATAAATTGCACTACCAGGCTTCGATGATGATCAAAGGTATGAGGCGTGTATGTTCCAGCCAAGATTGTCTTTCACTTGAGAATAAAAAATATGAAAAAACTACGTTAAGTGATTACGCAAGGGTTGGACCCTACAAACCACCTCTGGCGTGAGAGTAAGTATGAGTTATGGTTGTATAAGTGTGAGTAAGTAAAGAGATGAGTGTTAAATGAGATTACCATAATCCTTTGCCCGTCCAACCTATTTATAGTGGAAGAAATAGGGTTAGAGGCACCTCTCCGCAAATGTCGGAGAACATGGGGGTGTCCCATGTTTGTGGGTAACCGCTAGGGCTTAGTGATACACGTTCTCAAACTTGGCGGGGAAGCCAGGAAAGAGAGGGAGATTGTGGGTTTGACCAAGTCAGGAGGTTCTCATATCCGTTGCTCCTTCGTCAACCATAGCCCCGAAGGGCTTAGGGCTTCGAATGGCGAATTCCCCTAAGGTAACCATCGAATGAACGAATGGTTTGATGCCCACGAATATTCTGAAGACTTGACTTAGGACATCGTACATAAGGGCTTTGACACATGTCGAAGTGGTTTCCTTCGAGCTGTTCGGAAGGTACATCATCAAGCCCCCCAGTCGAAAGTGATGCATGTGAGCGAAGAGGCATTGCTTTCGACTTCATCCTGCAAAGAAAATTATCCTCTTGCTGCAAAGCGTGTTGTGTACAAGATAAGTATGCGCCTAACCTGCGCATTTAATGCCATCTAAACTCTTTTAGCTGCCCGCTACAGTAATCACAAATCCCCATTTACCCGGTGACCAAAAGGACTTTTTGAAATTAAAAAAACGTTTGAAATCCGGATAACAGATAATCTTAGGGACACGTGTGCGGTGTAAAAAATGGTGAAAAAGAGTATTTAAGGGAAAGCGGTTGAAACCCTAAAAAACTTTACTCTCTCTATATTCTTTTTCACGCAGTATTCTTTGATCGCACACCAACTCCGAAACAAAAGGTAAATACTCCTTCCTGCTTCCTTTTAGTTTAAAATAGGTATGGATTCAAAGTTCATTATTAAGCAACAAAAATGTACTTTGACTGCGAAAGAATTACACGATCATTTGGCTGATTACCCAATCCCACAAGAGTTTAAGATTATGTTACCCAAGTCTAACTAGGGTATTTTCAATGCCCCAAAAGGCTTCGTAGGGCTACACACTCACTCTTTTAGCCACTCAAACCTTAGGATTCCTATTCACCCGCTTATCTTAGAGCTGATGCAATACTATGAAGTGCACATCTCTAGATTCAACCCATTTGGTTTAGCCAAACTGACCACATTCATAGTTATGTGTAAGGCATATGGCTATGAACCAACACTGAAGGTTTTAAGGGGATTCTTGAATCTGTATCCTGGGGGTAACTGGTTAACTTTGGCTAAAAGACCTGAAGGATATGTGCCGAATCTGTTTGCGAGGGTGTACACCAACATAAAATATTGGAAGGGCAATTTTTTCTATGTGCAAAACACTATTATCCCACCCAACTATTCAACATTGTTGAATAAGGAGTACATGTTTGATGCAAAAGGATTCTATGACCCTTTTTCGTATGAGGTGCGAAGGAATCCATGTTATCAGTTCTTGTCTAGGTATCCTGCGGATGTGCAAGTGTTCCCTGAGAAAATCTTGTACATGGCTGGGATTGCCCACAGCTGGGAGGGGTCTCCCAACAATCCTGTTATCATTTATCATGGACAAAGTATGTTTTTGTACTTTCAGTTAATTAGGACCAATGTAGCACTGGTATTTATCGTCATGTATCAAGACCTTGATAAAGACTTGAGCTTCATGGCCGCTGAAAAAACTGAAGAGTCCTACGGTGTTGGTTCGCCTTCCACATCTGTCAACAACAACGATGTAGACACTCCCAAAGCAGAGCCTGTTGCCTCAGCACCCCCACAAGCATTGTTGGAGGGTCCCTCCCAATTGGTTAAGAACGTGGCAGATTCGGACGATCCTGCATAGGAGGATGTCCAAAATACAGGCTCCGCTGGTATAGCTGACAAGTTGAAGAGTAGGAAGGGAACAGCTGCTAAAGCCGGCAAGTCTACAAACAAGAGGAAAACTCCCTCCCAGCCTCCGGATCCAAGGCAGTGCGACAAAAGAATGTCGAAGGCAAGAAGTTTGCTAAATTTGCCTTTGAGTTGCCGGATGAGACTATGGAGATGCATGGTAAGCAATGTCCCCTTTTTTAAAATATATGAATTGATAATTGTAGTAACTAACTCTGTCCTTATGCATTGTAATGGTCGCAGGCCTTCCAGATACGAAGGAGCTTCCTAATGCTTTGTCCTGCCACCGAATTGTGGATGACGTTACCCCCTCCCAGTGGAATGGATTGTTGGACAATATTTCCATCGAAGGGGTTTGCGATCTACACGACAAAAGTGTTGCAAGGCAGGCAGTGTTGGACAATCATTTGAATAGTCGAACCAGCGAGTTACTTCGGGCTGTTACCAAGGCAAGGCAATAAATGGATGTCATGCTGGAGAGGGAGAAGCACAAAGATTAGGAGTATGCCAAGCTAGAGGCTAAATGTGATGAGATTGAGAGGGATGTTGAGAAGAACCCACTCGTCCAAGACCTTCGTAAAAAGATAGCCGAATTGTCAGTTGAATGTGGCAAGCTCAAGTTGGAGGAGGCTAAGGTTGTCAGCCTCACTGGTCAAAATGTTGTGCTAGAGGTGAAGTGTGCCGGTTTGGAAAGTGAGAGGGCTAGGCTTGGAGAGGTGGAAGTGAAATTAAGGGAGGAGGTTGATGGCTTGCAGATGAGGTACAAGATGCTGCAGAAGGACCGTGTTGAGGTCGTGTCTAAAGTGGTGCCATACATAGCCATGGAGCTCTATCATAGTGACGAGTTAGGAGCTGCAATATGGAAAGTCATTAAAGCAGCTATTTTCCATGGACGATGCTTAGATTTGGAGAAGGCTGCTAAAACAGGTAAACCTGTAGACCTCTCCAAAATTGAGTGCTACCGTCCCTCGTCGAAGACAGAATACGAAGATGCGGGAAATTCGTTTGCAACCACAGAGTATCCCTTCCTGGCTGAAGCTACCAAAGACCTCATGGCGCCTCTGGAAGACCTTCTCTCAAAGAAGCCATGCAAGATTAAGCCTGCGACCCCTACCAAGAAGACGGTCTCCACCAAGCCTGCCTCAGCTCAACCATCTCCAACTCCATCTCCTTAGAAGCCAGAGTGAAGGCTGCCATGTTGGCAGTAATTTGGTTCCAAGGGTAGCATGTACCCTTTTTAAGACAATTTGATGTTACTTTATGATGTGTGTCTGGTTCCTTAAATAATTTATCATTTGTGATGTATGGCCTAGGCCAAAGACAATTTAAATGGGGCTTCGGCCTCATATGTAGGTACAAGGGCATTAGCCCTCATTTTGAATGCCATAGTGTGGGGAAATATCCCTACACACTTAGTTAATTTTTTCTTTTGAACTTCTCTTACGCCATTTTTCCAACGCTTAATTTTTACAACGAACTTCTCTCAACACAAGTAACACCGATAATCTCGCCCCGTAACGGCCTCAACCTTTACCATACGATCTCATTTGGAAACTACTCCCGTATATCACGCCTCAACATCCGCTAACCCTATCCCTGATATTAGCCCCGCCTTCGTTGAGGCAAAAGGCAGGTTCGCAATACTGAAATGCGAAGAGAGTTGGAATACTCTAGTGAGGAGTATGATGAAGAGATTGAAATAGAAGAGAGGCCTCAACCTGTTAGCAGGGGGCGCTCGGCCCTGCGAAATGGTTCTTTTTCCATCAGAAGGCCAAATGGAAAGACTGTAGGCTTTGAAGAAGGACCCGGAGGAGATCCGGGAAAAAAGGAAAGAATGCATGGTGAAAGAAGGAGCGAGAACTCTAACGGAGGAAGCAACCCGGTAAGGAACGGAGGAGTAAACCTACCCCCTCTCCTAGCTGCCCATTTAAGAAGAGAGGGGATGGGGGATCCAATACCCCCTTCATATGTTTCGAGTGTTTGAGGCCCTGCTCCATACTCAGGCATGAGTCAGTTACCCCCTCCGGTAATGAACCCCTACCTACCTGCTCAAACCTACAACACTTACCCTCCGAATGGTTCACTCCCAAACCAGAATTACCAGCAAATGCCCTATGGACATGTTCCTACGCAATCGATGGGTGTAAACCCTTCGTACCAACCTTCTACTGTTTACCCTACCTACACACAGCCATTTCCTAACCCGTGTAATCCTACACCTGTTTATCCACCTTCATACAACCCTTACTATGCCGAAGCCTCTCGAGCTTGCACACCTTTCGTGAAGTGGATCGAAGATTACCCCTACTTGATGGTGTAAAGATGCCTACTCATATAGGCACCTACGATGGGAACGGTAATCCTGATAACTTCTTCCATTTATTCGAGGGCGTTATCAAGATGCAAAAGTGGGTCATGCCCATAGCATGCCACATGTTCACTTACACGCTTCGAGACTCCGCGAGAATATGGTGGAATGGACAGAAGTTGGGAAGCATCGTAAGTCTAGACGACCTCAAGGCTAAGTTCCGATCACACTTTAGCCAACAGAAGAAGTACACCAAGACCAATCTAACCATGCACACCATCAAGCAAAGGGACAACGAAAGCACTAGGGCCTTCGTTACGAGGTACACCGATGAAACTTTGCAAATTCTGGGTTTGCACGAAGATCAGAGGATTTCAGGTTTTGTACATGGCCTTCGGACGCGAAGCTTGGTGGAATTCCTATCCACCGATCTTCTCACCATTTATAAGGCGCTGATGGAGAAGACTTACACTTGGATTGAATCCAAAGAGGTAGCAGCAAACGGGGCTCCGATAGAGCAAAAGGAAGCTTCTGACAAATTCTCTCGTGGGTCCACATGGGAAGGATCCAAGAACAAAAAGAAGAACAGAGATCGCTTCACTCCATACAACAAAGGTTCAAACCACAGATTCTTGGCGAATTTAGTCAAATCTCCTAGGGAGATTTTGGCTACCGAGAAAGCCGCTAAGTCCTTCGATCCACCACCTCGGATGACAGCACGAAGCAAAGCCAGAGACATGTCCAAGTATTGCCATTTCCATGAAGATCATGGACACGACACGAACAACTGCAGAGAACTAAAGAAGCAGATCGAAGAGGCAGTGCGGTCTGGACAATTAGCGCATCTCGTTAAAGGCATCAAAAAGGGAAAGGACAAATTTTCCGACACCCAACTAGGTGAATGGAAGAGGAACAAGAAGGAGTCTACGCCCACAGAAACTCCGATACTAATGGTGCACATGCACGACCTAACCTTGAATAGGAAGGAAGTAGACGGGGAGCTAGGATGCGTAGGGGAAATAACCTTCCCTTACATCTTAGGGCAGACACCTTCAACTGACCCCGTGGTCATCAGGGTACGAATCTTAAACAGGGAGGTAAACCGAGCATATATGGATTGTGGAAGCTCCTGCGAGATCATTTATGAGCATTGTTTCCTAAAGCTCAAGTCATCCATACGCTCACGAAGGGTGGACACGAAAACACCACTAGTAGGGTTCTCCGGCGAACACTCATGGCCCCTGGGAGAAGTACCGTTGGAAATCACCATAGGCGAAGGCTCCTTATCCCGCACAGAAACACTCACCTTCGTTATAGTCAGGTCAGACTACTTATAATTTTTTAATAGGGAGGACAACTATGCAAAAGATGGGCATTGTTGTTTCCACAATACATGCTGCTGTTAAGTTCCAAACCTCCTTCGGAGTAGGAACTGTCTATTCTAATTATAGGGCGGATAAGGGTGTATATGGTGTCAAAAATATCAAAGAAGAATCGGATGAGCCTCCGATAGCAATTCTAAGCTGCACAGATGCGAAGGAGTAAGTTGTAGTTAACCCTAGCTACCCTGAACAAACGGTGGTAGTAGGAAAGCAACTCCCGACGAATTTCAAGGCGAAGCTCATGGAACTGTTGCGGACTAACCTTGATGTTTTTGCTTGGAAATATTCTGACATGACAGGGGTACCAAGAACTTTGCTGATCGGCGGACAGTCCTTCGGAACGGAGCATAAACTTAATGAGTACAAACACATTGAGCCGATAAAACAGAAAAGGAGGAGCCTAGCCCCCGAAAGAAACGTTGCGGCCTGCAAAGAAGTGGACGAACTCACACAAGCAGGAATCCTAAGGGAAGTTAAGTACCAAACCTGGGTAGCCAACCCAGTAATGGTCAAAAAGAGCGACAGAGGGTGGCGCATGTGCGTTGACTTCACTGATATCAACAAAGCATGCCCGAAGGATTGCTACCCCCTACCAGAAATTGACTGGAAGGTAGAATCCTTGGCAGGCTTCCTGTTAAAATGCTTCTTAGATGCCTACAAAGGGTATCATCAGATCCAGATGGCAAAGGAGGACGAAGAAAAGACAGCCTTCTACACTAGCAAGGGTGTCTACTGTTACAGAAAGATGCCCTTCGGATTAAATAACGCAGGGGCTACTTACCAACGGCTCGTAGATAAAGCCTTCAACAAACAAATAGGTAGAAATATCGAAGCATACGTTGACGACATGGTTATCAAAAGCAAGACGGAGGAGGACCTACTCCAAGATGTACAGGAAACCTTTGACCAGCTTCGGGCGATTAACATGAAGTTGAACCCTAAGAAATGCTCCTTCGGTGTTGCAGAGGGACAATTCCTAGGGCATTATATCACTAAGTAGGGGATAAAAGCTAACCCCTCCAAGGTCAAGGCGATTTCAGATCTCCAAGCCCCTAAGTGTCTAAAAGATGTACAGAGCCTGAATGGGAAGCTGGCAGCTTTAAGCCGGTTTTTGTCGAAGGGGGCTGACAAGTCCCTACCATTTTTCCAAACACTCAAGGGATGCGTGGACAAGAAAACTTTCCAATGGATTCAGGATGCTGAAGCTGCCTTTCAGAAGATGAAGGAGTTCATCGAAATCCTTCCAACACTTACAGCCCCAATCAAAGGCGAAGTGTTGTTCATGTACCTAGTAGCCTCAATGGAGAGTATTAGCGTAGTCCTCATGGCAGAACGAGATAAACGACAGATCCCCATTTACTTTGTCAGCAGGGTCCTACAGGGGGCAGAGATCAACTATCTAACATTGGAGAAGTTAATACTAGCCCTAATCTACGCAGCAAGGAGGCTCCGACGCTATTTCCAGGCCCCATCCAATCACAGTCCTAACCAACAAGCCACTCAAACAGATCTTGTCGAAACCTGAAAAGTCTGGGAGGATGGCTAAATAGGATATTGAGCTTGGAGAGTACGAAACAGAGTTCAAGGGACGAAACTCTATCAAAGGGCAAATTCTTGCAGACTTTTTGGTAGAATCACCTTCCGAGCCCAAAACTAACCTCACTCAAGTACAGGCTGACTGGAAACTTTATACAGATGGAGCATCCAGCTCTGATGGTTTTGGAGCAGGTCTAATGCTGGTCAGCCCTGAAGGGAAGGAGCATACACAAGCTCTTCGTTTTGAGTTCGAAGCCACAAATAATGAAGCGGAATATGAAGCGTTACTAGCAGGTCTCCGATTGGCTAAAGATATAAAGGTCAAAGCTCTCGCTGTTTTCATTGATTCCCAATTGGTAGCAAACCAAGTTACAGGCTCCTATGAAGCACGGCAGCCTGTCATCAAACAATACTTGGAAAAAACAAAGGAGATACTGGAAAGCTTCGACTCCTACACCATCCAGCATGTTCGTAGGAATCAGAACAAGAAGGTAGATGCACTAAGCAAGCTAGCTTCAATGGCCTTCGCTCATCTCACTAAAGAAGTACTTGTCGAAGTCCTTCCTGAAAGATCAATTGTTCGCAAAGAAGTTGCGGATGTGGTTCACGAAGAAGGAGAGACGTGGATGACCCCCATAAGGGAATATTTGATAAGTGGTCTTCTCCCTGAAGATCCCAGGCTAGCAAGAAAGGTTCGGGTCAAGTCCCTGCAGTACCGGCTAATAGGGGAAACCCTATATAGAAGGTCATTTTTATCACCTTGGTTAAGATGTGTGGGACCCAAGCAGGCTACGAGCATTATCTCTGAAGTCCACGAATGATCATGCGGTCTCCATGCAGGACCCCGCTCAGTTGTCTAGAAGATAATGAAATTGGGCTATTATTGGCCTTCGATACACAGGGATGCATCAGAAATCATTCTCAAATGTGAAGCTTGTCAGATACACCCAAACATTTCAAAGTTGACGAAGCAAGACATGATAAGTGTAACATTCGCGTGGCCCTTCTCTTAGTGGGGCATCGATATCGTAGGACCTATGCCCGTAGCTCCCAGAGGAGTCAAATTCTTGCTGGTGGCTATCGATTACTTCACTAAGTGGGTAGAGGCTAAACCCTTGGCCTCTGTCACGGGGAGACAGATCGAGAAATTTGTGTAGGAGCACATTGTGTGCAGATTCGGAGTGCCTCACATAATCATATCTGACAACGGGAAGCAGTTCGCCAAAGGAGTCTTCTACAACTTCTGTCAAGGGCTCAACATAAAGCAGTCTTGGACATCCGTCTACCATCCACAAGGTAACAGAATGGTGGAGGTTACAAACAGAGACATCATCAAAGTGATCGAGAAAAGGCTGGGACGAACTCATCATGGATGGGTGGATGAGCTCCCTCAAGTATTATGGGCTCACCGGACGCACCCTAAGTCAAGCAATGGTGAAACCCCCTTCAGCCTAACATACGGAACAGAAGCTGTCATCCCTTCATAACTAATTGTACACACGGAGCATGTGGCAACGTATGATGCCTCCCAAAATGACGAAAGGATCAGGGAAAACCTTGATCTGCTAGAAGAAAGACGGGAAATAGCCTACATCCGAGAAGCAATACACAAACATAAGATCGAAGGCTACTATAACAAAAGGGTCAGACCTTCCACTTTCAAGCCTGGAGAATATGTGCTACGCCTCAACAGTGCAAGCAAAGAAGAGTACCAGGGAAAGGTGGGACCAAGTTGGGAAGGACCCTACATGGTAGCAGAGGCCTACGGCATCGGAGCCTACAAACTCGCCACTCCTCTCGGAGAACCCATCGACAGGACATGGAATGGTACGAACCTTCGAAAGTTCTATGTTTAAGAAGTACTTTTACTTTTTTCTTGTAATTAGAAGCTTCTCAAGGGAAATCAAACATTATTGGTAGTTGTCTTAGTTTTCATTTTAGGAATTAGAAATTCCAGGCATTAAAGAGTCAGTCGCCTCAAGTATATGTAATTGTTAGAAAGCTCGTAGTCGTAGTTATTTTAAGTTAAGTAGTATTTAGTTTAGTAACACCGTGGAGGACGGACGGGTCTTTACCCACTGTATGCCTGATCCACAGCCCTTTGTGTGGCGTTTTATTGTAATACTATAAATACTCTCTACCTTCTAAGGTAGAGAGTTGGAGCTCATAATAAGATTTTTCTTTCTCTCACTAAAGTTCCCAAACTTCTAACTTTCTCTCTCTAAACATCATCTTATACGCCACCTTGTGTTCATGGTTTGATGTGTATGTGAAATCCAATAGTTTACAATTGGTATTAGAGCCATGGTTAGATCATCTCTTACATATCTTTGGATTTCTAGTTGTTTTTAGGTGGTTTTTGAGTTTGAAAAAGTTTAGTGGTTTTTGCATCATTTGGGTGATTTCTTGTGTTAAAGATTAGATTTTGTTAGTACTTTTGTGTTTAGAATCATCACAAGTGTTTAGGTTTTGATTTGGTAAGCTTGAATAATCAGGGTTGGATTGTTTTTGGATTGAAAAGTGATTTTTGTGAGTTTTTCTAGCTAGCGACTTGACCCACGGAGTGCTTTTCTTGTTAGCGACTTGCTTTACAATTTGGTAGCGAGTTACAGTTTGTGTTGCTAGCGATTTAGGCTTAGCGACTTGTCTAGTGAGACAAGCCGACAAACAGTACACTTAGTGGATTCTCCACTACGGGTAGCGACTTGGTGGACGTTAGCGACTTGTACTTTTGTTTGTTAGCGACTTGGTGTTAGCGATTTGGTGCATAGCGAGTTGCTATTTAGCGACTTGGATCTTAGCGAATTGCTGTCAAAATTTTGCTAGCGACTTGAATCTTAGCGAGTTTTTATATAGCGACTTGACTGTGTGTTAGCGACTTGGGATTATAGCAACTTGGGATTATAGCGACTTAGTAGTTAGCGACTTGGTTCAAGATTTCCTAGCGACTTGGGTAATTTTTTTAATACGGTTTTCTCTTGATTTAGTAAAATCCCGTAAAAGAATCTATTTCCCTGTTTAATCATAGAGTTATAAAATCCCGTGTAATCTGTTAACATGTCTACCAACGTTCCTACTATCATCTCCACTGTTGCCGAAGATGTTCAAGCTGCTGGCTCAGATACTCGTCCACCCATGCTTGACAGAACTGACTATGACTCTTGGGCTCAACGAATCAGATTGTACTGTCTTGGAAAAGAAAATGGGGTTAACATTCTCAAATCCATTGATGAAGGACCTTACCGAGTTGAGACTACTAGAGATGTACTTGATAATGCTGAAGATGGTACTTTGATTTACGGAATGGACAGACCAAAGATATATGATAAGCTCGATGATAAAGAGAAGAAGAGATTTGATGCAGATATCCGAGCGTCTAACATTATACTGCAAGGTCTTCCAAAAGACATCTACAAGCTTATCAATCACAACACCGAAGCAAAAGCTGTATGGGATAATGTCAAGATGCTTCTCTCTGGTTCTGAGCTAACTGTTGAAGACCGAGAATCACAGTTGTATGATGAATTTGAGCACTTCAAGATGAAACCAGATGAGAGTGTCTATGAGTACTATGTGAGGTTTCACAAGCTTGTGAATGACATGAGAAATATTAAGATGACAATGCCAAACATTCAGCTGAATTCAAAGTTTGTGAACAACATGAATCCAGAATGGCTCAAGTTCGTCACTTCTGTGAAGCTTACCAAAGGTTTGAAGAATACAAACTATGAGCAACTCTATGCTTTCCTTCTTCAAAATGAGAGACATGCCATGTTTGAAAAAAGGATTCTTGATCAGTTCAAAGCTCAGGGAGAAACAAGCTCAACAAATGATTCAACTGCCTTTTACACAAATGTTGGGATTACCACCAAAGCTTCTCAAGTTGTACCAATGGGTAATGGTAATCATAAACTCATTCCAGATCCAATGTTCAAACAAGCTGATGCTGATGCAGGCATGGGAAACTTCATCAATCAACTGACACTCATGATAAGTCAAAACATGAATTCTCTCCCACAAACCAACAACAACCTCAGAACAGCTTCTAACCCACACAATCAAGCTACTGTTAGAGATGGGAGGATTGTGGTGCAACCAGTTCAGGAAAGACAGTATGATTAGGGAAGAGGTGGAACTGGTACAGGTTATGTTGCAAATCAGAATCGGGGAAGGAATGGAAATCAAGGTCAAGCTAAGTCGATCAAATGCTATAACTGTGGTGGTGAGGGACACATTGCAAGAAACTGCACATCTCCAAAACGTCCACAGAATGCTGAGTACTTCAGGGATAAGATGCTGCTAGTACAAGCTCAGGACAATGGAGCAACTTTGGATGAAGAGGAGTTACTGTTTCTTGCTGAAGGGAATGCCAAGACCTATGATGCTGACGTTGATGAACAGTCGATTCAGGAGATAGGTCATAATCATCAGAATGCCTTTCAAGTAGCTGATTGTGATGCTTTCGACTCTGATGTAGATGATGAACCTACTGCTCAAACAATCTTCATGGCTAGCATCTCACCTATGGTGTCTCCAAAGGTCTCTCCCCCACAACAAACTGGTCCATCCAAAGACAAGATAATCTCAAAGGTACTAAAATTATATGATATTGTTGATGAGCAAAAGATGCATAATGAAGTACAATCTCTTGAGACTTATGAGTCAGATGTTGATGATGTGGATAATAACAATATTGTCTCATATGATCAACATGTGAGGCAGTGTGATAGTAAGACTGTACCAAGTAATGCATCTTCCGCAGTCAATAATGACTATGTCTTTGATGAATTCACTGCATGTGCTCCTGATGATTCCATTGCCTCTGAACTAAATGCTTATAAAGAACGTGTTGCGATTTATGAACAACGTGCTAAATTTGAGTTGACCACCTGTGAGCAGGAAATGGATGACCAAATGCGTACAATTATTAAAAAAAGTAAGTTTAAAGAAGAAGTATTAAAACAAGAGTTAAATTCCTTACAAGAAAAGCTTTCTAAAACTGCTAAGCAAAAACAAGAACTTCCAAAAAATGTGAAAATGCTTAAGCAAGAATTTAATGCTAAGGAATCAAAACTTTTGAAAGATTTTTCTAATCTGAAAACTTTGAAAAACAAGCTTGAAAAAAAGTTGTACGTACAAGGAAACACCATTCACACTGCTCACATGATTACTAAGCATAGAGTCTTAAGCAACAAGCATAGTATCCCCATTATTAAGGAATCCAATCCGGAGTATGTTAAGAAAGCTAAAGAAGCCCAAAAGGTAATCTATGATGGGAATGAAATCCTTAAACCTAGACAAAAACCTAGTTGCACTGAGAGCACTGAAGAAGATAAGCAATTAAAAGATGTCACTAAAAGGAAATTGGATGAAAAACATAAGAGCCCGTCTTGCATAGAGAAAAGAATCAGTTATAAAGCACCCAACTATTCTAAGGAAAATTGGATTGCCTTTAACAAATTTAAGCCTCAAACGCTATTGACACCCGAACAAGTGTTCTGGAAAACGGACTTAGATAAACAGAAAGCGGAAAATATTGTTGAAACTAACCCTCCCCTTAGGAAAATGCCTAAAGCAACTGTGTATCCTCCCAATACACCAATGCATCTAGTCCCTAGAACTATTGCCACTAAAAGCAAGACCTTAATCAGTCAATATCTATCTTTCAACTATTTGTTGATTTTGAGAAAACTTGCAAGAAAAGGATCACACCCACTGGTATAACTGAAGGAGAAAGGGGTTTTGAGCAAACCAAAGAATGTTATTTAACTGAAGTCATGCCTTTCTTTAAACAACTAAAAGATCAATTTGAGAGTCTTAAAAAGGGAATGAATTTAGACATTAAAGAAATGGAAAAGGAATTTGATGCGATGATAGTTGAGGTTAGTGATTATGAGCGAGCATTAAAATATAATGAGATTGAGAGGAAGAACTTGCATACACTGAATGAGAATCTGATTTCTGAATGTATTGTTCAAGATGTGTTTTTCACTGCTACAAATTCTTCCATTAATGCTTCTCATTTTCATGAATTATCTGTTGCTCTGAAAGTCTCCCATGATCGTGTCATTGAGCTTGAAAAGATTAACGCTAAACTAAACAAGAAAATTGAACTGGATGATCATGATAATTTGGTGAAACATCTTTCTAAACTAGAAGTTGATCATTTTGATCTACAACTAAAATATCAACATCTTAAAGAAAATGTTAAAACCTCAAACATCAAGACATCCTCAGATGCTCCAGAGTTTGATGCAGTTTTTCAAATAAACAAACGTGATGAACAGATTCAGGCTCATTGTAACACGATCAGAAAATTGAAAGCCTAAATCGCTCAATTAAAGGGCGAAAAGAACATTGTGACTGGTTCCCAAGTGCCTCCTCTTTTAGATTCTCAGAATTCACAAACGTTTCATCTTCAAAACTTAGTAAATTCATTACAAAAGGAAAACGAAAGTTTTCTAGAAGAAAATGAAAAGGTTAAACGTCATTTCAATGAGTTATTTGAATCAATAAAGGTTACTCGTAACAAAAACAACGAACAAATAGCTTCATTGCAGAAGGAGATTGAGAATCTGAAAAGTCAGGTAAAAGGGAAAATGCCAATGACCAATGGGGAGAATGGTGTATCAAAGGCTCATTCTGGTAACAAATATGCTGTGTCTGTGAAATATGTTCCCCTCATCTCAGGAATAACAAACTTTCTATTCAAACATATTTCTCATGCCTTAAGGATTGTCTAGAATGTCTACATGAGATTGTTGAAGAGGATAAATTAGAAAAACTACTTGACAATGCAATTGGACATGCATGCTCATATGCAAACGATCTCAAGAAATTCTAGAATGTTTAATCACAATATGCCCAAAGTCTTTAGGTGAGAGAGTAAATCCTTTGATTCCAATTTCTATGCCTAGTGCCAAGTATGATATTCATTCGATGCCCGATGTTTTGAATATGAACCATAGTGTGCCTTCAAGAAGTTCATATTACAGATCTGTTAATGCTAAGATAGCGAACTCATGTGTGCCTTCTAGAAGTACAAATCCCAGCACTTCTAGTGTTAAGAAAGTGAATCTTAGTGTGCCTGCATATAGTTCAGATCCCAGCACATCTAAACAGGAGAAGCAAAAAGTAGCAAAACCAACTAATGTTCCCATTCACTCATGTGTGCCTTCTAAAAACACAAATCCCAGCACTTCTAGTGTTAAGAAAGTGAATCTTAGTGTGCCTGCATGTAGTTCAGATCCCAGCACATCTAAACAGGAGAAGCAAAAAGTAGCAAAACCAACTAATGTTCCCATTCCGTCTACAGGAGTAATCAATGACATTAAAGCAAGCAGGTCAAAGTCTCAAGACAATACAAGAAATAATAGGACCTCGTAAGCTAAGAATGTGCATTGGAAAAGAGTAGAAGACCAACCTAGGAACTTTAATTTTGAGCCAAATAAAACGAATCGTGTTGATTCTAGTATTAGCCATAGGCGTACTGTAATTAATTCGAATTCTGATACTTTTTGCAAACCTTGTAATGATGTTTGCTTGAATTCTGTTTCTAATCATGAATGTGGTGTGAATGTTTTGTCTAATGCTGTCAAAACCCCAATTAACAATGTTAATGCAAAATATTATACTAAAAAGGCAAAAAGGCGAAAACGTAAGAAAATTAGAAAATAGTGGATGCCCGCAGGAAGAACTTTTAGCAAGATAGGTAATCAATGGATACCTGTTGGCCATAAGGTTAATCATACAATGCCCACTAGAAAATGGATGCATACTGGTAGAACTATTCCCTTAAGAAGTGGACATACTTTGAATAGGGCAAATATGGACACTAGTACTGCATCTATTTATATTGATTCCATTGCTTCAATTTCTGATATGGACGTTTCTATTTATGATGTGGGTGCTCCAATCTCTATTTCTAACCAAATGGAACCCATTCTTGCATGGGGATCCCAATTATCCAGTTATCTACTCTTGTCTGTGTTCAACTGCAGATCGTTCAAATCGTTCTGTGGTACCTGGACTCAGGCTGTTCCAAGCATATGACTGGCGACCAGTCGCGGCTCATGAACTTCGTGAGCAAATTCATCGGGACTGTTAGATACGGGAATGATCATTTCGGTGCAATTATGGGATGTAAATTATGTTGTTGGTAAAAGTGTTATCTCCAGGGTATATTATGTAGAAGGTATTGGTCATAACCTGTTCTCTGTTGGTCAATTCTGCGATTCTGATCTAGAAGTAGCCTTCAGTAAACATACCTGTTTCGTTAGAGAACTTGATGGTAAGGAACTTTTAAGAGGTTCACGTAGTTCAAATCTTTACACCATCTCTATCGAAGATATGATGAAGTCTTCTCCAATTTGCTTGCTTTCAAAGGCTTCTAAAACAAAGTCATGGTTATGGCATCGTCGCCTCAATCACTTGAACTTCGGCACCATCAATGATCTCTCCAGAAAGGACTTAGTTGTAGGTTTACCTAGACTTAAGTATGAAAAGGATCATCTTTTGTTAGGAATTAGAAATTCCATAGTGAAGTGTCGGTCACCCCATATATAATCTAGCATAATTTAGCTCGTAGACATTACGTCATTTACTAGTTATTTAGTTAGCTATTTAGTTTAGAGCAACACCGTGGAGGAAGGACGGGTCTTTACCCACTGTATACCTGATCCACAGGCCGATAGGAGGTCGTTATGTTTGTAACTATAAATACCCTCTACCTCCCAAGGTAGAGGGTTGGACCTTTCATTCATCTTAATCTAACCTTCTTTGTTTTCTTTCACTTTCTCTCTCTAGAAAGGCTCCCACTTTCTCTCTCTAAAACCTCTAAATAATTCGACCATATTATTGTTTGTTATGTGTTTATGAAATCCAATATCTTTCAATTGGTATCAAGAGCCATGGTTAGATCATATCTTGCACATCTTTGGATTTCTAGTGGTTTTTAGGTGGTTTTTGAGGTTGAAAAAGTTTAGTGGTTTTTGCATCATTTGGTTGATTTCTCGGGTTAAAGTTTGGATTTTGTTAGTACTTTTATGTTTAGAATCATCACAAGTGTGTAGGTTTTCAGTTGGTAAGCTTAAATCATCTTGGTTGGGTTGTTTTTGGATTGAAAAGTGATGTTTATATGGTTTTTTTCTTGCTAGCGACTTAGCTCACGGACTACTTTCTTCGTAGCGACTTGCTTTACAAATTTGTAGCGAGTTACAGTTTTAAACCTAGCGACTTAGATCTAGCGAGTTACAGTACAAGTAGTGGACTCTCCACTACGGGTAGCGACTTGGTGGTAGCGACTTGGTCCGTAGCAAGTTGCTCTTTAGCGACTTGTATCTTTAGCGACTTGAGTAGCGAATTGCTGCCAAAATTTTGCTAGCGACTTGAAGCTTAGCGAGTTACTACTTAGCGACTTGCATTTGTCTAGCGACTTGGGACTCTAGCGACTTAGTGGTGTAGCGAATTAGTTGTTAGCGACTTGGTTCAAGAATTCGTAGCGACTTGGTTGATTTTTTCCCGTCAACACTTCAAACGGCCATAACTTTTGAACCGTAACTCCGTTTTCAGCGTTCTACCCATCAAAACGACCGTGAGAACGAGGAGAATGGCATGCCGAATAAACTATAAACTAAAGTTGACTCAGGTCAATCTTCGAGGTCTAAATCCGCTCCGAACAAAAGTTATTGAGGTTTTTAAGCTTTTAGACCTAAATTTCTCAGGAAAAAACGGGCATAAACCAATCCGAATCACAACCAAACAACATCTCTGCTTATCCCACAAACAATAATAAGACCTTACACACAATTTTCTATCATTGTGTCGATCCATCAGTCGTCTTAACACATTCCATTGGTCATTGCTTAATGGTTTAGTCTTGATTTTAGTAAAATCCCGCGAAAGATTCTATTTCTCGGTTTAAATCATAGACTTGTAAAATCCCGTGCATTCTACCACATCATGTCTTACTCTACTGACCCAGTGATTTCAGAAGTGCTTAAATTGTATGATGCTGTGGATAATAATGATAATGGATGCTACACTGAACGATTAAAGATGATTGAATCAATCAATGAGGATGTGATATCTCCGGGTTCAGACTTTGAAAAGACTGAAATGCACCAGTCAATGCTACAAAATGCCATGCTAAAGGAATGTAACATTGAGCCCTTTCAACTACTTTATCAGCACCTCAAACTACTTTTATCTACAACTATGGATCGAACAAGCAGTGCTCTCCTTCGTCAGGATTTTCCCATCTTGACAAGAACTGTGCTACTAAACTTAGAACAACTGAGGTTTCAAATTACTAAAGAGAAGTTCTCAACTGATGAATCTAATGCAGCTCTTCAAGTAATCTTCGATCAATTTCAGCCATTTATCCGGGGGGAATATTCATCAGATTTTGATGAAGAAATGACTGAAGTGTCTTTCAAGAAACACACTGGAATGGAAATTAGCGTGTTCATTGAGACATTCATACAACTCATGGATAATGTGGAGAAGTACATTGAGGAAGTTACACAAAAAGATGAAAACGTGAATGAGTGTCAGGTGCTGTTGAGAAATAGTTGTGATAAGTTGGGTAATGTATCTGTTAAAGAATCGGGTGTTGTTGAATGCAGAATGTCAGAGTCAACATATAATGATGAGTCGGGTAAAACACCAGATGATGGATCAGTTGGCACTGAATACAGAGGCTCAGATATTGATAAGCTTGACACATCCAGCGGTCCAGTGACTCTCGTTACACATGTTGTGGATGCAGATAACAGACCAGAAATTGAGCAGGTGTCATGTAATGAGGTACCCTTTACTGTTCAACATAGTGCATCTGCTAAAGCACTTAAACAAACTGATCATAATGTTGAACATGTCTTTCATAAATGTTCTGTTACTGAGGCTGAGTCTGAGATTAAGTGTTTCAAAACAAAAGATTTGGTTGATAAGAAGGCTTTTGATGAACTTTCAAACAAATTCTCAAATCTTGAAAAATATTGCATTTCACTTGAAATCGCGATTCAGAGTAAAGAAGAAAGTTTTCAACTTAACAAACCATGTAAAAAACCGGAACTTCCTGAATTCCGTGAACTTTTTGAAATTAACACTTTGAAAGCTCAGCTTCAAGACAAAGAGTCAACCATTTACAATCTGAAGAAACATATTTCTGTCTTGAATGAGAAAAGTAATTTAGTCATGAATACACAAGACATTGATGCTATTATAACAAGAAATAATGAACTGTCAATTTATGTGGCTAAATTACTAAAGGAAAATGAGTCTTTGAGAAAGCATCACGTAGAACTTAGTGAGTCTGTCAAAGAAGCTAGAACTAAGTCAATGGAACAAACAAACTCTTTGATTGAAAAAATTGATGAACTCAAAGCTCAACTTCTGGATAAGAGTTTCGCTATTGTAGCCTTAAAGAATGAGCTTAGGAAAACTGTAGGGAAAAGTGTGAACACTAAGTTTACAAAACCATCAACCTTGGGGAAACCAGTTTCTCATCCCATTAGAAACCGGTCTGTTGTTAGGCAGCCTACTGCGTTTATATCCGAAAGACCAAAATCTTCAAAAACACGGTTTGCCTCCCAAGTTGATGAGGAAAAAGTTTTGTCAAAACCAGTCACTTCACCTGTGTTACCTAAGAGTCATGCCTCTAGTTCCTCTAATCCTCAACATACAGCTACTTTTACTCCCAGCACCTCTAGGATTAGTTCAAAAACAGTGTCAAAACCAAGCATTAAAACCCAGAATTCATATGATATGAATGACTTGTGGAAGAACTATTATCTAGAAAAAGCTAGGAAAAAGGCACAGATTCAAAAAGACGGAATTTTAGGTGCAAGACCTAGGGTGAGGAATTCTACGAGATTTCAAGGCACTACTAGTAGTTGTAAACCACTACCTAGGAACACTCAAAAGACTAGGGATTGGCGTGCAGCTAAGAGTAGTTATTTGCATAAGAATGCTAAGCATGTAGAAAACAAAACTAGAAATTCTGAGTCTTTTCCACATAAGAAACAGTTTCCTAATTCACATGCCAAGGTACTATCCACTAAGACCACTAACGCGACTAAGGTTCAACATGTTGTGAAACAATACAAACCAAAAACTTCGCCTAGATGGATACCAACTGCTAAATCTTTGGAAACTAGGAACAAGAATAAGTCTTCCACTATGTATAAGAAGCCTTACAATCCTAGACCTTGCCATAAGTGGATACCATCTGGTAGAATGTTTAAGGATGCTGGACTTAGGTGGATTCCTACCGGAAAGCTGTTTTCTGATGAAAAAATCAAGGTTGACCGTGAAACCCCAAAGAGTTTGGATACTAATGTCACTAACCCATATATATGCAATCAAGCTTGTAATGTTAGTGCAGGTACTCCTTACTCAGTTGCAGATACTTCGATCCTTCAATACATGGACTGGCTTAAAGTATGGATCACAAATGGATTGATATCTCATAACTCACGGGTTCAAGTTTCTCAACATTGATATTCAACCACTATGACGTCTGTTCAAATCAGTTCAGGCCTCGTACTTCATCATTATCGCGTCTGCAGATAACACTTCAGGCCCCGTTCCTCAAAGAAAAGAAAGGTGTACGCTTCAGTGCGCTTTATCTTCTTAAGAAGAGAAATCTTCATGTTTATGACCATTCTCATCGACATTCTTCATCAACATGCTTCATGTTTTTTCCATGCTCTTCAGTCATCAAGTGAACCGGACTACTGATAATTACTCTTATTCCTCTTGCTCAATATAATGAAGATGGCGACATCACGTGCTAATTTTGTGGGGGAGAAGTGTGAATATAATACATTTGGATGATAATCACTTGGTTAATCAAGAATGGCATCTCTGTATGCAATTCTTGAGGGGGAGAAGAAGTGTGAATTTTTTGCATGGTTGACTGATATTTGAGAATATATGGTCAAACGGCTCCTAACCCATGTAAGAACCGAGATTCTTCTTATCGGATCATCTTCACATGTTGTTTCTTCTAAGAGCCGTTGGTTGACATCTTCACACGGGCTGATATGATTAAATGACAAAGTGCTTCTAGTTGCTGGGCTGATTTCTTTGATGAACATCTTTCTGTTCTTGTTTGATTGGGAGAGATTTTAATTAAGGGGATTTGCTATTTACAAGTTAACGGGAATGCCTTTGGTGTGAAGAAGATGTTAACTGTCTATTTCCCCATTCGGATAATCTTGAAGAAGGTCGAGTCTAAAGTCTAATCTACATTTGAAAGCTACATGATTAGAAGACTAAAGACGAATTGCATTTGATGATCTAAAGACCTCTTCTTAATCCGGGCTGAGAAGAACACTTGAAAATCTTCGTCAGTTTAGGGGAGAGCACTAATTGGGGGAGATTGAAAAGCCAAAATGTTATCCCCAATTAGACTTGCTCAGATTCTTTAGCAATGATTCATTGCTTGATTTTTGATGACACTCCTCCAACGCCTAATGCTTCAATTACTAAGGATAATTGGGATTCATTGTTTGGGATTCATTGTTTTTCAAAGATATGTTTGATGAGTACTTCCAACCTCTAACGAATGTTGATCATCCAGCTTCTGAAGCTCATGCTCTGGTTTCTATTGACTCAACTGGTTCACCATCTAAGAAGTACTTCTTGGAATTCTCAAGAAACCTTATCTCTAGTTACTTCACAAGGCGTTGTTAATGACTATCATTGCAGTTGCACTCATGAATAGTGATCCGCTCTTTGGTACTCCTTTGCCAAATCTTCACGGATCATTGTTTCATTTTTCTTCTCCAAATGTGCACTCTGTAAATCAACCACATGAACATTAAGGAAAATGACTTCCTCATCCGCTTAAAAACATTATTGGTAAATCTTCCAGATCAGTTTCTACATGTATACCGAAAGGAAGAATGCATTGATGTTGAGGAATCATTTGCTCCAGTTCAGTCAGTGGGTCAATGTACATCCGATTGTATGTTTATTCACGTGTTGGACATTTGACACAAGTTGATTACTTCGAAGTTACTCATTTATAACTTATTTGAAGTTGAAGTTGACGTTCACAAAGGCGTGTTCTTATTTGATAACTTGCTCGGGCTTAAGTATTTGAGTTGAAGACTTGGGTTATCTAGTTACCAGCAGTCGAGGTGGATGATTGAAGACCTGGTTAACTATCACTATTAGGAGTCACTTTGTTTTACTCAGTGTCACACGCATATGACGGTGTGGATAATCGCAAGAGGTGTTAATGTCTCATACTTTGTTTGAGTAGTGAGTACTTAGAGATTTGCTTGAAGCATAGATTCTCGACACCATTCTTCCATCTTTAAGTGCAAGCTTATGACACAAATGCGGGGAATTCGACTTCAGTTTCAAGTTTGGTATATCGGGTTTTTCTTCAACAGTGGTCACTTCAAATTGTCTACATATGGGTTGATAAAGATAGTCAGAGAGAGTTTTTGTAGCAGTTGATTCTCACAGGATTCTGTAGAACTAATTGTTTGTTCTTCTCTATTTCAAGAGTATTCCAACTATTTGGCGGAAGTGGTCTCTGGAGACCTTTGGTATATGTTACTTCAGCGTTCAGTTGGAAGAAATGTGAGAAGAATATTTGGAACGTGAGACGATACTGCCTATCGACATCTTATATACGGTTTATGATAAAGTGCTTTCGGTTATTGACTCATGTACACAAGGTAATGATGATTTTGATGAGATCGCAACCATCAATGGAGAGATATGTGTACCTCAAGGATGCACAACATGTTCACTTGATCGAGCTAATTCACATAGATGATTAGTGACTCAAGATGTTACATGGATGTCATCGTCTCTACTCGTGTTGGGTACATGTGTACATTATGTGCTGATTGGTTATGTGTTAGATAACTGGAATGCTCTTGGTAAAATGAAGATGTTGATATATTGTTCCCCTAAATTGACAACTGGTCAATCTCGAAGAGTAAGGTGTACATCGGGGATGCACAACAGGTTCATGTGATCGGTCGTAATCAGTTAATCCGGATTTGATAACCATTGAGACGATCAATGTTTCAACTTGTTACTTCGGTGTTCTCGTGTTCCTCGGAGTGCTGAGCTTCAATCAATGAGACCGCTGTGTAGTCAACTCTACTTCTTAGGGAAATGGTCTTTATTCGATGTTTGTCGGTTTGGGGGGAAGCTACCAAAGATTCAAATTGAGAAGGCTCATGTTCAGATTTTCTTAGAAGCCTCGAATGCTTTGGTGGCGAAAGTTTAAGAGATGTTGATTCCTCTTTTTCTACATCGTGCTGAACGATATCTTTATCTCGGTACTCATTTCATCATTCTCTTAAACTAATTTATCTCTTGTAAATATTTATTCGAAAAACAAAATACAAAAATATAAATCCAACAAAAAGAAAATAGAAAAATATAAAACCAACAAAAGAAAATAGAAAAATATAAAACCTTCAAAAATCCCATAAAAATCAGAAAAATTCAAAAATTACCAAAAATATGTTTTCCAAGACATGTCTTCTGGTATCGATAACATCTACGGTCTTAGAAATGTCATTCAATAATGGCACGGGACTTTAGATGAAGTTCGAGCAGGAGGTGTAAATATTTCTTTCTAAACATGTCACAAATCTAATGGCTTGCAGTTACTTCGGACTGTGACCCGTTCTTAAACAATGGTTTGCTATTATTTCAGATAGCAACCCGCTCTTATAAGGAAGGAAAGTGCTACGCTTAAACGTTTTTCACAAATTTCGTTCACTTATCCTAAAAACAAATGAGGAAAGTATGTCGAAGGACTGCTGTTCCTACTCAAATATTTTTCCGTCTATAAATTCTTCAGAAAAATATTTGTTGTTTTCTAAAATGGTGGTAAACGAGTTGCTTGTAAATCTATCAGATTCAGAGTTTTGTAAAAATTGAAAAACTCAATCAATGACTTCAGCGCTTTTAAACTTTTCAGAAAATAAGTCATTGATTGAGGGGGAGAATGTTTTTAAATTTATATCATCTAACGGACTTTCTTAATTATCCTACGTGCTTATCTGGAAAAATATAATTGCCTATGTTGAAGGACTAGGTTTCTAGGATATGATTGTTAGGTTTAGATGATTAGAGTTTGAGAAACACATTATTCCCATACCTGTTATGATCTGATTGATATGTTGAATTGACTTTTATAAGTCGATTGTTGTTTGGGTGATGTCGACCACCATATATTTGTATGTGTGTTCACTAACATATGCAGGTATATTGGTATAAAAGAATGTTCCCGATCCGGATCCCACAATTAAAGATGATTGGATGCCGAAAGGAAAGGGTAACTATATCTTGGGTTGACAAATAAAGAAACGGAGCTTAATTGGACTTCTGTGGAGAGTTGGCATAAATGCAACGAAAGAGGTCTCACTGCATCAGCAGATGGTTTTCTTCTAAGTGATTGAAGAAACGGAGCTTAATCTGACCTCAGTTGGCATTCAAAATGCAACGTAAAAAGAAGTCTCACTGCATCAGCAGATGGTTTTTCTTCCAAACCCTACAGCAACAAAAAACGGAAGCTTCTCATCCATCTAACGTATCTTTGTGCAGGATACCATTTTTAAACAATTTTCTAAAAACTTTGATTAAAATTGTTTTGAAAATGGAAAAATATTGTTTTTGAAAATATATTGGACTAATTTTTGAAAATCACCGGACTTCTTGTTATCAAAACCTAAGTCACTCAATCATCGACTACTGTCATGGTTTGAGGGGGAGAGTGATTTTGAATAAAATATTTTCAAACAATATATCTTCAAAAGAGTCCGTTTGTACGCTAAAATGTGGTGATCTAAAGATTTAATGTTATGTCATGGTGTGGTTTTCTTTAAAACTCAAAGATCTGTCAAAATGAAATTTTTTCTGTTCTTGTTTGATTGTGAAATTGTTTTATTTTACTTAAAGATCTCTTAAAAACTATCATACCTGACACTAACAATCTTTAATGTCTAAATTTGGTCCTTATCTGTCATCTTTCAAAATTAAATCTTGCCACGTCTTTCCCCAATATCTTTTAAATGATTTAAATCAATTGGGATCACAAATCTCAAAAGGTTTGAAATTTTGATCGGGGTAGAGATCGTGAGTTAAATCTCTTATCTGTTTAAATGGAATTGGTTTTAGTCCTTTAAAGGCACTCCTGCCTCCATGTGCCAAACGATTTCATACACAATGCACATGTTGAGGAGGAGGATTTATCCAAAAACATGATGAGTATTTAAACCAGGCCACATATTCTCCCATGTTTTCTAAACCTTATTAAATCACTTGGGATCCAAAATCTCAAAGTGTTTGATATTTTTGATTGGGGGAGAATTTGTGATTTAATAATGAAATTTGATAAATGATGATCGTTTTGATTCAATTGTGCAGGCTGCTCTCTCATATGTGCTAAACGCTTTCGAACCTCGAAGCACATATTGAGGGGGAGCAAAACCATCGAAGTACCTTGATTGTGTTTTCAAATGGTTTTTGTAATGGATTTTGTGATCGTGGATGTGCTTCAAAAGAACTCTTGCCTCTATGTGATAAAATGTTTTATAAATATCCTATGCACATATTGAGGGGGAGAATATTACCAAAAATCAAATGGCTTTTTCGTATGAAAATTGTGATCAAAGAAAATATTTCAAAGTCCTCTTGCCTCCTTGTGCTAAACAATTTCTAAATCATATGCACATGTTGAGGGGGAGGTTTTTCTAAATGATCAAAACTATTAAGGTACAAAATGCTTTGATCTCGTATCACAAGTACCTTGATTGTTTTTCCAAATGATTTTTCAATTGGTTTTAAGGAAGAATGAACTGTACCAAAAGACCAACCAATTTACTTTATGCATGGTGTTATAAGGATGGTTAGGTTAGGTATTAGTTCCCACGATCCGCCAGAACCGGAGGGATCTACCCAGGGACAATCCACTAGATAGTGTAGAGTCCTTAGGTATATTGAAAAAAGGAGAAAAGTGAGATACGGGAAGAGTGCGGACTGAGACAGAGCTAGTACTGGAATAAACCCAACAAGGTTCTAGTTATGAAGTCTCGGTAAGCACTGAAGGGGTTGAAGAATGAAAAAGAAATGAATGATAAAACGGTGAAAAGAAATAGCCCTCCATCAATTCAACCTTAGGGCAGAAACCGGGTTTAATTCATATGCTACTGGTGGTTACTAAGGTAACACTGGTATTGAAGACAAGACATCATGGACCCAGTGATGCACTGCACTAAACTTCCCAAACCACTCAAGTTCCTCTTAAAAGGGCTTGTTTCATTCTCACGGGGAACCTACATAATCTATCGACTCTCTCTTAGAGATTGTTGATATTGAAGAAGGAGACCCTCTCCCTAGTCTCCGGCAAAGGAACCAAAAATGCACTATTGAGTCTAGAGCCAAGAGATCATCCACAATATCTCGTTAGGACATTAAATTATTGAAGACTTGCTGTTTCACACAATGTGGAAAGTAAGTACATATTAAGAGTCCTACGCATTATCCTTGTGGTATTGCCAGAACATCCGAGTGATATGAAAATATTCACGATGAAGATGGAAATCCTTCTAGAGCTAACATCAAACAAGCTCTTGGTGGGTGACATGTGAGATCTTCTCGTAAGATCAAACTTGTGACAACTGGATAGAAACAATGGGGCGATTCAGTCTTGAATCAACCTTGGTCCAGGAATGGAATTGACGAATACTTTTGAAAAAACCGTTCGATGTGCAAATCTTCTTTTCTCTAGCACGTCGAATGTGTACTTATGTTTTCAAAATTCAAAAAGTATCTCTGATTGAAAAATACTTTTAGAAAAACCGGTCGATGTGCGAATCTCTTCTTTTCACTAGCACGTCGATTGTGTACTATTTTCAAATACAAAAAGTGTTTTGATTGAAAATTGATCTTTCTCATAAAACCTTCGTCGTATTGCAAAACTCTTTATACTAAGCAATACGCAATTGTTTTCAAATCAATTTTTCATCAATCAGTGAATCTCAATTCGCTGGTTCACTCACTCCGTGTTGTCTTCTTTGAGACGTTCCGGTTTGAGAACAGCTAGAACAGCTGCGAAACCCTGTCAAGGAGATTCTTCGGAATTATACCTGATCACAGGCAGTACTTGTACTGATCAACGGGGAACCGTGGGCCGTGTACCTCAATTCAACGAAAGTGATCAAAGACACTTTCGTGTGTTTTATTGCTAACTGTTGTTTGCAGGTACATTTGGACGGTTGCAGCTGATCAGAATTGAGAAGTCAATCCAAAGCCGCATGCTCACAGCATCCACACTTAATTTGAAGAAATCATGACTGGTGCATATCTACATAACCTGGTTCTGATATTTTTATACTATGCTTCTGCTACGCTGCTGCAAATATCATGAACCAGTAAGGCTTCAGCTACTCTGATGGAAAGATGTCATGATTCAAAAGTGTGAGCATGTCGGTCCGAAAGTCACAACAACTCATGATGGCAACACAATAAAGGGTGATCCAGAGATTTACTGTGGCTGATGATCTCAATGAAAGCTCAAAGATCATCAAAGATGTGGATCAGTTAAAGGCCTCCACTGAAAGTACTAAGCACTCGGACTTTGAAGTATCACTGCTAAAGCACAAATGATGCGGAATTTGAAGAATTTAAGTCTACGGGCTCAAGACTGAAGATTAAATAGAATGCTAGGATTCGAAATGTAAAACATGGGGTGACCTCCCTTAGGGGGAGATTGTTAGGAATTAGAAATTCCATAGTGAAGTGTCGGTCACCCCATATATAATCTAGCATAATTTAGCTCGTAGACATTACGTCATTTACTAGTTATTTAGTTAGCTATTTAGTTTAGAGCAACACCGTGGAGGAAGGACGGGTCTTTACCCACTGTATACCTGATCCACAGGCCGATAGGAGGTCGTTATGTTTGTAACTATAAATACCCTCTACCTCCCAAGGTAGAGGGTTGGACCTTTCATTCATCTTAATCTAACCTTCTTTGTTTTCTTTCACTTTCTCTCTCTAGAAAGGCTCCCACTTTCTCTCTCTAAAACCTCTAAATAATTCGACCATATTATTGTTTGTTATGTGTTTATGAAATCCAATATCTTTCATCTTTGTTCAGCATGTCAACTGGGAAAAAGCAAGAAGTATGCCAATAAACCCAAACCTACTAACTCTGTCACAGAAGTTCTTCATACAATTCACATGGACTTATGTGGACCCATGAGAGTGCAGAATATCTTTGGGAAGAAATATGTGTTAGTTGTGGTTGATGATTTCTCTAGATTCACCTGGGTAAAATTCTTAAAGACAAAGGATGAAACTCCAGACATCATCATCAAACAGCTGCAAGTTCGTCTTAACAAAACGGTCAGAATCATTCGAACAGACAATGGAACGGAGTTTGTTAAAAAACAACTTAGTGAGTTTTATGAAAGTATTGGAATCAGTCATCAAAGAAGTGTTCCTCGAACTCCTCAACAAAACGGTGTAGTTGAAAGACGAAATCGAACTCTTGTGGAAGCTGCAAGGACAATGCTAATTTACTCAAAAGTTCCGTTGTTTCTCTGGGGTAAAGCTATCGCCACTGCATGCTACACCCAAAATCGATCCCTAATTCACACTGCTCATGGAAAAACTCCATATGAACTTGTACACAATAGAAAACCTAAAAGCTAAAGCAAACTTCGTGTGTTCGGTGCATTGTGTTATCCAACTAATGAGGGCCAAGATTTAGGAAAACTTAAAGATAAAGCAAACATTGGAGTGTTTGTAGGATATGCACCAAACAGAAAAGGATACCGAATCTACAACAAGAGAACCCGAAATATCATGGAAACAATTCACGTTACGTTTGATGAGCTGACCGGTCAAATAGCTCCTGGACAATCCAATTCAGGACCCGTACTTCAAAACAGTCCCATTGGTTCATCCCTTGTTCCAAACTCTTCTCAAGAAACTCCATATGTACCTCCATCTGAAGATGATTTAAAGAAATTGTTTGATCCTATGTTTGATGAACAGTATGAGCCAAGTGCTAATGAACTGACGATTCCTACAACAGAGGCTGCTCATATTCCTGTGAATGAAGTCAATCCTTTAGTCTCAATATCATTAAGCCAAGAAGCGCCTGCTGCTGATCACTCCATCTCATCGAAAAATCATTAATCTTTGAATGTACATCATGGAACTGTTTCTGGCATCAATGATGAAGACAATCCCTTTGCTACTCATGAAGATGCTCCATTTGAAAACATATTTGCTCCTGAATCTTCATCAGAACCATCTTCTTCATAAGACATCGACTCTGCTACGTCAGTCTCCCAACAACTGCTACATGAACACCTCAGAAAATGGACTCGTGATCATCCATTAGACAACATCGTTGGAAATCCCTCTCGTCCAGTATCAACACGGAAACAACTTGCAACCGATGCCTTATGATGCTTCTTCAACTCTGTACTCTCTAAGATCGAACCAAAAGATGTTAAAACAGCCATGAATGAAGATAGCTGGTTCAATGCCATGCAAGAAGAAATTCATGAGTTTGATCGACTTGATGTATGGGAGTTAGTACCTGCTCCAGATTGTGCTATGATTATTGCTTTAAAATGGATCTTCAAAGTGAAACTTGATGAGCATGGTGATGTGTTGAAGAACAAGGCTCGATTAGTTGCTAAAGGATACCGTCAAGAGGAGGGTATAGACTTTGAAGAATCTTTTGCTCCTGTTGCTCGAATCGAGGCAATCAGAATCTTTTTGGCTAATGCTGCTAGTAAGAACATGGTAGTCTATCAAATGGACGTAAAGACGACATTCCTGAACGGAGATCTTAAAGAAGTCGTCTATCTCAGCCAACCTGAAGCCTTTGTGAATCCTGAGCACCCTACCCACGTTTATCGTTTGAAGAAGGCTCTTTACGGTTTAAAGCAAGCTCCAAGGGCATGGTATGATACACTATCAAAGTTTCTTCTATCTACCGGATTCAGCAAAGGAGTAGTTGATCCAACATTGTTCACCAGAAAGTCAGGCAAACATTTAATTCATGTTCAAATTTATGTTGATGATATCATTTTTGCCTCGACTGACCCCAATGAGTGTGACCATTTTTCAAACGAAATGAGTTCAAAATTTCAAATGTCAATGATGGGACAAATGTCATTTTTCTTGGGATTACAAATTTCACAAAGTCCCGGAGGCATCTTCATAAATCAATCTAAATATGCAAATGAGATTTTAAAGAAATTTGGATTTGATTCAAGTGACCCTGTTGACACTCCCATGATTGAACGAACTAAACTAGATGAGGACCTCTCAGGGATCATGGTAGACCAAACAAAATATCGTAGTATGATTGGATCCCTGATGTACCACACAGCTAGTAGACCAGACATCTTGTTCGCTGTTTGCATGTGTGCTAGATACCAGGCTAAGCCTACTAAAAAGCACCTTGAAGCGGTTAAACGTGTCTTTCGGTATCTCCAAGGAACCATCAATATGGGACTTTGGTACCCGAAAGACACCAGTATGTCACTAACAGCATATGCAGATGCAGATCATGCAGGGTGTCAAGATAC
>BPTQ01000009.1:153678765-153760819 GCA_019973895.1 Chrysanthemum seticuspe
ATTCTTAATCAGTTCAAAACCAACCAGGGAGAGATAAGCTCATCAAATGATTCAACTGCCTTCTACTCAAACATTGGAATTACCACCAAAGCATCTCAAGTTATACCCATGGGTAATGGTAATCACAAACTCATTCCCGATCCAATGTTCAAACAAGCTGATGCTGATGCACACGTGGGAAACTTCATTAATCAACTGGCTCTCGTGATCAGTCAAAACATGAACTCTCTCCCACACACCAACAACAACCTCAGAACAACATCTAATCCACACAATCAGGCCACTGTCAGAGATGGGAAGGTTATGGTACAACCAGTTCAAGAAAGGCAGTATGAACAAAGAAGAGGTAGAGTTGATAGAGGGTATGTGGCAAATCAGAATAGGGGAAGGAATGGAAATCAAGGAAAAGTAAAGCCGATCAAGTGTTACAACTGTGGTGGTGAGGGACATATTGCAAGGAACTGCACATCGCCAAAACGCCCTCAGAATGCCGAGTACTTCAGGGATAAGATGTTGCTAGTGCAAGCTCAGGAAAATGGAGCAGCTTTGGATGAAGAGGAGTTACTGTTTCTTGCTGAAGGGAATGCCAAGACTTATGATGCTGATGTTGATGAACAGCCAATTCAGGAGATAGGTCATAATCATCAGAATGCCTTTCAAGTAGCTGATTGTGATGCATTTGAATCTGATGTAGATGAAGAACCTACTGCTCAAACAATCTTCATGGCTAGCATCTCACCTATGGTTTCTCCAAAGGTCTCTCCTCCACAACAAACTGGTCCATCCAAAGACAAAATCATTTCAGAGGTATTAAAACTATATGATAATGTTGATGAGCGAAAGATGCATAATGAAGTACAATCTCTTGAAACTTATGAATCAGATATTGATGATGAGGGTAATAGCAATATTGTCCCATATGATCAATATGTGAAGCAAAGTGAAAGTAAGGTTGTACCAAGTAATGCATCCTCTGCAGTTAATGATGACTATGTTTTTGATGAATTCACTGCATGTGCCCCTGATGATTCTGTTGTCTCTGAACTGAATGCCTATAAAGAACGTGTTGCTATTTATGAACAACGTGCTAAATTTGAGTTGACCACCCATGAGCAGGAAATGGATGACCAAATGCGTACAATTATTAGAAAAAGTAATTTTAGAGAAGAAGTATTAAAACAAGAGTTAAACTCCTTACAAGAAAAGCTTTCTAAAACTGCTAAGCAAAAACAAGAACTTCAAGAAAATGTGAAAATGCTTAAGCAAGAATTCAATGCTAAGGAATCAAAACTTTTGAATGATTTTTCTAATCTGAAAACTTTGAAAAACAAGCTTCAAAATAAATTGTACGTACAAGGGAACACCATTCAGACTGCTCACATGATCACTAAGCATAGAGTCTTAAGCGATAAGCATAGCATTCCCCTTGTTGAGGAACCAAATCCAGAGGTCATTAAAAAGGCTAGAAGTGCTCATAAGGTAATTTATGATGGCAATGAAATCCTTAAGCCTACACAGAAACCTAGTTGTGCTTAGTGCACTGAGGAAGATAAGAAATCAGATGAAGTCACTAGGGAGAAGATGAACAAGAAACTAGATGATCCTAAATGTAAAGAGAAGAAAATATCTATCATACCTCATGATTACAAAAAGGAGAATTGGATTTCCTTGAACATGTTTAAGCCTCAAACGTTGTTAACTCCTGAACAAGTGTTCTAGAAAAAGGATTTAGATAAGCAAAAAGCAGAGAATCTTGTTGTTACAAACCCTCCCCTTAAGAAAATGCCTTCAGCGACTGTGTATCCTCCAAATACACCAATGCATCTAGTTCCTAGAACTATTTCCACTAAAAGCAAGACCTTAATCAGTCAATATGTCATATTTCAATTATTTGTTGATTTTGAGAAAACTTGTAAGAAAAGGATCACACCCACTGGGATAACTGAAAGTGAAAGGGGTTTTGAGCAAACTAAAGAATGCTATTTAACTGAGGTCATGCCTTTCTTTAAAGAATTAAAAGGTCAATTTGAGAGTCTTAAAAAGGGAATGGACTTAGATATTAAAGAAATGGAAAAGGAATTTGATGCGATGATTGTTGAGGTTAGTGACTATGAGCGAGAACTAAAATATAATGAGATTGAGAGGAAGAACTTGCATACCTTGAATGAGAATCTTATTTCTGAATGTATTGCTCAAGATGTGTTTTACACTGCTACAAATTGTTCCATTAATGCTTCTCAATTTCATGAATTATCTGTTGCTCTGAAAGTCTCCCATGATCGTGTCATTGAGCTTAAAAAAACTAACTCTAAACTGCATAATAAGGTTGAACAGGATGATCATGATAACCTGGTAAAACAATTTCTTCTAATCATGATAACCTGCTTTCCAATTAAAATATCAACATCTGAAAGAAAATGTTAAAACCTCAAATATCAAGACATCCTTGGATGTTCCAGAATTTGATGCAGTTTTTGAAATTAGCAAACGTGATGAACAGATTCGGTCTCATTGTAACACGATCAGAAAGTTGAAAGCCCAAATTTCTCAATTAAAGGGTGAAATGAACAATGTGACTGGCTCCCAAATGCCTCCTCCTTTAGATTCTCAGAATTCTCAAAATTTTCATCTTCAAAACTTGGTTAATGCTTTACAAAAGGAAAATGAGAGTTTTCTAGAAGAAAATGAAAAGGTTAAACATCATTTCAATGAGTTATTTGAGTCAATAAAAGTCACTCGTAATAAAAATAATGAACAAATAACTTCGTTGCAAAAGGAAATTGAGAATCTGAAGAGTCAGGTAAAAGGGAAAATGCCAATGACCAATGGGGAGAATGGTGCATCAAAGGTGCATGGGTGTAATAAATATGCTTTGTCTGTGAAATATGTTCCTCCTCGTCTTAGGAATAACAAACTTGCCATTCAAACATATTTCTCATACCTTAAGGATAGTCTAGAATGTCTCCGTGAGATTGTAGAAGAGGATAAGTTAGAGAAACCACTTGATAATGCAATTGGCCATGCATGCTTATATGCCAAACGATCTCAAGAACTTATAGAATGCTTAATTACAATATGCCCTAAATCCCTAGGTGAGCAAGTCAATCCCTTGATACCCTGTTCTATGCCTAATGCCAAGAATACAAGTCATTCAATGCCCAATGTTATGAATGTGAACTTTAGTAAGCCTTCAAATAGTTCAGATCCCAACACCTCCAGTGTTAAGAAAGTGAACCTTAGTGTGCCTTTGAATAGTTCACATCCAAGCACATCAAAACAGGAAAGGCCAAAAGTAGTAAAACCAACTAATGTTCCAGTTCCCTCTACAGGAGTAATCAGTGACATTAAAGCGAGCAGGTCAAAGTCTCAAGGCAATACAAGGAATGATAGGACCTCGCAAGCTACGAATGTGCATTGGAAGAAAGTAGAAGATCACCGTAGGGAGAATTTGAATAAAACGAATCGTGTTGATTCTAGTGTTAGCTCTAAGCATACTGTAATTAATGCGAATTTTACTACTTTTGGAAAAATATGTAATGATGATTGCGTGGTTTCTGTTACTAATCTTGAATGTGGTATGAATGATTTGTCTAAAGCTATCAAATGCTCAGTTAAAACTGTTAATGTTAAAAATCAAGCTAAGAAGGCTAAAAGGCAAAAGCGAAAGAAAGTTAGAAAACAGTGGAAACCCACAGGAAGAACATTTAGTAAGATAGGTTATCAATGGATACCTTTTGGCCATAAGGTTAATCAGGCAATGCCCACTAGAAAATGGATGCCTACTGGTAGAATTATTCCCTTAAGAAGTGAACATACTTTGAATAGGTCAAATACGGATACTAGCACTGCATCTATTTCTAGTGTTTCCATTGATGTCTGCTTGAATTCTGTTTCTAATCATGAATGTGGTGTTAATGTTTTGCCTAATGATGTTAATTGTCCAGTTAATATGGTTAATGCTAAGAAGGCTAAAAGGCAAAAACGAAAGAAAGTTAGAAAACAGTGGAAACCCACAAGAAGAACATTTAGTAAGATAGGCTATCATTGGATACCTGTTGGTCATAAGACTAATCAGACAATGCCCATTAGAAAATGGATGCCTACTGGTAGAGCTATTCCCTTAAGAAGTGAGCACACCTTGGATAGGGCTAATACAGACACTAGTAATGCATCTATTCATAATGATTCCATTGCCTTAATTTCTGATATGAATGCTTCTATTTCTGATGTGGGTGTTCCAACCATTGTTACTAACCAAATGGAACCCATTCTTGCATGGGGATCCCAATTATCCAGTTATCCACTCTTGTCTGTGTTCAACTGCAGATCGTTCAAATCGTTCTGTAGTACCTGGACTCAGGCTGTTCCAAGCATATTACTGGAGACCGGTCGCGGCTCATGAACTTTGTGAGTAAATTCATCGGGACAGTTAGATTCAGGAACGACCATTTTGAAGCTATTATGGGTTATGGAGATTATGTGGTTGGTAAAAGTGTAATTTCAAGGGTATATTATGTGGAAGGTCTTGGTCATAATTTGTTCTCTGTTGGTCAATTATGTGATTCCGATCTAGAAGTGGCTTTTAGAAAACATACTTGTTTCGTTAGAGAACTTGATGGTGTGGAATTATTAAGAGGTACTCGAGGTTCAAACCTATACACCATCTCTATCGGTGACATGATGAAGTCTTCTCCAATCTGCTTACTGTCAAAGGCTTCTAAAACAAAGTCTTGGTTATGGCATCGTCGTCTCAATCACTTGAACTTCGGTACCATAAACAATCTTTCTAGAAAGGTTCTTGTCAGAGGCTTACCCAGATTAAAATATGAAAAAGATCATCTTTGTTCAGCTTGCCAATTGGGAAAAAGCACAAAATATGCCCACAAACCAAAACCCACAAACTCAGTAATGGAAGTTCTTCATACCCTTCATATGGATCTGTGCGGACCAATGAGAGTGCAAACGATAAATGGGAAGAAATACATTCTAGTAGTTGTTGATGACTACTCTCGATTTACTTGGGTAATGTTTTTTAGGACAAAGGATGAAACTCCAGATGTCATCATCAAACTAATCAAACAGCTTCAGGTTTGACTCAACAATACAGTAAGAATTGTTCGAACAGACAATGGCACAGAGTTTGTTAACAAAGACTTAATTCAGTTTTATGAAAGTGTTGGAATCAGTCATCAAAGAAGTGTTCCACGAACCCCTCAACAGAACGGTGTAGTTGAAAGACGAAATCGAACTCTTGTGGAAGCCGCAAGAACAATATTAATTTATTCAAAGGTTCCAATGTTTCTATGGGCTGAAGCCATTGCCACTGCTTGCTTCACCCAAAATCGTTCCCTTATACACACCTCTCATGGAAAAACTCCATATGAACTTGTTCATAAACGAAAGCCTGATCTCTCCTACCTTCGTGTGTTTGGTGCCTTGTGCTATCCAACGAATGACGGTCAAGACTTAGGAAAATTAAGAGCAAAGGCAGATATTGGAGTTTTTGTTGGTTATGCACCAAACAAGAAGAGTTACAGAATCTACAACAAGAGAACTTGAAATATCATGGAAACAATTCACGTTACATTCGATGAGCTGACCGGTCAAATAGCTCCTGAACAATCCAGTTCTGGACCTGCACTTCAAAATAGTCCCACTGGTTCATCCCTTGTACCAAACTCCTCTCAAGCAACTCCATATGTACCTCCAACTGAAAATGATTAGAAGAAATTGTTTGATCTGATGTTTGATGAACACTATGAGCCAAGTGCTAAAGATCTGTCAATTCCTACAACAGAGGCTGCTCATATCCCTGTGAATGAAGTCAATCCTTTAGTCTTAATATCACTAAGTCAAGAAGCGACTGCTGCTGATCACTCTGTCTCATCAACAAATCATCAATCTTCAAATGTACATCATGGAACTGTTTCTGGCATCAATGCTGAAGTTAATCCCTTTGCTACTCCCGAAGATGCTCCATTTGAAAACATATTTGCTCCTGAATCATCATCTGAACCATGTTCATCAGGAGACATCGACTCTGCTACTTCAGTTCCACAACAACATCCACATGAACACCTTAGAAAATGGACACATGATCACCCATTGGACAACATCATTGGAAACCTTTCTCGTCCAATATCCACTCGTAAACAACTTGCTACTGACGCCTTATGGTGCTTCTTCAACTCCGTAGTCTCTAAGATCGAACCTAAAGACATTAAAACTGCTATGAATGAAGACAGCTGGTTCAATGCCATGCAAGAAGAAATTCATGAGTTTGATCGATTAGATGTATGGGAATTAGTACCTGCTCCAGACTGTGCTATGATCATTGCTCTAAAGTGGATCTTCAAAGTGAAGCTTGATGAGCATGGTGATGTGTTGAAATATAAGGCTAGGTTAGTGGCTAAAGGATATCGTCAAGAGGAGGGTATTGACTTTGAAGAATCATTTGCTCCTGTTGCTCGTATCGAGGCAATCAGAATCTTCTTGGCTAATTCTGCAAGTAAGAACATGGTAGTCTATCAGATGGATGTAAATACGGCATTTCTTAACAGAGATCTTAAAGAAGTCGTCTACGTCATCCAACCTGAAGGCTTTGTGAATCCAGCATCCTACTCACGTTTATCATTTGAAGAAGGCTCTTTACGGTTTAAAGCAAGCTCCAAGGGCATGGTATGATACACTATCAAAGTTTCTTCTATCTATTGGATTCACCAAAGGAGCAGTTGATCCGACATTGTTCACCAGGAAGTCAAGCAAACATTTAATTCACGTTCAAATATATGTTGATGATATCATTTTTGCCTCGACTGACCCCAATGAGTGTGACTATTTTTCAAATGAAATGGGTTCTAAATTTCAAATGTCAATGATGGGAAAAATGTCATTTTTCTTGGGATTACAAATTTCACAAAGTCCCGGAGGTATTTTTATAAATCAATCTAAATATGCTAATGAGATTTTAAAGAAATTTGGATTTGATTCTAGTGACCTTGTTGACACTCCCATGATTGAACGTACTAAACTAGATGAGGACCACTCAGGGATCATGGTAGACCAAATGAAATATCGTAGTATGATTGGATCCCTGATGTACCTCACAGCTAGTAGACCAAACATCTTCTTCGCTGTTTGCATGTGTGCTAGATACCAGGCTAAGCCTACTAAAAAGCACCTTGAAGCGGTTAAACGGGTCTTTCGGTATCTCCAAGGAACCACCAATATGGGACTTTGGTACCCGAAGGACACCGGTATGTCACTAACAGCCTATGCAGATGCTGATCATGCAGGATGTCAAGATACTCGTCGAAGTACGTCTGGAGGTGCTCAGTTTTTGGGTGATAAGCTTGTGAGCTGGTCTTCAAAGAAGCAAATGAGTACTATTTCCTCTACAGAGGCTGAATACATAGCCATGTCATCTTGTTGTGCTCAAATCCTATGGATGAGATCCCAATTATCTGACTATGGCTTTGAATTCAACAAAATCCCTCTGTACTGTGATAATAAAAGTGTTATTGCTCTCTCATGCAACAACGTACAACACTCAAGAGCAAAGCACATCGACATTCGACATCATTTCATCAGGGGACAAGTTGAAAACGGTGTGGTGGAACTTTACTTTGTGAGGACTGAATACCAGTTAGCAGACATCTTCAGCAAAGCTCTTCCTAGAGAACGTTTTGAGTTTATTCTTCCACGACTTGGTCTTAAGAGCCTACAACCGGAAACACTAAAACGTCTTCAAGAGGAAGAAGAGGAGTAAAAGGTTTTTCTTCATCTATCTCTTGTAAATATTTATTCGAAAATCAAATAGAAAAATATAAACTTTCAAAATCCATAAAAATTTGAAAAAATACGAAAAATCTTCAAAAAATATTGTCATTTTGTCATGTTTTTCTCGATTTGATAAATATCTACGGTCTTGATGCTGTCATTCAAAGAATGACACGGGACTTTAGATGTTGTTCGAATTTTCATATATAAAAAAAAATTGGGAGAAAGAGAAAAAATGGTTTATTGTCATTTCAGGCAGTAACCCGCTCTTCAAAGAAAGAACAGAGCCATGCTTTATCTTGGTTTTCAAATCTCTTGCTCTGATTCTTTAAACAAATCCTTACTATCTAATGAAAACTAGTTGCTTTGACAAATAACTCGGACTCTATTTTTGGAAATCATCTGGACTTAACATTTGTCAAAAATATTTATCTCTCAATCAACAACTTATGTCATTGATTGAGGGGGAGAATGATTTCAATTAAATCAAAAGGTTATTTGTCATACAATTGTTTTCAAAAGATAATCATGCATGTTTTATCAATGGAGTTTAAAGTCTCAAAATCCGATCCTTATCAGTTAAAACGCTTTCAGAATAAAGTCACAATTCTCCTTAAAAGCATTCCAAATCAATTTAAATCTTCAGAGATCACAAATCTCAAATGATTTGATAATTGTGATCGGGGGAGAATTTGTGATTTAAATTGGATTTAAACTGATAATTCGATAAATGGTTTCACATGTGTCTAGCTAGCTTTCCTCCCCACATGTGCCAAACAATTTCAATTTTTCCATGCACATGTTGAGGGGGAGCATCCTTTTGAACCACAAAGATTTGAAACGTGATTGATTTGTCTCTAAGTGCAGGTTCCCTCTAAGTATGTGCAAAACTCTTTCAAACCTCGAGGCATATATTGAGGGGGAGCAAACTTATGAAAACCTCATCCTTCCCTAATATGCTTTATCTACTTGTTTTGATCAGGGAAGTGATGTTGATATCTTTTAGAAAATGGTAATCAAAGAAGTTAATTCTTCCTCTTGCCTCCGTGTGCTAATACAATTTCAAATATATGTAGCACATGTTGAGGGGGAGCTCTTGTTCTAAAAATATCAAAAATAATTCAGGTACAAAATGCTTTGATAATATATCACAATTATCTGGATTGAGTTTAAAATGGTTTTCAATTGGTTCCAATGGCAGATGAACAATACCAATTGGTTCCAATGTTCCCATGATCCGCCAGAACCGGAGGGATCTACCCAGGGTGAAAACAAATAGCCCTCCAATTATTCAACCTTAGGACAGTTACCGGGTTCAATTCATATCCTACTGGTGGTTACCAAGGTAACATCGGTATTGAAGACAAGACGTCATGGACCCAGTGACACACTGCACTTCAACTTCCCAAACCACTCAAGTTCCTCTTAAAAGGACTTGTTTCATTCTCACGGGGAACCGACATTATCTATCGACTTTCTCTTATAGATTGTTGATATTGAAGAAGGAGACCCTCTCCCTAGTCTCCGATATAGGATCCAAATATGCACAATTGAGTCTAGAGCCACGAGATCATCTATAAATCACATTAGGACACTTTCAATGAAGACTCTCTGTTTCACACAATGTGGAAAGAGAGATTATATCTTGAGTCCTACGCATTATCCTTGTGGTATTGCCAGAACATCAGAGTGATATGCAAACATATTCACAATGAAGATGGAAAGCCTTCTGGAGCCAACATCAAACAAGCTCCTGGTAGGTGGCATGTGAGATCTATTCAATAGATCAACCATGTGACAACTAACAGAAACAATGGGGCGATTCAATCTTTTGAGTCAATCCTGGTTCAGGTTATGGATTGACGGATACCTTTGAAAAACTTGTCGTTGTGCTTAAAAACTCTTTTCTTAATTCTGGTTCAGGTTATGGATTGATAATTGATTTTCATTAAAACCTTCGTTGTATTGCAAAAACAATTTCTATTGAGCGATACACGATTGTTTTTCAAATCTCTTTTTATCAATCAGTGAATCTGAATTCGCTGGTTCACTCACTCCGTGTTGTCTTCTTTGAGACGTTCCGGTTTGAGAACAGCTAGAGCAGCTGCAAAACCCTGTCAAGGAAATTTTGTGGAATTTTACCTGATCACAGGCAGTACTTGTACTGATCAACGGGGAACCGTAGGCCGTGTACCTCAATTCAACGAAAGTGATCAAAGACACTTTTGTGTGCTTTATTGCTAACTGTTTTATGCAGGAACTCCCTACGTTTGCAGCTGATCAGAATGGAGCGGTCAATCCATAGCCGTATGCTCACACAACACATTCATTTCCAAAGAAATCATGATTAGTGCATCAATGACTCTGATATTATCACTCCCTTCTTCTGCTACGCTGCTGCCAATATCATGAATCAACGAAATCTTCCACTACTCTGATAAGAACATATCATGATCCAGAAGGTGAGCATGTCGGTCCAAATGTCACTACATCACATAATACCAACACCACAATAGATGAGTCAGGGATTTACTGATGCTGGTGATCTCAAAGCTGGCTCAAAACTCTGTATCACGTGGATCAGTTAAAGACCTCCACTCAGATTATCCAAACATGCAATGTGAAGAATCAATGACTACGAGCTTCAGAGAAAAGTACTACATCAAGAATGCAAGAACAATTTAAACTGTAATATATGTTTGTATTCAATGTAATTTTAATTTGTGTTTGAGGTGACCTCCCTTAGGGGGAGATTGTTAGGATTTAGTAAATCCAGTTATTGAAGAGTCGGTCACCTCAAGTATATGTAATTGTTAGAAAGCTCGTAGTCATAGATTATTATAAGTTAAGTAGGATTTAGTTTAGTAACACCGTGGAGGACGGACGGGTCTTTACCCACTGTATGCATGATCCACAGCCCGATAGGTGGCGATTTATGTAATGACTATAAATACTCTCTACCTTCTTAGGTAGAGAGTTGGAGCTTATAATAAGATTTTTCTTTCTCTCACTAAAGTTCCCTAAACCTCTAACTTTCTCCCTATAAAACATCTTTGTACGCCTACTTGTGATTATGATTTAGTGTGTTTGTGAAATCCAATATGTTACAGGGAAGGAGCATACATATGCTCTTCGTTTTGAGTTCGAAGCCACAAACAATGAAGCGGAATATGAAGCATTACTAGCAGGTCTCCGATTAGCTAAAGATATGGAGGTCAAAGCTCTCGCTATTTTTGTAGATTCCCAATTGGTAGCAAACCAAGTTACAGGCTCCTATGAAGCAGGGCAGCCCGTCATCAAACAATACTTGGAAAAAACAAAGGCGATACTGGAAAGCTTCGACTCCTACACCATCCAGCATGTTCGTAGGAATCAGAACAAGAAGGCAGATGCACTAAGCAAGCTAGCTTCAATGGCCTTCGCTCATCTCACTAAAGAAGTACTTGTCGAAGTCCTTCCTGAAAGATCAATTGTTCACAAAGAAGTTGCGGATGTGGTTCACGAAGAAGGAGAGACGTGGATGACCCCCATAAGGGAATATTTGATACGTGGTCTTCTCCCTGAATATCCCAGGCTAGCAAGGAAGGTTCGGGTTAAGTCCCCGCAGTATCGGCTAATAGGGGAAACCCTATATAGAAGGTCATTTTTATCACCTTGGTTAAGATGTGTGGGACCCAAGCAGGCTACGATCATTATCTCTGAAGTCCACGAAGGATCCTGCGGTCTCCATGCAGGACCCCGCTCAGTTGTCTCGAAGATAATGAAATTGGGCTATTATTGGCCTTCGATACACAGGGATGCAGCAGAAATCATTCTCAAATGTGAAGCTTGTCAAATACACTCAAACGTTTCAAAGTTGCCGAAGCAAGACATGACAAGTGTAACATTCACGTGGCCCTTCTCTCAGTGGGGCATCGATATCGTAGGACCTATGCCCGTAGCTCCCGGAGGAGTCAACTTCTTGCTGGTGGCTATCGATTACTTCAATAAGTGGGTAGAGGCTAAACCCTTGGCCTCCGTCACGGGGAGACAGATCGAGAAATTTGTGTGGGAGCACATTGTGTGCAGATTCGGAGTGCCCCCCATAATCGTATCTGACAACGGGAAGCAGTTCGCCGAAGGAGTCTTCTACGACTTCTGTCAAGGGCTCAACATAAAGCAGTCTTGGACATCCGTCTACCATCCACAAGGTAACGAAATGGCGGAGGTTACAAAGAGAGACATCGTCAAAGTGATCGAGAAAAGGCTGGGACGAACTCATCATAGATGGGTGGATGAGCTCCCTCAAGTATTATGGGCTCACCGGATGCACCCTAAGTCAAGCAATGGTGAAACCCCCGTCAGCCTAACATACGGAACATAAGCGGTCATCCCTTCGGAACTAATTGTACACATGGAGCGTGTGGAAACGTATGATGCCTCCCAAAATGACGAAAGGATCGGGGAAAACCTTGATCTGCTAGAAGAAAGACGAGAAATAGCCTCCATCCGAGAAGCAATACACAAACATAAGATCGAATGCTATTATAACAAAAGGGTCAGACCTTCCACTTTCAAGCCTGGAGAATATGTGCTATGCCTCAACAGTGCAAGCAAAGCAGAGTACCAGGGAAAGCTGGGACCAACTTAGGAAGGACCCTACATGGTAGCTAAGGCCTACGGCAACGGAGCCTACAAACTGGCCACTCTTCTAGGAGAACCCATCGACATGACATGGAATGGTACGAACCTTCGAAAGTTCTATGTTTTAGAAGTACTTTTACTTTTTTCTTGTAATTAGAAGCTTCTTAAGGGAAAGCAAACATTATTTGTAGTTGTCTTAGTTTTCATTTCAAGAATGATGTAATCCTCCCTACCAATTCAATGATAAATAAGACATTTCCCACAAATTTCTTGCTTCGTTTCTTAAACACAAAGATTTGTTCAGCCAAGTCGTTAATGAGTTTCAATGTCGAATAAAATGTCTCAAGGTGTAATACATGCCTTATCATTTAAAGCCAACTTTAACATTCACATTAACTCTCCTAGTAGTTTTTGGCGCTTGTAAAAATATATACAAAGTCATACTACTTAAAGGATTTGAGACAGAGTGGGTCGCGACCCTCTGTCAATGATCAAATTTGGTCATTATATTCTTGGTGTTGCAATTTACACACAATGAGGTTGTTTAACCTTAGGTTGTAAAACTTAAGCGTCGGAAAAATGGCGTACGAGAAGTTAACAAAACAAACATAAATAATAACTAAGTGTGTAGAGGTATTTCCCCTACACCATACCATTCAAAATGAGGGCTAGTGCCCTTGTACCTGCACGAGGAGCCCAAGCCCCAGTTAAAATGTTTTTGGCCCATGGCCATACATCACAACCATTCAAATTGTTTAGAGAACAAGACAAGCATTGTCAAATAAGATAAATTGTCTTAAAGGGTACATGCCACCCTTGAAACCAAATTACTGCCGACATGGCAGCCTTCATTCCTGCTTTTTCAGAGATGGAGTGGGGGATGGTTGAACTGAGACAGGCTTGGTAGATATAGTCTTCTTGGTGGGAGTGGTGGGCTTCAACTTTCGAGGTTTCTTGGAAATGAGGTCCTCGAGGGGTGCCATAGGATCTTTGGTAGCCTCAGAAAGGAAGGAGTACTCTGCAGTTGCGAACGCATTTCCTGCGTCATCATACTCAGCCTTCGAAGTGGGACGGTAGCATTCAATCTTGGAGAGGTCCACGGGCTTACCCATTTTGGTAGCCTCCTCCAACGCCAAGCACCGTCCATGAAAAATGGCTGATTTGATGACCTTCCACATCTGAGCTCCCAATTCATCACTGTGGTAGAGCTCCATGGCTATGTAAGGCACCACCTTCGAAACAAATTCCGCACGATCCTTTTGCAGCATCTTATACCTCATCTACAAGCCATCGATTTCCTCCCTCAACTTCACCTCTACCTCTCCGAGTCTGGCCTTCTCACTTTCCAACCCAGCACATTTCGACTCAAGAAAAGCGTTCTGACCTGTTAGAGTGATGACCTTGGTTTCTTCCAAGTTAAGATTGCCGAGTTCAACTGTCAACTGGGCTACCTTTCCACGAAGATCTTGGAAGACAGGGTTCTTCTCAACATTCCCCTCAATCTCGTCACACTTAGCCTCCAACTTGGCCACAGTTCTGAGCAACTCTCTGGTTTTGGCATTTAAGTGATTATCCGTTACTGCCTGCCTCGCAACCCCATTGTCATGCATGTCACAAAACCTTTCAATGGATATACTTTCCAGCATACCTTTCCATTCAGGAGGGGTGACATGATCGACAATCCGGTGACAGGCCAAAGCATTGGGAAGCTCCTTCATCTCTGGAAGGCCGGCGACCAATACAATGTATAAATGCTACATTAGTTGTGACAATTATGACTTCAGATATTTTAAAAGGAGGAACTGCTTACCATGCACCTCCACTGATTCATTTGCCAATTCGAAGGCTGACTTCACAAATTTTCTGCCTTCAGCACTCTTATGCTTCACAACTCTACCTCCAGAGGTAGGTAGGGGATTCTTCCTCTTGTTGGTAGACTTAACAATCCTAGCTGTTGTTCCCTTTCTACTTTTCAGCCTGTCAGCTATCCCTGTTGAACCTATAACTAGGACATCCTCATCCGCAGGATCGTCTGAGTCAGCAACATTCTCAACAAGTTGGGATGGACCCTCCAATGCAATTTGCGGGGGTGCCGATGATACAGGCTCTGGATTCGGAGCGTCTACCTCATTGTTGTTCACAGATGTTGAAGGGGAGCCAACACCATAAGACTCTTCAGCTTTCTCAGCAGGCATAAAGCTTAAATCTTCATCCAAATCTTGGTACATGAAGTTTCTGAATGACATCTCTGCAAAATAGAAACAAGAAGAAATAAATACCAGTGCTACATTGGTCCTACTTAAATAGAAGTAGATAAACATACTTTGTCCTTGGTATATGATCACGGGCTTCTTGGGAGACCCCTCCCAGCTTTGGGCAATCCCAGCCATGTGTAAGATGGCTTCAGGGAACACTTGCACATCCACAGGATATTTGGTCAAACGCTGATAACAGGGATCCCTTCGCACCTCATATGTCAAGGGGTCATTATACCGTTTTGCATCAAACATATTTTCCTTATTTAGCAGCTTTGGATATTTAAGGGGAACAATAGTGTCTTGCACGTAGAAGAAGCTACATTTCCAACCTGTTATGTTTGTATATACCCTCCCAAACAGGTTCGGAACATCCAATTCAGGCCTTTTTGCTAAAGTTAACCAATTGCCCCCAGTATACAAGTTTAGAAATCCTCTTAAAACCTTTAATGTTGGTTCATAGCCGTATGCTTTACACATCACTATGAATGTGGTCAGTTTGGTTAAACCTAGAGATGTGAACCTTGTAGTATTGCATAAACTCTAATATCAATGGGTGCAGCGGAATCCTAAGGTTAGAATGGCTAAATGCATGTGTGTACAGCCCTACGAAGCCTTGAGGAGCATCAAAAATACCCTGATTAGGTTTGGGTCACATCACTTTGTGCTCTAGTGGGATTGGGTAATCAGCTAAGTGATCATGTAACTCTTTTGCAGATAATGTACACTTTTGCTGCTTTATGATAAACTTGGAATCCATTTAAAAAAAAAACAAACTATCAGTGAGAAGGAAGGATTACCTTTTGTTTTGGAGTAATGGCGATGAAGTTTTACTGCGTGTAGAAATAGACGGAGAGAGTAAAATGAGTTAGGGTTTCAGCTACCACCTTTTTATACTCTCTCTTATCTCTTAAACACCGCACACGTGTCCCAAAAATAACTCTTATCCGGTGTAAATTTTTTAAATTTTAAATAACAAAGACTTTTGGTCTCCGGGTAAGTTGGGGAAATGTGATTCCTGTAGCGGGCAGCCGAAAAGAGTAATTAGCATTAAATGCGCTAAGTTAGGTGCATTGTTATCCTCTAACTAATGCAATTCGCAGCAAGATGATATTTTTTCGAAGCATGAAGTCGAAAGCAATGTCTCCTCGCTCATATACATCACTTTTGACTGGGGGCTTGATGATGAACCCTCCGAGTACCTCGAAGGACACTCCTCCTAGACGTGTCAAAACCCTTCTATTCGAAGGTCCAAGTTAGGATTCCAGAATATCTATAGGCGTTAAACCATTCGTTATCACGAAGGTTACCTTGAGGGAATTCGCCATTCAAAGCCCTAAGCCCTTCGAGGTATGGCTGACGAAGGAACAATGGATAGGGGAACCTCCTGACTTGGTCAAACCCACGATCTCCCTCTCTCTCTTGGCTTCCCCGTCAAGTCTGAGAACGTGGGTCACTAAGCCCTAGCGGTTACCCACAATCATGGGACGCCCCCATGATCTCCGACATTCATGCAGAAGTGCTCTTAACCCTATTTCATCCACTATAAATAGGTTGGACGGGAAATGGATTATGGTATGCTCATTTCACACTCATCTCTTTACTTACACACACTTATACAACCATAATACATACTTACTCTCACGCCGGAGGTGGTTCGCAGGGTCATACCCCTGCGTAATCACTTAACGTAGTGTTTTGTATTTCTTATTCTCAGGTGAAAGGCAAGTCTTGGCTGGAACATACACCCCTCATACCTTTGATCATCATCGAAGCCTGGTAGTGCAATCTATTGTACAATCAGTAGGCATCTAGTATTCATTTCTTAAAATTATGTAATCCTCCCTACTCACTTAATGATGTAACACATTTCCCTCAAATCTCTTGTTTCGTTCAATACAACAATGATTTGTCCACCAAGTCGTTTTATAAGTTTCAATGTTGAAGGGATGTACAAAGACTAACAATACGTCTTGCTCATATGCTTAACATCCATCTCAACTTCACATTAACTTTCCTACGTGGTCTTAATGTATTCCAAGCCTTTTGCCACCCAAAAGATTAAGATGGAGTGGCTCGCAACCCTCTGTCAGCAATTAAATTATACGATTGCTACATTCTTGGTGAAGAAATTACACACAATGAGGCTATGCATCTAACATACACCTTAGGTTGTAAAAAATTTACGTGCAAATGAAACGTAAAGAGAAGAATCAAAGTTACACAAAATATAGGCCCTAGTGGCCATCATGTAGATATTCATTCATGACTAATCTAACTAGTCCAACATGTCGTAGCCTTAATGATCAGCAAGAAAATATTGTCTTAGGCCGAAGCCTTCACCACATACATAAAAGTAAATTGTTTCATCAGGCATATTGCCTGGAAAGAGACATAAAGACATATTGTTTAAACAAGGTACATACCACCCTAAAAGATCAAATTACTACCACATGGTAGCCTTCATCATACCTTGGAATGTATTGGATCAGCAAAACCTGGGGATGGGACCTTTCGAGATGGTGTCTTCTTGGTAGGAGATGCAGGTTGAGCCTTCCTTGGCTTCTTTGCCAATAGGTCCTCAGTGGAGGTCGTTGGGTCCTTTGTCGCCTCAGCAAGGAATGGGAACTCCGCAGTGGATAAGGCATTGCCTGCATCATCGTATTCCTTCTCATGGGTTGCCCTGTAGTATGGAACACTTGCAAGATCCACCGGTTTACCTGTCTTGGCCACCTCCTCAGGAGTAGTGCATTTGCCATGAAACATGGCTGCATTCACCAACTTCCCAATCATTATGCCCAGATCATCACTGTGGTACAATTCCATAGCAATATATTGGATAACTTTGGTCACCAAATCAACCCTGTCTTTTTGAGCATTTTCAGAAGAAGATCCAACCCATCTACCTTCTACCTAAGCTTGATCTCTTGGTCAATCAGTTTTGCCCTCCCTTCTTCAAGGCCTCCACACTTGGTAGTCAGAACGAAAATTTGCTCTTTGTAGCCTATGACCTTTGCGCCTTCGAGAGATAGCCTGCTTCACTCTGCCTGGCTTTCGGTTAACTGACTCTTGAGCTTCTCCACATCTGCTCGGAGATCTTGGACCAGAGGATTTTTGTTGAAGTCTTCCATAGCATCCTAACACTTTTCCTGCATGTCTGCGTACTGCTTGACCCTAGCCTTCTCCCTGGTAATCATGACGTCCATCTCTTCCCTAGCCTTGGTGACAGCACGAAGAAGATCCCTCGTCCTAGTGTTGAGCTGATTATCCAATATGCATTGTCTTACATAGCTCTTATCATGAAGGTCGCAGAGCCCTTCCAAGGACATGTTATCCATAACCCCCTTCCAGCTAGATGGGGTCATACACTCAACGAGCAAGTGACAACCTAAGGGGGACGGAAGCTCCTTCGTATTAGGGAGTCCTGCAACATAAATAATCTTGTTAGTATAACACAATATGCAGATAATTTTTTGCAACAGGGAAGAAAACTTACCATGAATGTCATCAGTGTTGGGCCCTTCGATGGCTGGAAACACAACAGGCTTACCCTGAGCACTCTTCTGCCGGGTAGTTCGAGAGGGAGGAGTGGGCAAGATAAGCTTCCTTTTCAATGCAGACTTTGCAGCTTTCGAGTTTGTACCTTTCTTGCTTCGGACCCTGTCTTCTATACCGGAGGACCCTACGATAGCAAGTTGTTCCTCCGACGCAGGGTCATCTGAGTCTGCCACATTCTCAACTAACTGGTCTTCAACCTCCACATGATCCTTTTCTTTTGTAGGAGGAGCAGATGACACAGGCTCAATTGGTTGGGCATCAACATCATTATTGTTAACATAAACTGAAGGAGAACCATCACCGTAGCTAACTTCTTGGGGATCGTTAGGAATAAAGCTGACTTCCTTAGCACCACCAGCAACAACGAAATTTCGGAATGACATTTCTGCAAAAAGGAAGGAAACAGATAAATATCAGAAAGATAAGTTTCTATATCTTATTTTAATTGAAAATTTACCTACTTTATCCCCAACAAATAATCTCAGGATGTAACGGAGACCCCTCCGAACTTTCAACAAGGCTAGCCATAAACAATATTGGCTCTGGAAAGGTCTGGCAATCAGCTGGATGGCGAGCTAGGGGCTGATACATGGGATTCCTCCTCACAGTATAGGGCAGGGGATCGTTAAATCTCTTCTCATCAAACTGAAACTCTGGGTTTAGCAATGCAGGGTATTGTGGAGGTACAATGGTATCTTGAATGTAAAAGAATTTCCCTTTCCAATTTCTGATATTTGTAAAAGGCTTATCAATAAGAATGGGCATATCCCGTTCACCCGTTTTGGCCAATGTCAGCCAGTCTCATCCAGGGTACAGATTCACAAACCCTCTAAGCACAGTCAATGACGGTTCATACCCATACGCTTTACACATGACAATGTATGTTGTGAGCTTGGCAAGGCCAAACGGGTTAAACCTAGATATGTGTACTTCATAGTATTAAAGGAGTTCTAAAATCAGGGGATGCAATGGTATCCTTAGGTTAGTGGTGGTGAATGCATGTGTATACAAGCCTACATAATTCTTTGGAGCATCATAAATACCTTGGCTTTTGCTGGGTAACATGACCTTATATTGTTTGGGAAAGGGATAATCAGTAAGGAAAGCTTTAAGCTCTTCCCTGGTCAATGTACAACCTTGTTTCCTGATTACAAACTTTTTATTGGCAGCCATGGAACTTTTAATCAACAAAAAAGTACTGAAAACGTAGTGATACGAAGGAATACTTTACCTTTTTTGTTCGAAAGCTCGCTTAGTAGGTGTAAATCAGTTGGGAATTCGCCAGCCGAAGGCCTATGCCCTTCGGGGTCTTTTCTTGAAGGCACTAAGACAAAGGAGAACATTGACTTGGTCTTCCCCCACGTTCCCACTCTCTCCTTAGCTTTCCCGGCAAGACATAGAGAGTGGGGATGAAGCCCTAGCGGTTACCACAAATCATGGGACGCCCCCATGATCTCCGACACGTGTGCAAACACTCTCCCAGCTTATTTCTCTATCTATAAATAGGTTGGACGAGTCATTTCAATGGTATGTTCACTCAACATAGCATTTCATATAATCTACATTACTTACAACACATATCACATACTTACTCTCACACCGGAGGTGGTTCGCAGGGTCCAACCACGACACAATCACTTAACGAATTGTCTACTATTTCTTATTGAAGATTGGCTACAAGTTTGGCGCAAGCATATCACCCCTCATACCCTTCGATCACCATCGAAGGCCTGGTCGTATGAATTATTGTACAATCAATAACCAAGAAAGAGAAAGAGGCAGTCAAGGAATACTATAAGGAGTACATAGGGATGGTGAAGAAATGCTACGAGGGAGCACAGAGATCCAAGCAGGGAAGCCAAGGAAAGAAATGGTCGGGCAAAAGGAACCATTTGGTTTTGTAGGGATAAGTGTTGAAGTAGGGGATGCACTAGATGGAACTCCAAGGAAGAAAAGCAAGACTGCAAGAGACGGTGTCAAAGTGGAAGACACAACGTTACAACAACAACGATAAGGAAGCAAAAAAAAACATATCGTTTGTTTTGGTGAAGGATGCTGTGAGGGGAATCGTGGTTTGAAGACCGACAAGAAAGGAAGAAGAGCATGAAGATTCGAAGAACAAGACTTAAACAATTAGGGAGGAATTGTTGCACAGTAATTGCATAAGTCTTGTTGGATAAACTTTTTGGTTCAATATGTAACATACGAAAGCCTAGGGCTAAACTTGTTAGATCGATAGTTTATAACCGAATAGCGGTTAAAGTTAGTTAAATAACCGAATAGCGGTTATGGGTAGTTACTAGCGGTTATGGAAGTTAGTTACAAGGTAGTTATTTTCGGTTATTACCGAAACGACATGATTGTTCAAACATGTCGTTTGGAACCTTATAAATACGCGTCATATGTTCATTTGTAAAGTGTGTCTGAAAATACAATATAACAGTTTATGTTGTAAATACATATAATGAATCAATTCTTTTCATTCTTGTCATTCGATCCTGTGAATATTCTGTATAAACCTGTGCAAAAAAATGAAGCAATAACTTATAAAATTAATAACATTATAAACTTTCTCTAAAAATGTTTCTCTCTTCATAAGCTTATATAAGCCTAAAAGGCACATCGTGTTTCTAACAATCCAGTTCTTTATTTATTTTTATTTAATCAATGAACAATGTATTACAAATGCAAGAATTTCTGTGTTCAACCTTCCATATGGAGCAACTTGATCAAAGTAAAAAAATATGAATACCCACATGTTTATTGTGTATGAATGGTTGGTATTGTTTGACATTCAAGAAAAACATGACTTCATGTTACTTCTTATGAAATGTAGACTCGTAATTGGTCATAATATTTATCAATGCTGATGAGGTTTATAAGTGATGTGTAGAAGGTACTTTTTTCTCTCTTACAATCATAATTACTCATAGTTTTTGTGTGATAAAATGTATCTTCTTAACGGTAGCCCATAGATTAACATATGTATATACATTTTGAAAGCTAAGTAATGTTATCTGGCAAACAAACTTGTGAAAATATTGAAATAGTTTCAAAAAAAAAAAAAGGTCACTAAAGATTTGTATGTTGGCATGGACAAGAAACTACTCCTTTAGGGTAGTAATACAAGAGATTTATTTGTGTTGAATAACCCCCATAACTGAAGACCAATCTTAACTCGCTGTTCTTAAAGTTTCATTTAGCTAGTTAGCCATTCGTAGAAACGCAAACTTGTGAACTGTTCAAGGAAGCTCTCCCTTCAAGAACGAAGTGATGAATGCATGTGCGCGACCTGGTTGGTAACTTGGGACAGAGTGTCCAGCTCCTCTTATTGTTACAAATACTAGGTTGCTCTCGTATCCCACAGCATATCCACCAACCTGAATAAGATAAATTAAAATGTTTCTTAGTTGTGCCTTATCATAGAATTACTGGAAAAGGGATCTAATAGCAGTATTCTACCTCGCCTTGGTACATCCATGAGTACCATGATGTCTTCACTGATGTTTTAAGTCTCTTAATTGCATACCTAGTTGACGTCACTGGTATTCTCGCATCTGTATCTCCACTGCAAATAATATTTATGATTTGTATATTTAAGATGTTAATTGGCTTAGCATCCAAAAGCACACAGAAAGGCTAAACCAATGAATGAACAAACTTGCCATTATTTAGGGTCCGTTTGGTTTGTAGGTGGGTTAGGATTATAATTTGAATTTGGATTTTGATTTGATGTATGAGAAAAAAAATATATTTAAAGTTATTTTATATATTATAATATGAATTACAAAATATTAATATAAATAATGAGAGAAACGAGATGATAAAATTGTGATGAGTTGAATGTTTGTCATAAAACCAGACATACTACGCATCTTTACTTCAACCCTCAAAATTTGGGATGAAGTCCAAATCAAAATCCTACAATCTTAAACAAACAACTGATTTTCATTTTCTAACCGAAAACCCAACCTAACCCTGCAAACCAGACAGGCCCTTAAATCTTTTTACCTGTACAACCAAACGCTAATTCCACTCGCCATCAAATCCTGAATTACAGGCAACACAGTCCATTCATTGTCTTTCCAGTCAAGTATATCACTGTAGTTTTATACACCATGTATAAATAGTGAGCAAGATACATGTATGCGGTGGAGGACCCGAACCAAGAGTCATCAGGTTCATTGAAATGTACCGAAAATCCTAACCCAAAAGTTAAGGACAACGTTCATTTAAGAAAAACCGGTAAATTTGACATAATTTTACACTACGCAAGAAAAATCCATGTGGTTCCCGTGTTCTTGGATAATGATTAAAAGAATATTAAAGTTAGTAGTCTATTGGATTTTTTTCAATAAAATCTAAGTTGTCAGTTCAGTCTGTTTGTGTTGCCTCGTAACAGGTTACTCTTTATCTTCTGGTATCTTTAAGAGTATGTGTATGGTCTGCAATGTTTAAATGCAATGCAATCAATAAAAAGGTATCTTTCGCAAATAGCCTTTGTCCATTGTGTTAATACTCACTCTCATACCAACACGTGCGTGCACCCCCAAAACCCCCTTGTCCGCCCCTGCATGTGTGAAGAGTTTACCTGCAAGATTTCCATTCCATCTCTTTCACATGAAGTGACTTTTGCACAGCAGGAGTATTCAAGTATCTGCTCATATAGTTTTCGGAGCATGGATCAAATCCTGACTGTTCCAATAATGTTAATTACATGTGAATGGTTTTCTACAGATACGTCTATATAGATTAAAACTTACCGAAGGCGTGCTAACTTTTCCTTGTTCGCATAAGGGAGCATAGATATCATAGATGAAAATGTTGCTTTTAGAAATTTCTGCCTGCTTTACATAGTATTCACACAGACTCGCCCGGTAAGGTTCCTGAAAGCAGTTGGAAACCATTCCTTTATGGATTTCATCAGAAATGATACCATGTGTGTGTAAATACTCATATTTTGCTATGGATTGTGTTTCGCCATCCACATATGCATTTCCCATCTGTAATATATTAACATGAAGTCATGGACATAAGTATTGAGTAATTGTTTAAAAAATGGTAACAGTATCTATAATACCCTTCACATTTAAAACTAAAACTTGGTAATAGTTTCAGACTTACAGCAATTCCTTTGAGGTTAATGGGAGTTTGGTTACCGTTCTTGTTGTTTTGAAGAATTAATTTAGAAAGTTGAGGTATGTAATGCCCTGCATAGCTTTGTCCCGCGATATAAAAATCTCTTGGTTTGTATTCCGGAAACCTTTCTAGCCAATTCACTAAAAAAGTAAATGAATCATTTGCTGTTCTTGCGTCCCCGGTTACATAATCTGAAGAAGTGTTTGAATATGAAAATCCAACTCCAGGCGGGGATTCCAAAAAAAGGACATTTGAAACTGCCAAAGTGATGATAAACCATTATATAAGTACTTTTTTTAGCTTTCCTTAGGTTGCTTGAGTTAAATATTTGCCTCATATCTATTTTAATACCATTGTTCCATGCATATATATTACGTGAAAGGGATTTTCCATCCGCATTGACTCGAAATGGTCCAAGTTCGGTCATGGCTCCAAACATGGAAGAGCAGCCAGGCCCTGTAACGATTTGTTACCATTAACTTCTAAATTTGAATGCAAAAATAAATAAATGAAAAATATCTACCTCCATTGAGCCACAATAGAAGAGGATTAGTCGAAGAGTTGATCGGTGACTCTGTTAGATAGTAAAAGAGCGCTTTACCATGGTTGGGGTCAATAGTCACATACCCTGCGTACTGGTCAAAGTCCGTTCCGGCTGGCTGACATGGCAACTCTGATATTTTGTCTGCATCCTTCAACCCATCTTGTGGACCCACATAGACCGGTGAGTATGAATGCTCGTCTGTTATATCTTTATTGCTCACATGATCCATTTCTAATCTTTTAAGACGTTTAAATTTTAAAAACCTATCGAGCATATCGTATTCATTTCCACTAGAGCATTGCACAGAAACTAGCAGACTAGAATGAATCAACAAAAGTAATGCAATCGTCATTGTTCGTAGCCAAGCTATGTGATGTTTAATGATAAATAGAAGCCTTTATATATGTATATAAAGAATTCGTATGGACTTATGGGAAGTAACCATATCTATTCGTGTTGCATGTGAGAAAAAGTTTGTTCAAGATAAGTATATATAAGAAAAAGTTGGTTCAAACATTTTAGTAGTTTGTTATTTAGATATACTAGTTTTGGGATTAACAGTAACGTATTCTATTAGAAATTTAACATACTCGTATATGCGTTTTCACAACTAGGTAATGAGTCGCTATAGCTAACGTTTAATACTTGCTTTTTTAGACAGCCTAACGATTTGGAACCTCATATCGTTCGACAAGTATGATTAGTTAGAAAAGTTCCAACAACACTACTTGGATTCTTCTTATTGTAAACACTTAGCAGACATAAAACGGCAAAATGCGAAAAAAAATAAAACGACCTTTTCATTTTCTGTTATGTTGTATAGTCATTTTTATTTTTTTCAATTGTATACACAAAACACTTTCGAATTGTCCATATAATTGTGTGCATCTTATTACTATTTTACTCACTCTCTTTGATAGAGTGTTTGAAAAATGAAATAGTAAAATAGTCACAAAATATACATAATACATGAAATTCAAAAGTATGATGCATACCATAGAAAAAAAAATAAAGATGATTACATGACAAAATAAAAAATGAAAAGTTAGTTAATTTTCGCGTGTTTTACCCGACATAAAACGACACAAGATGGTAACATGCAACAACTTGATAATCAATCTTGATCACACTATGTGACAACAACTAGTTGGGGATTATGGATATATAACTAATATCGGCAAATAAATGCATATCTCCTTGAATCGAGTCCATGCCTTTTGAAAAAAGAAAAATAAAAACTATCTGAGCTAGAGGATACAATCCTGAGTATTGTACACAGACGACAATTTGATCACACACTGTAAGAGTGTACGGTTGTAAATTTGAAATATTTACCTTCTAAATTAAGGGATGGTTTTCCATATATCCAACCTAAATAATAAAATAACATATCAATGCAAGAAATTAGGGTTGTGGAGACATTTGTTATTTGTTTTCTAAAGACAACATTTGTGGTTGCCATAAGTCAACAAAATTACAAAAATTTTGCTTTTACAAATTTTTGTTTTGTTTTGTTTTTTTTGAAAAGCAAGGCGAAATTATTAAAAAGGCGAAATTATTAAAAAGAGGAACACCTTCAAATCAAGGGGAACTATAAAACTACAAAACTTTCAAGCAGGAAGAAAATGAAAACAAAGCAAATCCACAACAATGTGGATGAGAATACAAATGAGCCATTACAAACACCTGAAAAAGACCGAGACCTCAACTAGCAGTAAACCTCTTGAGGGGCCAAAACCCACCTATTCCAATCAAGCTGAAGATTCCTGCAGTGATTCGAAAACCAAAGAAGAGAAACCTGTTGAACATGAGGAAAATGTCTTCAATTAGAACTCTATTTTTGGTTTCCTCTGAGGCATGAGTTACCCGATTCCTCCAATTCCAGATAGACTACATCAACGCATAAAAAACTGCTTGGATAGCCTTTTTGAGCAACTTGGAGCCATCCGGGACAAAGGAACCAAAAATGATATCTTTGATAGAAAGATGCTGAGGAGCCGCCACCTTCCACCAATCCCAGCACCTTAACCAAAGGCGCTTAACAACAACACAATCGCAGAAAATGTAATCGATAGACTCATCAACATTGTTGCAAAGCGGGCATCTCGATGTGGTAATGTCGATCCCCTTTGATGCAAGGCAGAAATATGTAGGAAGCTTGTTGTTTGCCCCCTCCATATACAAACATTTACTTTGATATGGACCAGATTGTTCCAGGTATGATTGTGACCTAAGGCAAACCGATCAAGAAGTTTATTATCAACAAGCTTACTAAGATGATTAATGGAGAATTGACTGTTAGTCGCGAAGGACCACTGTCATCGATCATTGCTGCAATCTATAAGAGAGATGGTACTAAGACGATTTGATAACTCTGTTAAATAATTAACAGTTCTTCCCTAGGATCTGATCCCCAACACCAGTTTCCAAACCAAGAGCCATTGTGTATGTTAGGTTCCCATTTATGTAAAACAAGCATCAATATGAAGAAATGAGGAAAGAAAGAATCGGATGAACACACACACACTTATGCGTATAAATGTGAAGAAAGTTTATGCATAGAATAAATGTGAAAGTGAACAGCCAACCTTCTAAAGAAGGTTTAGAAGGCTATTTATAGGAGAGGGAGCTAGGGAAACACTCCTAGTCCCATCCTTTCCTTATTGGATATGGGCCAAGGCTTATGGGCTTTCTACATAAGGCTTGCCTTTAATACTAACATAAAAGCCTATTTAAGCTAACTATTACATATTAATTACAAACACTTGTAATCTAGTCTAGGAGTGATTCCAACAATCTCCACCTAAGTGTTGGTGATTAATGATTTGAGTGATAACGTTGTAGGTGCTGATGTAATAGTAGCTTTCAAGTCTTCTGACATTCTTCTTTCTTGTAAGAAGAAGTGTCTTGATTCCAACAATCTCCCCAGTGTAGGGATCTTATTTACTTTGAAGTTTTTCAGCTTTGACATCTTCATTATCTTTGTTCTTTGTGATGGTAGTGATAGTATGTTGTGGTTATCTGCATCAGGTCCGATTCGTTGCTCCAGTGTCTCCACGTCTTTCTCCAACATACTCACACACTCTTTAACGTTGTATTTCATTACTGATGCAGTTCTCTTAGTCTTTAAACTTTGTAGATTCTTTTGGCTTTGACGTAGAATCATTCTGACTTTGTGTTGCTTTTTTAGAGAACTTGAATTAGTGTTGATGTTGGTATGAGCATGTGGAGAATTTGCACGATCTTTTCCACCCGTGAGCATCCATAAGAAGAAAACAAAAAACATGGGTTAGAGATAATCCAGCGCTTACAAGTTTGAACTTCGAGTGTGTTAACAGCATAGTGTGAAAACACGTCTCTAATTCTCACTAAGGCTGTTCCTGAACTAGAGTCCCACAAGTGAGATAACGCGATGTACTGAAGTACACCTACAGTTCAGGTGAGTCGCTGAGGTACACCGAAGCATCACCCCACGACTGTAGACCGTTTGAGACACACTAAGTGTAACCCACAAGGAGTTACCGAAGCGACCTGCTGTCAGGAATGTTTGATGTTGACCCTGGCAGGAGTTTCCATTCAATCACTGAGGATCACAGTTGTGAACCCCTCATAAATGTTCTCGACAGATTGCTAAGATCTGTGAAGGACTCGATAATGTATCACTTGTGTTCTTATTGTTGAACGACAAGCGATGAATTGTCAAGTGTACCTAAGAGATATTTTGATGAATCTCGTGGCTCTAGACTCAATAGTGCGCTTTGGTTTTCCTGAGCGGAGACTAGGGAGATGGTCTCCTTCTTCAATACCAGCAATCTCTAAGAGAAAGCCGATAGTTAATGTAGGGTTCCCTGTGAGAATGAAACAAGCTTCTGTTGAGAGAAACTTGAGTGGCTAAGAAGGTTTAGTGCATGCATCACTGGGTCCATGACGACTTTGATCTTCAATACCGGTGTCATCAAGTGACAGCCAGTAGCATATGAATTGAACCCGGTGTCTGCCCTAAGTTGAATAGTCTGGAGGGCTATTTCTTTTCACCCTTTTCTTTACTTTTCTTTTTAATTCTTCAACTCCTTCTTTCTCCGATTCTCATTTTCTCCTTTTTATAATCATACCTAAGGACTTCTAATTCTAACTATTGGTGGTGTCCTTGGGTAGATCCCTCCGGCTCTGGCGGATCATAGGACGGTTATTCCTAACCTTAGTCACCTTATAAGTCCATGACTAACCTATGTTGCCATAAAACCATTATCATGAATATCTCTCAAAGTGGTCATGAGTAAAAGCATTTTGTACCACTGTAAGAGTTTAGAATTTTGCAAAAATACTCCCCCTCCACACGTGCTTAAGTATTTTGACAGAAATCTGCACGGTGAGAGAAGAGCGTGCACTTTTGAATTGATCAACTCAAGATAGACAATCCCCCTCGAGACACGGTTACGTTGCATAGTTAAAGAGTTACATTGTCAGCTTTTAGGTGACAACTAGCTTTAATAACTACCTTGAAGGTGTGGACAAACCTCGAAAGGTTGTCAAACCCGTCAAAGTTCATGTCTACCAAGAGTTTCTCGAATGGTACATTCTACTATGACAAGTCCTTTGCGAGACACGTTTACATTACTAGCGAACTAGCTTGAAATTATTACCCGTCCCGGACACGTCTTTTCGAGTTACTAACATTTAAGATCTCGTCAATTCATTGGTTAAGTCTTTTTAGCACAGATCCATTAGCAATTCACAACCTATTTCTTATCACATAATTTTTCTCCCCCTCAAAAATGGCATATTAATGTTGTTTTTGGCGAAATTTTGATATCGAATATGTCCATTTCGAGTTTTGTGGGAAGATTACCACGAAGAAAAATTTTGTGAACAAAGTTTTTAGAAAATACTCCGCCTCAACAAGTGATATTAACTTTTGAGGTTTTGAAAATCATAAGGGGAAGTACTTGTCCTTTTGAGCAAAACTTTGAAAAATGAAAGTTTTGATAGTTTTACTCAAAGTAAGAAGCTTTCGCTCCTTTTATAAAGATTGTGGCACTGAAGCGTACCACAGGGTCCTTTCATTACAAGAACGGGTTGTACACTGTTATGTGTGCACAAGCCATAGTCATATATAAATCACACATCCAGATAATTATAAGAGAAGCAGAACAAGGGGTACCAGGTGTCTCAGGTATTCCAGCAATAACTCCGAGAATGCGTTCTGGATGTTGATAGCCATTGAGAGATATGCTTGGACGACCACCAATGAAACTTTCCAATGTTCTGATCTGATCCCGCCTGAACAACCTTTCATCAATCCGCGTGATGATCTTCTTAACATCCCTTTTGTCCCTTGAATTCCATCTCTTCGGTGACCCAATGACATCATGTATCTCCTTTAAACGATAAGCTAAACCATCCTGACTTTCTTCGATGTGTGATCCCCAAACTTGTGTAGCTCTTTGCACGCCATGAAGCAATGGTGGTGTAGTTCACTTCTGTAGACTACCCCAAATGGTTTCTTGATAAGGGTGTACTGAGCAAGTTGGTTTATATCAGGAAGTTCGAGCTGTGGTTTTGTGAGATTAATACGCTTCTGGTATGATTCCACGGCAAGTTGAATATGTTCTACACGTTCTTGGATCACGATGCTTCTGATGAATATTAACAATGACTTGATGTACTCGCGTTGGATAGTAGTAGAGAATTGTCGCATTCGTCCTTGTACCTTCGCAAGATACATATCTTCAATGTCGTTTAGTGACAATCTCGGAAAATCCGCTTCACATAAGTCATATTCCTCTTCGTTTTGTCGTTTGACCACAATCTTCTTAAGGAATGTGTAGTCCCACTTCGACGATAGGGTAACATATTGAATTGCAATGATCCGTTTATCACTGAACACTTCCTTTTTCGACTTTTGAACCTGACAGATTTTGTAGAATATTCTTCGTCGTTCTGGCCAATGATGAATCCCATAAAGTGCATCAAGGTCATACTTTTCCACTTTGTCTGAGAACATGTGTGTGGCATCTTCTTCGATGGCTATGCTGTTGGAGTATATTGCTGCCGGGAAAGGGAGTGTGAGTGATGTAGCGTATTTCTTGGAGACATCGCTACCGTGTAGAAGAAACTCTAAGTCTTTGTTGAAGAAATAGCGGAATGGAATCTTGGGTTGATTCGGTCGGCCAATTGTAGGTAGAGGTCTGGTCCAGTCAGTGTAGTGTGGGGCTTTGTCTGGTCAGGTGAAGTCAATTTTAGCTTTAGGGTTGAGCCAATCGATGTTGTTAGACATGGCCCATGCAATGTTGTCGAGATGATATTCGACTTCAATTGCACTGTCTGAGCTGTCTTTAAGAAGTTGAAATGCATCATTCTTGATTCGCTTCAACTCTGCCTTAGTCGTCTTCTTCACTCTGAACTTTTCTTGTATAAGCATCACATGCTCCATTGTGCGACCATCTACCATTTCTTGACCTTCTGGTAATGAGGGGGTGGCATCAACAAGTCTAGAAAACCAGTCATATTCTTTGGTTGTGTCTTCATCTAGCCATGAGAGAACATCGGTCTTCTTCTTCTTTTTCTTTGGCTTTGATGATGATTATGGTTTCTTTGTTGTGGCAGAAGAGGTGGGTTGTTATTGGGGCTCAGGAATATCTTCATTGTCACCACCAGTGTATTCGAAATGATCACCGGTTTTCTTTGTTTGGGGTGGTAACTCAGAGTCCTGAGGTTTCTCAGTAGGAGTAGAACGTGGAGGAGATCTTGTTCGGGTGGAGGTCATTTGGGGTGGTGGTGGCATAGAGGATGATTCGCCAGCTTTCTTTAGATGTTTTGGTGCATAATCCTTGTCATTATCATCGTCATCTTTTGGTCGTTTAGGTTGACCTGCTGACTCTTTGCATGAAGATTTGAGTTGATATTCTAGAAGGGCCTCAAAAAGTTTAGCTTCATATGAAGCAAAGGTTGCAGACCGTTTAGACATATGTATCACCAATTTCAAGATCAACTTAGCTTCAAATAGATCAGGTGAGTTGGCCAGTGTATGTTTAACCAATACGACGATATTTGGAGTAAGTTTTCTGGCAAACATATCCCTGGTCACTCCAGGAACAGTGTCGAGAAGGAACTTATGAGTATATTCCCTAATGGTCTTGTTCATTTCACCATGTATATTGTTAGGTCACCATGTTTGTAACACAAGCATCAATAGAAGAAATAGAGAAGAGAGATCAGATGAACAAACATACACACACACACGTATGAATATTAGAAGAGTTATGCGTAGAGTGCAAGTGAATGAATTGAACAACCAACCCTCAAGTGAGGGTTTACAAGCATTATTTATAGGAAGGAACTAGGGCAACATGCAAGTTCCCTTCCTTTCCTTTATGGGCTTGGGCCAAGGCTCACGGGCTTTCTACATAAGCCTTGGCATGATTACTAACATAAAAGCCATATTAAGCTAACTATTACATATTAATTACTAACACTTGAAATCTAGTTTAGGAGTGATTCCAACAATCTCCCCCTAAGTGTTAGTGATTCATGATATAAACGTTGAAGGTGCTGATGTAATAGTAGCTTTGACGTCTTCTGACATTATTCTTTCTTGTAAGAAGAATTGCCTCAATTCGAACAATCTCCCCAGTGTAGAGAAATTGTTTCCTTTGAAAAGTTTTGCTTCGACGTCATCATTTTCTTTGTTATGTGATATTTGTTCTTTGTGATGGTAGTGATAGTATGTTGTTGTTGTCTGCATCAGGTCTGCTTCGTTGCTCCAGTGTCTCCACGTCTTTCTCAAGCGTGCTCACACGCTCTTTGACGTTGGATTACAGTACTGATGTAGTTCTCTTAGTCTTTAAACTTTGTAGATTCTTTGACTTGACGAAGAATAATTCTGACTTTGTGTTGCCTTTTGAGAGAACTTCCATTAGTGATGTTGTTGGTATGAGCATGTGAAGAATCTGCACTATCTGTCCGCTCCAGAGCTTCCATAAGAAGAAAACATAAAAATGGTTAGTGATAAGCGGATTCCAGCACTTACAAGTTTGAACTTCGAGAGTGTTAACATCATAGTGTGAAAACACAACTCTGATTCTCACAATGGCTGTTCCTGAACTGGAGTCCCATAAGTGAGATAACGCGATGTACCGAAGCACACCTACACTTCAGATGAGTCGCTGAGGTACACCGAAGCATCACCTCACGACTATAGACCGTTTGAGACACACTAAGCGTAATCCACTGGGAGTTACCGAAGTGACCTGCTGTCAGGGCTGTTTGATGTTGACCCTGGAAGGAGTTTCCATTCAATCACTGAGGATCACATATGTGAACCTCTCATAAATGTTCTCGACAGATTGCTAAGATCTGTGAAGGACACGATAATATATCACTTGCGTTCTTATTGTTGAACGACAAGCGATGAATTGTCAAGTGTATCTAAGAGATCTTTTGATGAATCTCATGGCTCTAGACTCAATAGTGCGCTTTGGTTTTCCTGAGCAGAGACTAGGGAGAGGGTCTCCTTTTTCAATACCAGTAATCTCTAAAAGAAAGCCGATAGTTTACGTAGGGTTCCCTGTGAGAATGAAACAAGCCTCTGTTGAGAGAAACTTGAGTGGCTAAGAAGGTTTAGTGTATGCGTCACTGGGTCCATGACGACTTTAATCTTCAATACCGGTGTCATCAAGTAACAACCAATAGCATATGAATTGAACCCGGTGTCTGCTCTAAGTTGAATAATCTGGATGGCTATTTCTTTTCACCCTTTTCTTTGCTTTTCTTTTTAATTCTTCAACTCCTTCTTTCTCCGATTCTCATTTTCTCCTTTTTATAATCATACCTAAGGACTTCTAATTCTAACTATTAGTAGTGTCCTTGGGTAGATCCCTCTGGCTCTGGCGGATCATAGGACGGTTATTCCTAACCTTAGTCACCTTATAACTCCATTGCCATAAAACCGATTTCTTCAAAATTTCTCAAAGTGTTTATCAATAAGAAACATTTTGAAACACTTCGAGAGTTTTATTTTGCAGAAATACTCCCCCTCCACACATGCTTAAGTGTTTTGACAGAAATTTGCATAGTGAGAGAAGAGCGCACACTTTTTGAATTGATCGACTCAAGATAGACAATTCCCTGCGAGACACGGTTACGTTGCATAGTTAAAGAGTTACATTGTCAGCTTTTAGGTGACAACTAGCTCTAATAACTACCTTGAAGGTGTGGACAAACCTCGAAAGGTTGTCAAACCCGTCAAAGTTCATGTCTATCAAGAGCTTCTCGAATAGGTACAATTTACTTGGATAAGTCTTGGAAGACAAATCTTTTCAATGTATGACTGTTCATATCCCGTCAATTAATAGGTTGAAGTCTGTTCACACGAGGATTCAATAGCAATTCATAACATATTTCTTATCACATAATTTTTCTCCCCCTAAAAAATGGCATATAAATGTGATTTTTGACGAAATTTTGATATCGAATATGACCATTTCGAGTTTTGTGGGAAGATTATCATGAAGAACAATTTGTGAACAAAGTTTTTAATCAAATACTCCCCTCAACAAGTGATATAAACTTTTGAGGTTTTGAAATCATAAGGGGAAGTACTTGTTCTTTTGAGCAAAACCTTTTAAAAGTGAAAGGTTTGATAATTTTTACTCAAAAGTAAGAAGCTTTCGCTCCTTTTATAAGGATTGTGGCACTAAAGCGTACCACAGGGTCCTTTGATTACAAGAACGGGTTGTACACTGTGATGTGTGCACAAGCCATAGTCATTACATAATCACACATCCAAATCAATATTGAAAATGAAACAGTTTAAGGGGTACCAGGAGATTCAGGTAGTCCAGCAATAACTCCAGGAATGCGAACTGGGCGTTGATAGCCTGTGAGAGAAATCCTGGGACGACCACCTACGAAGCTCTCCAAAGTTCTGAACTGGTCCCTTCTGTACAACCTTTCATCGATGCGAGTGATGATCCTCTTAACATCCCTTTTCTCCTTCGAATTCCATCTCTTCTTTGACCCAATGTCTTCATGTATCTCCTTTAACCGATAAGCTAACCCATCCCTGACTTTCTTCAGTGTATGATCCCCAAACTTATGAAGCTCGTTACACGCCATCAAGCAGTTGCGGTGTAGTTCACTGCGGTAGACTACGCTAAAAGGTTTGCTGATGAGAGTGTATTGAGGAAGGTGGTTGATGTCAGAAAGGTCTAGCTGAGGTTTGGTGAGGTTGACACGTGTCTGATACGATTCCACGACAATTTGCAAGTCTTCTACACGTTCCTGGATCACTATACTTCTGATGAAGATGAGCACGGACTTGATGTATTCACGTTGGATTTCGGTCGATAATTGTCTCATTCTTCCCTGTACTTTGGCAAGATACAGATCTTCAATGTTGTTGAGAGACAAATTCTGAAAGTCCGCTTCATAGAAAACATAGTCCTCTTCGTCTTGTCTCTTGACTATGATTGTCTTGAGAAATGTGTAGTCCCATTTAGACGCAAGAGTTACATGCTTAACAACAACGATCCCTTTATCACTAAACACTTCATGTGTAGACGTTTGAACCTGGCAGCTTTTGTAGAAGATTCTTCGGCGTTCAGGCCAATGGTGAATCCCATACATCGCGTCAATGTCATACTTCTCCACACTGTTAGTAAACATGTGAGAATCCTTTTCTTCGATGGCTATGCAGTTGGAATATATTGCTGTCGGGAACAGAAGTGTCAGTGATGTAGCGTATTTCTTTGACAGATCGCTACCATGTAGAAGAAATTCCAGGTCTTTGTTGAAGAAGTAGCGAAATGGAATCTTTGGTTGATCTGGTTGGCCAATCGTTGGGAGAGGTCTGGTCCAGTCGGTGTAATATGGAGCCTTGTCTTTTCTGGTGAAGTCATTGTTTGCTTCAGTGTTGAGCCAATCAATGTTGTTAGACATGGCTCGTGCTATGTTTTCAAGATGATATTCAACTTCAATAGCACTTTTTGAGCTGTCTTTGAGCAGTTAAAAAGCTTCATTATTGATGCGTTTTAACTCTGACTTAGTCATCTTCTTCACCCGAAACTTTTCTTGAAGAAATTTAGCATGCTCCAATGTTCGACCTTCTACCATATCTTGACCTTCAGGTAGGGAGGGAGTAGCATCAACAAGTGTAGAAAACCAGTCATATTCGGTGTCATCTTCGTCTAGCTATGAGACGACATCAGCCTTAGTCGTCTTCTTCTTCTTCTTTGGCCTAGATGAGGATGCTGGTTTCTTTGCTGTGTCGGGAGAGGTGGGTTGTTGTTGGGGCTCAGGGACTTCCTCATCGTCACCACGAGTGTATTCGAAATGATCACCGGTTTTCTCTGGCTGGGGTGGTAACTCAGAGTCTTGAGGTTTGTCAGCAGAAGAGCGTGGAGGAGATTATTGTTGAGATGGAGTCCTTTGGGGTGGTGGTGGCATGGAGGAGCCAGACTTCTTTGGACGTTTAGGCTCCTTATCCTTATCCTTATCCTTATCGTCATCGTCTCTTGGACGTTTAGGCCTTTCAGCTTCTTCTCTGTATGCTGATTTGAGTTGGTATTCCAGCAATGCATCAAAAAAATTTACCTTCGTAAGAAGTAAATGCTGTAGATCGTTTAGACATTTGAGTTACCAGCCTGGAAACCAATTCAGCATCGGAGAACACTATAGGATCAGTTGGGTTGATTGTTACGGTCATAGGTGTTGATCTTATAGTTTGCTTGGCCAAATGCATCAGATTCGGATAGAGTTGTCTGTTGAACATCTCTCTTGTCACGCCAGGAACGGTGTGGAGAAGGAACTTGTGAGTATATCCCTTAAGCATCTCGTTCATTTCCCCTTGAAGATCATGATTCATGAACTTCTGGACATACTTCCTTTCAATAGACATCTTGTCTATCTCGTCATGTAGAAGATTGATGCTGTCAGCTAGTTGATTCAACTTCTTGTTGGTCACGGATTTCTTCCTGACCTGCTTGACAGCTTTGACAATCTTGGTTTTAGCCCGGGATATCCAAGAGTCAGTTGGTTTCTTCACAGATTTAGATGTGGATCTGGTTGTGCCTTTGGATGGTAGAGGTGAAGAGTGAGAGCAAGAGTCTGATGATAATGAGACATGAGGAGACTCAGGGTCTTTTGGCGGCTCAGAAGTTTCTTCTTTGGAGCGAGCTGGGCTGTCAAGAAGAAAATCATCATAATAAACTTCGTCATCTTGTCCAGACTTAGCCATTTCCTCAGCCTTAATCCTGGCTTCTTCATCTGCTTTAGCTTGAGCTGCAGCCTCTTCATCAGCTTTTTCTTTCTCAGACTTCTCCTTTTCTGGTTCCTCAAATTCGTAATTGATGGAATCCTCTATCTGCCTTTGTTGTTGTTCGTGGGTGGTGGTACCAGTTCCCTTATCGAGTTGATTAACCGCATCGGAAACTGGTGTAGCTTGAGTTCCACCACTTGACCCTCCGGGGCCATGAGTTTGAGCCAGTACGAATGCATCAGCAAGATGTTTGAGTCTGAGGTTCTTCAACTTCTTTTGATAGTCTTTCTCTTCATCAAATGGTTCTTATTCCGAGCTTTCCTTTTCATGCTCAAACACTGGAGTTTTCCCTTTTCCTTTATCAACTTTTGGACTGGGAGGTTTTGCTACTGTTTGAGTGTCATCGGTGGGAGTTTTAGAGTAGATGACCTCTTCATATGATTCAGTATCCTCTGAACTTTCATCCACTAGCTTTTGTTGCGGTTCATGTTTGGGAATTGGGATGGCTTCTTGAGATGGAATTTTCCTTTTGAGAGTATGTGACCTTTTAGGAAACTTCATTTGACTCTCAGTGCTTGTAACACTTCCTGCACTGCCTCTCCTCGTTTTCCTACTAGGTGTACCAGAGGACTTTTCATCAAGGAAACCTACTTTGCCTTCATCAACTGCTACCAGATATCTTTTGTACGAATACAATTTTTTGATGTCTTCAGAAAGAAGATGATCTGGCAACACTGCACCTTGTTTCTTTGTTGTCGATTCCTTAAATCTGACAGTGAGTGTGGGCTCATACAACGCGGAGTGTTGTTTGGGGTCATTGAGTCTCAAGGGAATATCAGGATTATACCCTAAAGCTCTCTGGATCAACAGTTTGGTGTATCTGATATACGGGATTTTGGTGCCAAGCTTTTTAAGGTAAGTCATCATGTCGTCCCATATCAGAGCTTCAACTTCAATGTGTTTCATGTTGACCAATGCCCAAAATATCTGTAGTTCCATGAACTTGGGATGCTCATGACTACTCTCACGTCTGGAAACGGATTTTGTAATCATGATGTAGAGGGTTCTCCAAGGCTAGGGTATGTTCTTTAGATCAACAGATGAGTGCTTTGTGATGACCCCGATAGCTTCATCATAGCCGATGTCGACCATGAACTTAAGAACGACATCTTCTGTTGGAGTGGCATTGTATTCAGTAGGTTCGATGACGGGAACAAGAAGAATCGCCCTCAAATGTGCTGGTGTGATGGTGACTTGTTTGTGGTTGAGCGTCATCGTCACAGCATTTTGACCTTTGATCTTTCGCATTGTATGCCAGAATTGGTGAATGTAGATCTCCGGCACTGTAGCAGAGTTGGTGAGCATGTTCTGATAGGGGTGAGTCTTCAGAATATCCACCGCTATTTGACATGAAGATTCAGAACAATAGAAGCTATCAAAATCAACTTTGAGGTTATTCTTTTCGATCTTCATTGGATAACCATGAGGGAAGACATCTTCAATAGTGAGAACGTTTGGTGCTTCCACATTATGCATTTGAGCGTCCATGTCGTGATCTGAAAGATATTTAGCCAAAAGAACCAACATATCGAAAGACATTACGTTAGTCAACAGTTGATTTTATTGTCTATTTATTGAATGTGATATGTCGATGATTGTTACGAGTCCAATGTTACTTGTTAGTCCAATAGTTCAAAGATGTCGTGATAGGTTTCGTTAGTTGGTTAACTTTGAGTTTTAAAGTCCAGGTTTTCACTTATTTTCACAACTTATTAAACATTCAAGCTTATTAGTGACATTAATGGTTTCGTGGCGTTATGATTTATTTATTTACAAGTTTGCACGTGTAACAATTCATAATTAAGGTTAAAACTAGGCTAAGGTGTAGATTTTGCAAGCTTATGCGTAAACAGGAGTGGTATACGCATAAGCATAAGCTTATGCGTAGGTTCTTGACTTACGCGTAGGAAATATTACGCGTAGGAAAAGAGGGCTTTATGCGTAAAGGTTACGCGTAAGCGTATATGGAACCTTACGCGTAAGGCTTACTCGTAAGAGTGAACCTTATGCGTAGAGGTTACTGTTTACGTATATCCTTCACAGGATACGCGTAGTCCCCATTGTAGAAACTTACGCGTAAAGGTTACGCGTAAGATTTCTCTTACGCATAACATTCTACGTGTAAGATGATCCTTATGCGTAGATGTTCAAGTAACCTTGATTATAAATTAATCACGCGTAGAAACCTGAAATAAATTCATCATGACATCAATATTAACACATACATTCAATCCTTATCAGTTTTAAACATGAATACTCAATCAAATAGTTACGCTTAGAGTTTCTTATGTGTAAAACTTAAACCCTAAAAGTTCAAGAATTACGACTAAGATATTTAGCCATAGGAAATACACCAAAATTTTTCTGGGATGTCTAGGAAGCCTTTTTGTCACAATTCTCAAATTCCGGTCATTTCTTAAATTAAATATGCATCATGTTAGTTCATTCATGACATTGCATTTCACATTTAACGCGTGAATTTTATATTAAATAAACGTTATCGCGTGAGTTATTATTTTAAATATTTAATCCGTTACTTTCAAAAATGATTCCGACATATTTTTATACTTACATTTAGTTGTAAAAACTATATTTTGAGTTTAACTAGTGTTTTGAATTTATTTGGTATATAAATCGTTAAAGTTATATTATTACGACGTTTTTCTTAAAAATTTCACGATAATTATTTTATCACTCAAATTTCACAAGGAATGTATTTTTACAATTTTTATTATCTCATTACATTCTATTTTGATCTATTAAAAACCTACTTGTACCAAAAAGTTTCCATTTACCTTACAAGTTACATTTTTCTACAAATATACTTACACTTTCCTACAAATTATTCAAGTAAATGTTATACACAACATTTAAAAAAAAATATATATATATATTTTACCAAATCCCTCCCCCTTGGCCGACCAAGGGGAGGGTGGTAATAAATGTTGGCATGACTTCTTTGATTGTTAAGATTTTTACTCAATACATAAGTCTTACACTTCATTATTTTACCTCATTCATGTATCTCATTCACTCTATTATTATCAAGTGTTAGAAAAACATTTCTTCTCTCTTTGTTGCTTCATCAAAACCGGCCATCATAAGGGTTCTCCAAGGGATCAAAAATTTTGCTAGCTCTAGTGTTTTAACAATCTAGATAACATTCTTTATAAGGTTTTGAAATAAAAACCAAGAGTGTTTAGGATTAACCTTGGTTCTTTGCACCTCATCATAGTACTTGTAAGCATGTTTCTTTCATTTTTCATGTTTCCTTATCATCTCATATCCATCTCTTCATTTTTGGAGCAAGCATGCATGAATTGTGTTGTTTATACCATTTTTCCATTGATTTTAGAGTTATATATATATATATGGTCATCCTATAATTATCCCCTTGATATATGTTGGTCTTGATGATGATTAGGAACCCATGACACCCTAAGAAGGTGTATGGTAGGATTAGATTAGTTTTGGAGTTGATTTGAAGGGATTAGAATAGGTTTGGTACGAGAAAAACTATTTTCGATAAGTATAAAATGTGTTCTGTCCTTGTTTTGATTTTCTGGAAAATCCGACAGTAGGCACGAAATTTTGGCCTTGATATTTAGAAAATATACTTTAAAACGAATCCGTGGCCGCTTGAACGGATAAAAACGGAGTTATAACGAAGAATTATGAATTTTTCAAGTTTGACGACGAAATATATAATTTTCTGAAATTTCAGCATACTATTTTCTTTTGTACGAGTCAAAAACGAGCCTTAAGCTTTACAAATTATTTCGACTTATCAAAAATATATTACTATACTTTGATACGAAGCTAAGGACGTATTATACGTAGAAAACGGATTTGAAACGACAAAGATATGCATGTCTTCATAAAATTTCCGTAACTATTATTTTCTGAAAAACTATATTATTTTTACGATACAAGTGTTACGGTAGCTGAAACGACCATGTTGGAGGCTGTTTTTAACTATGATGTGAAACTTTTTGGAACGAAATGTCTTCTAATAAAATTAAGATCACCGAGCATATTTTTCAAAACGACAAGCCGTTTGTATAGCGGAGTTGTAGTAAATTATTTATGGATGTTTAAACTTGGCCGAAACTCACTTTTTACACAACAATTAGACAAAATCACCATCTTTAACCCTTATTATCTTTATGTTCGAGACCTTTATGACGAAAACTCCTGAACTGAAACTTCTAGATTTCGATACAAACTTTCCAAAACAGTCGAGTTCGTTTTCTAACGATCGACGTACACCATTTTACGACTAGTTTTTCGGAGCCATTTTTATCACTTTCATGAAAATTCCGACGACATTGTTTTACGACGAAAAGTGAAAATTTCACCATAAATCATTATAAAACCATTGTAGGATGACATTTTGACGTAAATACTTGTAAAGTCATTTTTGAAGGGTCAAGACGTCAAAAGAGTATTTTTCGACGATAAGTAATATTTTCAAAACTCGCAAATGGTATAAATAACATACGAAATGCATTCATAACATTACATTGCAACTCATTGCATATCATATCATTCATAATAGGTCAGTTTCGGGATTCACGCAACATTTCGGTGTAACCACTTTTGTCATCGCATCTACTCATCAAGTGAGTAATCACATCCTCTTTTTACCGTTTTACTATATTTTGGGGCTGAATGCATGAACCATAATTGAATTAAATTGATTCTTACTTTTGTGAACTCTTTTGACTAGAACTTGTGAACTCGAATCAAATCCTTGAATTTAATTACGAATTTATGACTTATTTGAACTTAATGAACCGTACGTGTTATGACCTTGTCCCAAAGTCTCCCATGTTCGGAGCATCACTATAAAGTCTCCCTTGTTCGGAGCATCACTATAAAGACTCCTATGTTCGGAGTATATCTTTGGGAAGAGGCACCCAGTATATCTTTGGGAAGAGGCACCCAGTATATCTTTGGGAAGAGGCACCCAGTATATCTTTGGGAAGAGGCACCCAACATAACTTTGGGTAGTGTCACCCAGCATAATTTGGTTTCATCAGGAGTATCCCTGAATTATTATATTCGTGGTACTATATTGTGAACTATTATGACCGCTTATACTTGTCTACTTCATACGCTATATTTTGTGCAATGGGTTGTGAATACACAGGTTGCAAGTTTTGTATGGGCGGAACTTGGAACTGAGTGGATTTACAATGCCTTTGCTTTGTGGTCTATTTTTCGTTGACCGAAAGCTTTGAATATTTCTTACGAGTTTTCTTATTTTGTTAAACATGTTTACTCACCAACTATTTTCATAGTTGACCCGTTTTTTTTTTCTCTCATGCATTTCAGGTGATCGTTAGTAAGCTTTTTCTACCAGGTCTTGCATAATGAAGTTTTCACTTGTCACTACAAATCATTATGTAATAGAACGCAATATTTTGGGAACTAAACTTGTAATATATTTGCCGATGACGGCTAAACTAGTATTGTAATGGTGTACTCTTTCTTTTAAATTTTAATGTTGGTATGTTCTATTATCTTGTGCTTATGTTCCCTTCCGTTACACCTCGTGTTTCCGCCTCCGGCGAGGGTGTGACAGATTGGTATCAGAGCCAAAGGTTATAGAGAATGCCAATTTTTTAAAAAAATAAAAATCACAGCTATAACCGAAATTTTTTTTATTAAACATTGAACATCATCCGAGTCATCTAGTCCTATCGTTGCATCGTTAATCATAAATTATACATAGCCTGATCAACTATGTCTAATTTATGAAGAACCATGCAATGATAAGAGTAGTAGTTTTAAATCATGTTTAGTCGAGTCTTTTGAGTCTGGTCACCTGAAGTTGCATTGGTCGGGTGGGTATGCATAGCATGTTTTTACGTTCACGTCTACATTACCGTACCTTGTTCATATCTTCTCTTTTCCATCTTTCGACTTGTTAGACATAGCATGTCTCTGTTCCTGTCACATTTCGAACATTATAACACATTACCACCGTTCTGCACCTCATCTGACTTCGTTCGAATGTCGTTTACTCAACCCGATGTTTTGGTCCTCTGTAGGATCATGGCTGCAAGAAACACACGCTCAGGAGGCAACAACAACGGCAACCCAAAGAACAATGACAATCCAGACAACAACGCTGCTGGAATAGCGGATCTACTCACCCAAATTATAACACATCTCGATGCTAGACGAACCAACAACGGAGAAGGTACTTCAAACGCTGGTCAAGGATGCAGCTACAAAACTTTCATGACATGTAAGCCAATGGAATTTCATGGTACTGAGGGTGCCATTGGACTGCTAACCTGGTTCGAGAATGTTGAGTCGAAGCTTAGTATCACGAAATGTGCTGAAGGAAACAAGGTTGAGTTCTCTGCTGGTCTACTACAGGGTCGAGCATTGACCTGGTGGAACAACCAACTACAGACTAGAGGAAGAGGGGCTGCAAATGCGTTATCTTGGGAAGCATTTAAGAAACTACTAACTGATGAGTACTGCAGAAAAGATGAAGTGCAGAAACTGGAAGAAGAATTTTGGAACCACTTGATGGTAGGAGTAGAGATCGACAAGTACACGATCCGTTTCCACGAGTTAACTAGGATGGTTCCTCACATGGTTTCCACTGTGGAGAAGTTGATTGACCGATATATATGGGGATTGATACCAGAAATTAGGAGGGATGTCACTTCGTCGAAACCAACCACTCTGCAAGCCGCTGTGAGTATGGCGTATCGCTTGATAAATGATGTGATCAGGTCTGGAGAACTAACAAAAGCAAACGACAATGGACGAAAGCGACACGAGGATCACCAGGGAAACCGAGACCAGAATCAGCAAAACAAGAGGCAGCGAATAACCCAGAACTATGGGGCGATCACTCAGGAGCGCAAAGGATATACAGGTCCACATCCTTTGTGTACTCGATGTAATTATCATCACACAGGAGACTGCCGAAGGTGCGACAAATGTGGACAGACGGGCCACTTCGCGCGAAATTGCTCAAACAGAACTGGGAATCAAGGACAGAGAAAAGCATGTTACGAGTGTGGAAGTCTAGATCACCTTCGCAATACCTGTCCAAAGCTGAAAAGAACTCCCAATCAAGGAGGTAATCGTCCAAACCTGGCGTTGGCAATAGAAGGCCCACAAGATCAGAACATTGAAATTCCTCCCGCACGTGGTCGAGCATTCTATCTGGGCACCGAGGAAGCCCGCAACGCGTAACGGGTACATTCTTTTGATCAACCACTTTATTTCTGTACAACATGATTTTTGAGTGCATAACTTCCTTCCGATTCATATCACGTTCACGACATTGATTAATTTGAGACCTATTGATATCGACCTTAGTTGTTATATATTTTGTTGATTTGATTTGATTTGAGTAAGCAAATCCAATATCGAGCGAATCTTTCAAAAGACTTCATTCAAGGATGTTGAATCCTATCTTTCTAACAACTTGTTTCCTAGCTTGATCTAGTGACAGTTCTTGTTTGATGAGTTGCGAAAATCAAGCTAAGAGACAAGTTTACTCAAGTCGGTTTAGTTTAATCTCATGACAGTTCTTGTTTGATGAGTTGTGAGATTAAATTAAAATCGACTACCTAAAGGTCTTTTGAGAGCTACGTTCGATATTGGGCAAGTTTACCCTATCCAATCTAATCACGGGCACGTACTTAGTTGAATGGGGAACCTGTACGCATGGGCATTGACATGGTCATTTAGACTATTCGTACGAGCATGAACTTTTAGAACTCTTGTCGAGGTTCGGACCATAGTATCGTTAATCGAATCACGAGGACGTGATTCCGCTGACATGGGAAGAATGTCACAATTCTCAAATTCCGGTCATTTCTTAAATTAAATATGCATCATGTTAGTTCATTCATGACATTGCATTTCACATTTAACGCGTGAATTTTATATTAAATAAACGTTATCGCGTGAGTTATTATTTTAAATATTTAATCCGTTACTTTCAAAAATGATCCCGACATATTTTTATACTTACATTTAGTTGTAAAAACTATATTTTGAGTTTAACTAGTGTTTTGAATTTATTTGGTATATAAATCGTTAAAGTTATATTATTACGACGTTTTTCTTAAAAATTTCACGATAATTATTTTATCACTCAAATTTCACAAGGAATGTATTTTTACAATTTTTATTATCTCATTACATTCTATTTTGATCTATTAAAAACCTACTTGTACCAAAAAGTTTCCATTTACCTTACAAGTTACATTTTTCTACAAATATACTTACACTTTCCTACAAATTATTCAAGTAAATGTTATACACAACATTTAAAAAAAAATATATATATATATATTTTACCAAATCCCTCCCCCTTGGCCGACCAAGGGGAGGGTGGTAATAAATGTTGGCATGACTTCTTTGATTGTTAAGATTTTTACTCAATACATAAGTCTTACACTTCATTATTTTACCTCATTCATGTATCTCATTCACTCTATTATTATCAAGTGTTAGAAAAACATTTCTTCTCTCTTTGTTGCTTCATCAAAACCGGCCATCATAAGGGTTCTCCAAGGGATCAAAAATTTTGCTAGCTCTAGTGTTTTAACAATCTAGATAACATTCTTTATAAGGTTTTGAAATAAAAACCAAGAGTGTTTAGGATTAACCTTGGTTCTTTGCACCTCATCATAGTACTTGTAAGCATGTTTCTTTCATTTTTCATGTTTCCTTATCATCTCATATCCATCTCTTCATTTTTGGAGCAAGCATGCATGAATTGTGTTGTTTATACCATTTTTCCATTGATTTTAGAGTTATATATATATATATGGTCATCCTATAATTATCCCCTTGATATATGTTGGTCTTGATGATGATTAGGAACCCATGACACCCTAAGAAGGTGTATGGTAGGATTAGATTAGTTTTGGAGTTGATTTGAAGGGATTAGAATAGGTTTGGTACGAGAAAAACTATTTTCGATAAGTATAAAATGTGTTCTGTCCTTGTTTTGATTTTCTGGAAAATCCGACAGTAGGCACGAAATTTTGGCCTTGATATTTAGAAAATATACTTTAAAACGAATCCGTGGCCGCTTGAACGGATAAAAACGGAGTTATAACGAAGAATTATGAATTTTTCAAGTTTGACGACGAAATATATAATTTTCTGAAATTTCAGCATACTATTTTCTTTTGTACGAGTCAAAAACGAGCCTTAAGCTTTACAAATTATTTCGACTTATCAAAAATATATTACTATACTTTGATACGAAGCTAAGGACGTATTATACGTAGAAAACGGATTTGAAACGACAAAGATATGCATGTTTTCATAAAATTTCCGTAACTATTATTTTCTGAAAAACTATTATTTTTACGATACAAGTGTTACGGTAGCTGAAACGACCATGTTGGAGGCTGTTTTTAACTATGATGTGAAACTTTTTGGAACGAAATGTCTTCTAATAAAATTAAGATCACCGAGCATATTTTTCAAAACGACAAGCCGTTTGTATAGCGGAGTTGTAGTAAATTATTTATGGATGTTTAAACTTGGCCGAAACTCACTTTTTACACAACAATTAGACAAAATCACCATCTTTAACCCTTATTATCTTTATGTTCGAGACCTTTATGACGAAAACTCCTGAACTGAAACTTCTAGATTTCGATACAAACTTTCCAAAACAGTTGAGTTCGTTTTCTAACGATCGACGTACACCATTTTACGACTAGTTTTTCGGAGCCATTTTTATCACTTTCATGAAAATTCCGACGACATTGTTTTACGACGAAAAGTGAAAATTTCACCATAAATCATTATAAAACCATTGTAGGATGATATTTTGACGTAAATACTTGTAAAGTCATTTTTGAAGGGTCAAGACGTCAAAAGAGTATTTTTTGACGATAAGTAATATTTTCAAAACTCGCAAATGGTATAAATAACATACGAAATGCATGCATAACATTACATTGCAACTCATTGCATATCATATCATTCATAATAGGTCAGTTTCGGGATTCACGCAACATTTCGGTGTAACCACTTTTGTCATCGCATCTACTCATCAAGTGAGTAATCAGATCCCCTTTTTACCGTTTTACTATATTTTGGGGCTGAATGCATGAACCATAATTGAATTAAATTGATTCTTACTTTTGTGAACTCTTTTGACTAGAACTTGTGAACTCGAATCAAATCCTTGAATTTAATTACGAATTTATGACTTATTTGAACTTAATGAACCGTACGTGTTATGACCTTGTCCCAAAGTCTCCCATGTTCGGAGCATCACTATAAAGTCTCCCTTGTTCGGAGCATCACTATAAAGACTCCTATGTTCGGAGTATATCTTTGGGAAGAGGCACCCAGTATATCTTTGGGAAGAGGCACCCAGTATATCTTTGGGAAGAGGCACCCAACATAACTTTGGGTAGTGTCACCCAGCATAATTTGGTTTCATCAGGAGTATCCCTGAATTATTATATTCGTGGTACTATATTGTGAACTATTATGACCGCTTATACTTGTCTACTTCATACGCTATATTTTGTGCAATGGGTTGTGAATACACAGGTTGCAAGTTTTGTATGGGCGGAACTTGGAACTGAGTGGATTTACAATTCCTTTGCTTTGTGGTCTATTTTTCGTTGACCGAAAGCTTTGAATATTTCTTACGAGTTTTCTTATTTTGTTAAACATGTTTACTCACCAACTATTTTCATAGTTGACCCGTTTTTTTTTCTCTCATGCATTTCAGGTGATCGTTAGTAAGCTTTTTCTACCAGGTCTTGCATAATGAAGTTTTCACTTGTCACTACAAATCATTATGTAATAAAACGCAATATTTTGGGAACTAAACTTGTAATATATTTGCCGATGACGGCTAAACTAGTATTGTAATGGTGTACTCTTTCTTTTAAATTTTAATGTTGGTATGTTCTATTATCTTGTGCTTATGTTCCCTTCCGTTACACCTCGTGTTTCCGCCTCCGGCGAGGGTGTGACACTGTTGAGTTGTATTATCCAAGTTTTAACACAAATGGACTTGTGAATAAAAAGTACCTAATTCTTAAGAGCATAAATCCTAAATTTCAGTTTTATCACAATTGATGTTTCTAGGTATGACCTAAGCCTTGATACTATCAATTAATCATGTAAATAACATCTTTCAAGCAACTAATTAACCAGAAACATTCACACATGAAAATACCCAATTCACGCATAAACCCTAGTTTTCAAAAATCATTCAATTCGTGTTTCTAGGTGAGTTTTGGTGATAAAAATGGTATCATAGAGATAATACAAACTTTCTGACACTACCATTTCAACCACAAACACTCACACTTGATTAGGTGTTCATGCGCTTATGCGTAGAACACCAAATCCATCCTAGGTTAAGATTTAACAGTTAGTTTTTAAAACGACTCAAAACCAATGTTTAAAATCTTGTTAAAAACACATAAACACTTACAAAATGAAGATCAAGTACACGGATTTGTGGAATGAATTTTATGCGTAGGATTGGGTAGTTGGGAAGTAAATGAGGTAAAGTAAATGGTATTTCGAAAAGTTTTATTAAAAAATACTTTGAGTATTTAACACTTTCAGTCCCTCAACCTTTATAATTTACACCCAATGTCCATAACTTCCATTTTTGTTACCAAACGAAAGATTTTTGGAAAGAAACATGACGACACTCCCCCTTGACTTAAGAAATATTTAAATTTTATAAATTTTAGTCTGAGGAGTGTCAGTAAACCATAAATGCGACCACCATTAATAAAGAAACAACCGGGATGAGGTAACATGCAAGTACAAGGTTTTATGAAACAAAAACATATTTGCTTTCTCCTCCTCAACACTTGATCGAAAAAATACTGAATTTTGAAAGATAGAGTGTTGACGGAAGATTTGCACTTGCCATGTTGAAAGAAATATAGATAGAAGAATATTTTTGTTGTTTTATCAGATTTTATAATTTTGTATTTTGTTTTTGAAAAATATTTACAAAAGAGGTTTTGGTGTTTGACTGGTTTTAAGAATGTTTTAAGAGTTCATCCAGTTCCTCTGGAGTTAAACACCTCATACCAATCCGGTGTCAATTGTCGCAGTACATCCAGAAGCTAAGGCTTTGGTGAGAAGATCTGTCAATTGGTATTCAGTACCCACAAAGTATAATTCAACAGTACCCTCTTCCACGTGCTCCTTGATGAAATGATATCGAAGATCGATGTGCTTTGATTTTGAATGTTGAATAGAGTTGCACGAGATCGCAATAGCACTCTGATTGTCGCAGTACATCGGGATTCTGTCAAATACGTAACCATAGTCTTTGAGTTATGTTCTCATCCAAATGACTTGAGCACAACACACTGACATGGCTACATATTCTGCTTCGGTTGATGAAAGCGATGTACAATCCTGCTTCCTCGATTGCCATGACACCAGTTTATCACCAAGAAATTGTAAGGCTCCTGAAGTACTTTTTCGTAAGTCTAAGCATCCTACGTGATCAGCGTCTGAAAAAGCTATTAGTTCAAAGCTAGAATCCTTCTGATACCAGATCCCCAAGTTAATGGTTCCCTTGATGTATCGGAGGATTCTTTTAGCCTCTGAGAGGTGAGTTTCAGTTGGTCTCGACTGATAACGGGAGCAAAGATATACGGCAAACACAATATCAGGCCTGCTAGCTGTTAGATACATGAGAGACCCAATGATACTACGGTATTTGGTAGGGTCCACCAATTTCCCATGTAAATCAGCATCTAGCTTCTTTGTATGAGCCATTGGTGTGGCATAAGAGTCACAATTTTGCATTCCAAATTTGTTAAGAAGTTCATGGGCATATTTGGACTGACTCAAGAAAATACAACGGGGTGATTGATGAACTTGCATTCCGAGAAAGAATGTGAGTTCACCCATCATTGACATTTCAAAATGTTTTGTCATTAGTTTTGCAAAAGCATTTGAGTATTATAAATGTGTTGACCCAAAAATGATGTCATCCACATAGATTTGAACGATTAAGATGTGAGCCCCATGATATTGTATGAAAAGTGTAGGATCAACCGAACCTTTGGTGAATTTATTTGCAATGAGGAAGGATGATAACTTATCGTACCACGCCCTTGGAGCTTGTTTGAGACCGTATAGAGCTTTGTTCAGTTTGTAGACGTGATTCGGGAACTCTGGATGATAACTTATCGTACCACGCCCTTGGAGCTTGTTTGAGACCGTATAGAGCTTCCTTCTGGCTGGCTGACATAGACTGTTTCTTTCAGTTGACCATTCAGAAAAGCAGTTTTGACATCCATCTAAAAGACCGTTATATTCATATGAGCCGCGAACGCCAGAAATATCCGAACAGTCTCAAGACGAGCAACCAGAGCGAATGATTCTTCAAAATCAATACCCTCTTCCCGTCTATAACCCTTAGCCACCAGACATGAATTATTTCTGATTACGTTCCCTTCATCATCCAATTTGTTTTTCCAAATCCATTTGAGACCAATGACGTACACCCCTGTTGGTCTTTCAACCATTTCCCATACTTCAAGACGTTTAAACTGATTGAGTTCTTCCTACATGGATTCAATCCAGTTGTCTTTGGTCATTGCGTCTTTAATGTTTTTAGGTTCAGATTGGCAGACAGTGACTGCATAAATGCAATGTTCACCATCTGTGTGAAGACGTTGTCTAGTTATGACTGGTTGATTCGGGTTACCAATAATATTCTCAAGAGGATGGTCTTTTGTCCAACGATGTATAGAGGGTTGATGTTGGTATACATTGTGCAGATTTGGAGGATTTAAATGGTTTGTAGATGATTCCGCAACATCAGGTGCAGCAGTTTCATTAGCAAACGGGTTAAAGAACGCATTTGGATCAAAATCTGCAGGTGGGGGTACTTCATTGTTTAGAACATCATCAGCTGGTTCAGCGTTGGAAGCAGTTTGTTCAACTGTTGTTGTAGAGTCAACTGGTGGTGCTTCTTCAACAGTAGTTGTTGTTGCAGGTGTATCCGGTATTGGAATATGACCAGGTTGAGCAGCGGAAACATTGGATACACCTGGAGCACGTTCATCAATATCATCACTAAACAGAGGAGCAAATAGCTTTTCCATTTATTGATGAGTAAGCTGGGGGCTTAGATCAGCTGATGATGGGGTTTGGGGGAAGTTTAAACGGTTGTGACCGGGTTCCAACTTGTTATGCTCATAAGCCATCTCTGTAAGCTCTTCAAAATTTGCATGAATCATTTCCATAACTTTCTTTGTACGACGATTCCAGATCCGGAAACCCTTAGAATTTTCCGAATATCCTATAAAGACTCCAATGTCAGCTTTGGCTTTGAGCTTACCAAAGTCATCATGTTAGGAATTAGAAATTCCCGGTATTAAAGAGTCGGTCACCTCAAGTATATGTAATCGTTAGAAAGCTCGTAGTCGTAGTTCCTTTTAGTTAAGTAGTATTTAGTTAAGTAACACCGTGGAGGACGGACGGGTCTTTACCCACTGTATGCCTGATCCACAGCCCAATGTGTGGCGTTTTATGTAAGACTATAAATACTCTCTACCTCCCAAGGTAGAGAGTTGGAGCTCATAATAATATCTTTCACTTTCTCTCACTAAGTTCCCTAAACCTCTAACTTTCTCTCTCTAGAATTCCATCTATATGCTACTTTGTGTTATGGTTTGATGTGTATGTGAAAAGTTATATCTTACAATTGGTATCAAGAGCCATGGTTAGATCATATCTTGCACATCTTTGGATTTCTAGTGGTTTTTAGGTGGTTTTTGAGTTTGAAAAAGTTTAGTGGTTTTTTGCATCATTTGGTTGATTTCTTGTGTTAAAGTTTGAATTTTGTTAGTACTTTCATGTTTAGAATCATCACAAGTGTTTAGGTTTTCATTTGGTTAGCTTGAATCATCTTGGTTGGGTTGTTTTTGGATTGAAAAGTGATGTTTATATGGTTTTTCTTGCTAGCGACTTAGCTCACGGTTTATTTTTCTTCATAGCGACTTGCTTTACAAAATTGTAGCGAGTTACAGTTTTAAACCTAGCGAGTTAGATCTAGCGAGTTAAAGTACAAGTAGTGGACTCTACACTACGAGTAGCGACTTGGTGGTAGCGACTTGGTCTGTAGCGAGTTGCTCTTTAGCGGCTTGTATCTCTAGCGACTTGTGTAGCGAATTGCTGCCAAAATTTGGCTAGCGACTTGGTCAGTAGCGAGTTACTACTTAGCGACTTGCTTTTTGTCTAGCGACTTGGGACTCTAGCGACTTAGGGGTGTAGCGAATTAAGGGTTAGCGACTTAGTGCATTAACTTCTAGCGACTTAGTGCATTATCTTCTAGCGATTTAGTGGTTTATCTTCTAGCGACTTGAGTGATTGTTTACGGTTTTCTCTTGATTTAGTAAAATCCCGTGAAAGAATCTATTTCCCGGTTTAATCATAGAGTTATAAAATCCCGTATAATCTGTTAACATGTCTACCAACGTCCCTACTGTCATCTCCACTGTTGCCGAGGATGTACAAGCAGCTGGCTCAGATACTCGTCCCCCCATGCTTGACAGAACTGACTACGATTCTTGGGCTCAACGAATCAGATTGTATTGCCTTGGAAAGGAAAATGGTGTCAACATTCTCAAATCCATTGATGAAGGACCATATCGAGTTGAGACAACTAGAGACATACTTGATACTAATGAAGATGGTACTCCTGTCTACGGAATGGACAGACCTAAGATGTATGATGAGCTTGATGATAAGGATAAAAAGAGATTTGATGCAGATATCAGGGCTTCAAACATTGTTCTTCAAGGTCTTCCTAAAGACATCTACAAGCTGATCAATCATAACACTGATGCTAAGGCAGTTTGGGATAATGTTAAGATGCTTCTCTCAGGATCAGAGTTGACTATGGAAGACAGAGAATCCCAACTCTATGACGAATTTGAGCACTTCAAGATGAAACCAGATGAGAATGTCTATGAGTACTATGTGAGATTTCATAAGTTAGTTAATGACATGAGGAACATCAGAATGACTATGCCTAACATTCAGTTGAACTCAAAATTTGTGAACAACATGAATCCCGAATGGCACAAGTTTGTTACCGCTGTGAAGCTCACTAAAGGATTGAAGAATACAAACTATGAGCAACTCTATGCCTTCCTCCTTCAGAATGAGAGACATGCTATGTTTGAGAAATTAATTCTCAATCAGTTCAAAACCATCCAGGGAGAGACAAGCTCGTCTAATGACTCTACAGCCTTCTACTCAAACATCGGAATCACAACCAAAGCATCACAAGTCATACCCTTGGGTAATGGTAATCACAAACTCATTCCTGATCCTATGTACAAACAAGCTGATGCTGATGCTCACGTGGGTAGCTTCATTAATCAACTAGCTCTTCTCATTAGTCAAAACATGAATACTCTCCCACAAACCAACAACAACCTCAGAACTGCATCTAACCCACACAATCAAGCCACTGTTAAAGATGGAAGGATCGTGGTGCAACCAGATCAGGAAAGACAGTATGATCAGGGACGAGGTGGAGCTGGGAGAGGTTATGTTGGCAACCAGAATCGAGGAAGGAATGGTAACCAAGGTCAAGCTAAGCCCATCAAATGTTATAACTGTGGTGGTGAGGGGCACATTGCAAGGAACTGCACATCTCCAAAGCGTCCACAGAATGCTGATTACTTCAGAGATAAAATGCTGCTGGCACAAGCTCAGGACAATGGTGCTGCTTTGAATGAAGAGGAATTGCTGTTTCTTGCTGAGGGCAATGCCAAGACCTATGATGCTGATGTGGATGAGCAGCCTATTCAGGAGATAGGTCACAATCATCAGAATGCCTTTCAAGTCGCTGACTGTGATGCATACGACTCTGATGTGGATGATGGACCTACGGCACACACAATTTTTATGGCTAGCATTTCTCCAATGGTTTCTCCCAAGGTCTCTTCTTCACCACTAGCTGGGCCATCCCATGACAAGCTAATCTCAGAGGTATTAAAACTATACGATGATGCTGATGTGCAACAGATGCATGACAAAGTACAATCAACTGAAACTATTGAATCAAATATTGAAAATATGGGTAATATCGATATTGTCCCATATGATCAATATGTGAAACAAAGTGAAAATGAAGTTGTACCAAGTGATGCATCTTCTGCAGTCAATAATGACTATGTTTTTGATGAATACACTGCATGTGCCCCTGATGATTCCGTAATTTCTGAACTAAATGCCTATAAAGAACGTGTTGCTATTTATGAACAACGTGCTAAGTTTGAGTTGACCACTCGTGAGCAGGAAATGGATGACCAAGTGAGTACAGTAATTAGAAAAAGTAAGTTTAGAGAAGAAGTATTGAAACAAGAATTAAATTCCTTGCAAGAAAAACTTTCTAAAACAGCTAAACAAAAACAAGAACTTCAAGAAAATGTGAAAATGCTTAAGCAAGAATTTAATGCAAAGGAATCAAAACTCTTGAGAGATTTTTCTAATCTGAAAACTTTGAAAAACAAACTTGAAAACAAGTTGTACATACAAGGAAACACCATTCAGACTGCTCACATGGTCACTAAACATCGAGTCCTAAGTGATAAGCATAGCATTCCCCTTGTTGAGGAACCAAATCCAGAAGTAATTAAAAAGGCTAGAAATGCTCATAAGGTGCTTTATGATGGTAATGAAATCCTTAAGCCTAGGAAGAACCCTAGTTGCGTTGAGTGCACTGAGGAAGATAAGAAATCAAATGAAATCACTAGGGAAAAGATGAATAAGAAACAAAATGATCCCAAATGCAAAGAGAAAAACATAATTATCACTCCTCATGATTACAAGAAGGAAAACTGGATTTCCTTAAACAAGTTTAAGCCTCAGACATTGTTGACTCCCGAACAAGTCTTCTGGAAAAAGGATTTAGATAAGCAAAAAGCGGAAAATATTGTTGAAACTAACCCTCCCCTTTGGAAAATGCCTAGAGCGACTGTGTATCCTCCTAATACACCAATGCATCTTGTACCTAGAACAATTGCCACTAAAAGCAAGACATTAATTAGCCAATACGTTATATTTCAACTATTTGTTGATTTTGAGAAAACTTGCAAGAAAAGGATCACACCCACTGGTATAACTGAAGGAGAAAGGGGTTTTGAACAAATGAAAGAATGCTATTTAACTGAGGTCATGCCCTTCTTTAAACTTCTAAAAGATCACTTTGAGAGTCTTAAAAAGGGGATAGAAAATGATATTAAGGGAATGGAAAAGGAATTTGATGCAATGGTTGTTGAAGTTAGTGACTATGAGCGTGCACTAAAATATAATGAGATTGAGAGAAAGAACCTGCATACATTAAATGAGAATCTTATTACTGAATGTGTTGCTCAAGATGTGTTTTTCACTGCCTCAAATTGCTCTATTAATTTCATGAATTATCTGTGGCCCTGAAAGTCTCCCATGATCGTGTCATTGAGCTTGAAAAAACTAATTCTAAACTAAATGAGACAATTGAACTGGATGATCACGACAATTTCGTTAAACATTTTTCTAAACTAGAAGTTGAGCATTTTAATTTACAACTAAAATATCAACATCTTAAAGAAAATGTCAAAACTTCAAATGTCAAGACATCTTCAGATGCTCCAGAGTTTGATGCAGTTTTTCAAATTAACAAACGTGATGAACAGATTCAAGCTCAGTGCAACACGATCAGAAAGTTGAAAGCCCAAATCTCACAATTAAAGGGTCAAATGAACAATATGACAGGCTCCCAAATGCCTCCTCCTTTAGATTCTCAGAACTCTCAAACGTTTCATCTTCAAAACCTAGTAAATGCTTTACAAAAGGAAAACGAAAGTTTTTTTGAAAAAAATGAAAAGGTTAAACGTCATTTCAATGAGTTGTTTGAATCAATTAAAGTCACTCGTAACAAAAACAACGAACAAATAGCTTCATTGCAAAAGGAAACTGAGAATCTGAAGAGTCAGGTAAAAGGGAAAATGCCAATGATCAATGGGGAGAATGTTGTATCAAAGGTTCACTCTGGTAATAAATTTGCTTTATCTGTGACATATGTCCCCCCTCATCTAAGAAACAACAAACTTGCCATTCAAACATATTTCTCATCCCTTAAGGATTGTCTAGAATGTCTGCGTGAGATTGTTGAAGAAGATAAGCTAGAGAAACCTCATGATAATGCAATTGGACATGCATGCTTATATGCCAAACGATCCCAAGAAATCTTAGAATGCTTGATCACAATATGCCCAAAGTCATTAGGTGAGAGAGTTAATCCTTTGATTCCATGCTCGATGCCTAATGCTAAGTATGATATGCACTCGATTCCCAATGTTTTGAATGTGAACCGTAGTGTGCCGTTAAGGGGTTCAGATTCTAGATCTGTCAATGCTAAGAAAGAGAACTCAAGTGTGCCTTCTAGGAGTACAAATCTCAGTACCTCTAGTTTTAAGAATGTGAACCGTAGTGCACTTGCATGTAGTTCAGATCCCAGCACATCTAAACAGGTGGTGCAAAGAGAAGTAAAACAAACTAATGTTCCCATTCCCTCTACAGGAGTAATCAGTGACATTAAAGGGAGCAGGTCAAAGTCTCAAGACAATACAAGGAATGATAGGACCTCGCAAGCTAAGAATGTGCACTTGAAAAGAGTAGAAGAACAATCTAGGAACTTTAAGTTTGAATCGAATAAAACGAATCGTGTTGATTCTAGTATTAGCCATAGGCGTACTGTAATTAATTCGAATTCTGATACTATTTGCAAACCTTGTACTGATGTCTGCTTGAATTCTGTTTCTAAACATGAATGTGGTGTTAATGTTCTGCCTAATGATGTTAATTGTCCAGTTCATATTGTTAATGCTAAAATTCATGCTAAGAAGGCTAAAAGGCAAAAACGAAAGAAAGTTAGAAAACAGTGGAAACCCACAGGAAGAACATTCAGTAAAATAGGCTTCTATTGGATACCTGTTGGCCTTAAGACTAATCAGATAATGCCCACTAGAAAATGGATGCCTACTGGTAGAACTATTCCTTTAAGAAGTGATCATACTGAGAACAGGGCTAATACAGACACTAGTAATGCATCTATTCACAATGATTCCATTGCCTCACTTTCTGATATGAATGCTTCTATTTCTGATGTGGGTGGTCCAACCATTGTAACTAACCAAATGGAACCCATTCTTGCATGGGGATCCCAATTATCCAGTTATCCATTCTTGTCTGTGTTCAACTGCAGATCGTTCAAATCGTTCTGTGGTACCTGGACTCAGGCTGTTCCAAGCATATGACTGGAGACCGGTCGCGGCTCATGAACTTCGTGAGCAAATTCATCGGGACTGTTAGATTTGGTAATGATCATTTCGGTGCTATTATGGGTTATGGAGATTATGTTGTTGGTGATAGTGTCATCTCTAGAGTGTATTATGTGGAAGGTTTAGGTCATAATCTGTTCTCTGTTGGTCAATTCTGTGATTCTGATCTAGAAGTAGCCTTTAGAAAACATACCTGCTTTGTTAGAGATCTTAATGGTAAGGAACTGTTAAAAGGAACTCGTGGCTCAAATCTTTACACCATCTCTATCGATGACATGATGAGGGCCTCTCCAATCTGCTTGTTATCAAAGGCTTCAAAAACAAAGTCATGGTTATGGCATCGTCGTCTCAATCACTTGAACTTCGGCACCATCAACGATCTTTCCAGAAAAGACTTAGTTGTAGGTTTACCTAGACTAAAGTATGAAAAGGATCATCTTTGTTCAGCATGTCAATTGGGGAAAAGCAAGAAGTATGCCCATAAACCCAAACCTACTAACTCTATCACATAAGTTCTTCATATGATTCATATGGATTTATGTGGACCTATGAGGGTGCAGAATATCTTTGGGAAGAAATATGTGTTAGTTGTGGTTGATGATTTCTCTAGATTCACCTGGGTCAAGTTCTTAAGGACAAAGGATGAAACTCCTGATATCATCATCAAACTCATCAAACAGCTGCAGGTTCGACTAAACAAAACTGTCAGAATTATCAGAACAGACAATGGAACTGAGTTTGTCAACAAACAACTTAGTGAATTCTATGAAAGCATTGGAATCAGCCATCAAAGAAGTGTTCCACGAACCCCTCAACAGAACGGTGTAGTTGAAAGACGAAATCGTACTCTTGTTGAAGCCGCTAGAACAATGCTGATCTACTCAAAGGTTCCAATGTTTCTCTGGGCTGAAGCAATTGCCACTGCCTGCTACACACAAAATTGTTCCCTGATTCACACTATTCATGGAAAAACTCCATATGAACTTGTCCACAACAGAAAACCTAATCTATCTTTCCTTCGTGTGTTTGGTGCCTTGTGCTATCCAACTAATGAGGGTCAAGACTTGGGCAAACTCAGGGCTAAAGCTGACATTGGAGTATTTATAGGATATGCACCAAACAAAAAGGGATACCGAATCTACAACAAAAGAACCCGAAATATCATGGAAACAATTCACGTTACGTTTGATGAGCTGACCGGTAAAATGGCTCCTGGACACTCCAGCTCAGGACCCGGAATTCAAAACAGTCCCATTGGTTCATCCCTTGTTCCAAACTCCTCTAAAGAAACTCCATATGTACCTCCATCTGAAGATGATGTAAAGAAATTGTTTGATCCTATGTTTGATGAACTGTATGATTCAATTACTAATGAGGTGATGATTCCCACAACAGAGGATGCTCATATTCCAGTGAATGAAGTCAATCCCTCAGTCTCAATATCTTTAAGTCAAGAAGCACCCGCTGCTGATCCTTCAGTCTCATCAACAAATCATCATTCTTCAAATGTACATCATGGAAATGTTTCTGGCATCAATGATGAAGTTAATCCCTTTGCGACTCCTGAAGATGCTCCATTTGAAAACATATTTGCTACTCCTGAATCATCATCAGATCCATCTTCTTCAGGAGACATCGACTCAGCTACCTCAGTTCCTCAACAACTGCCACATGAACACCTCAGAAAATGGACTCATGATCACCCCTTAGACAACATCATTGGAAATCCCTCTCGTCCTGTATCAACACGGAAACAACTCGCAACCGATGCCTTATGGTGCTTCTTCAACTCCGTACTATCTAAGATCGAACCAAAAGATGTTAAAACTGCCATGAATGAAGATAGCTGGTTCAATGCCATGCAAGATGAAATTCATGAGTTTGATCGTCTTGATGTATGGGAGTTAGTACCTGCTCCAGACTGTGCTATGATTATAGCTCTCAAATGGATCTTCAAAGTAAAACTTGATGAGCATGGTGATGTGTTGAAGAACAAGGCTCGATTGGTTGCTAAAGGATATCGTCAAGAGGAGGGTATAGACTTTGAAGAATCTTTTGCTCCAGTTGCTCGAATCGAGGCAATCAGAATCTTTCTGGCTAATGCGGCTAGTAAGAACATGGTAGTTTATCAGATGGATGTAAAGACGGCATTTCTGAATGGAGATCTTAAAGAAGTCGTCTACGTCAGCCAACCTGAAGGATTTGTGAATCAAGAGCATCCTACTCACGTTTATCGTTTGAAGAAGGCTCTTTATGGTTTAAAGCAAGCTCCAAGGGCATGGTATGATACACTGTCAAAGTTTCTTCTATCAACCGGATTCATCAAAGGAGCAGTTGATCCTACATTGTTCACCAGGAAGTCAGGCAAACATTTAATTCATGTTCAAATTTATGTTGATGATATTATTTTTGCCTCGACAGACCCAATGGAATGTGATCGTTTTTCAAATGAAATGAGTTCAAAGTTTCAAATGTCAATGATGGGACAAATGTCATTTTTCTTGGGATTACAAATTTCACAAAGTCCCGGAGGCATTTTCATAAATCAATCTAAATATGCAACAGAGATTTTAAAGAAATTTGGATTTGATTCATGTGACCCTGTTGACACCCCCATGATTGACCGAACCAAATTAGATGAGGACCTCTCAAGGATCATGATTGACCAAACGAAATATCGGAGTATGATTGGATCCCTGATGTATCTCACTGCTAGTAGACCAGACATCTTGTTCGCTGTTTGCATGTGTGCTAGATACCAGGCTAAGCCTACTAAAAAGCACCTTGAAGCAGTTAAACGGGTCTTTGGGTATCTCCAAGGAACCATCAATATGGGTCTTTGGTACCCGAAGGACACCGGTATGTCACTAACGGCCTATGCAGATGCTGATCATGCAGGATGTCAAGATACTCGTCGAAGTACGTCCGGAGGTGCTCAGTTTTTGGGTGATAAGCTTGTGAGTTGGTCTTCAAAGAAGCAAATGAGTACTTCTATTTCCTCTATAGAGGCTGAATACATAGCCATGTCATCTTGTTGTGCTCAAATCTTATGGATGAGATCTCAATTATCTGACTATGGCTTTGAATTCAACAAAATCCCTTTGTACTGTGATAATAAAAGTGCTATTGCTCTCTCATGCAACAACGTTCAACACACAAGAGCAAAGCATATCGACATTCGACATCATTTCATCAGGGAACAAGTGGAAAAAGGTGTGGTGGAACTATATTTTGTGAGGTCTGAATATCAGTTAGCAGACATCTTCACCAAAGCTCTTCCAAGAGAACGTTTTGAGTTTATTCTTCCACGACTTGGTTTGAAAAGCCTTCAACCAGAAACTCTCAAACGTCTTCAGGAGGAAGACGAGGAGTAAAGGTCTATCTTCATCTATCTTTTGTAAATATTTATTCGAAAAACAAAATACAAAATTATAAAATCCTCAAAAATCAAATAGAAAAATATAAAACTTTCAAAATCCATAAAAATTTGAAAAATTCGAAAAATCTTCAAAAAAAAAAAAAACAAAAAAAAAAAAAAAAATTAAAAATTATTGTCATTTTGTCATGTTTCTTTCCGGTTCGATAATATATACGGTCTTTGTGCTGTCATTCAAAGAATGACACGGGACTTTAGATGTTGTTCGAATTCTTTAAAAAAAAAAAAAAAAATTTGGGGAGAAAGAGAAAAAATGGTTTATTGTCATTTTCAGGCAATAACCAGGTTTTTAAAAGAAAGAACAGAGCCATGTTTTAACATGTTTTCAAATTCCATGCTCTGATTCTATAAACATTTATCTGCTGAAAACCAAATGCTTTGAAAAATAACTCGGTGTCTATTTTTGATAATCATCAGGACTTATTTGTCAAAATCTCTATCTCTCAATCAACAACCTTTGTCATTGATTGAGGGGGAGAATGATTTCAATTAAATTAAAAAGTTATTTGGCATTAAAATTGTTTTCAAAAGATATAAATGCATGTTTTATCAATGGAGTGTAAAGTCTTAAAATCCGATCCTTATCAGTTCAAACGCTTTCACAATCAAGTCACAATTCCCCTTAAAAGCTTTCAAAATCAATTTAAATCAATAAGAGATCACAAATCTCAAATGATTTGATAATTGTGATCGGGGGAGAATGTGTGATTTAAATTGGATTTAAACTGATAATTAGGTAAATGGTTTTATAAGGATGTACATGCTATCCTGCCCACATGTGACAAACGATTTCAAATTTTCCATGCACATGTTGAGGGGGAGCATCTATCTTAAACCTTTGATTTGAAACGTGATCATTCATCCCAATGTGCAGGTTCCCTCTAGTATGTGCAAAACTCTTTTACCTCGAGGCACATATTGAAGGGGAGCGAATTTATGGAAACCTCATCCTTCCTGGAAATGCTATATATACTTGATTTGATATGGGAAGTGATGTTGATATCTTTTAGAAAATGGTAATCAAAGAAGTTAATTCTTTCTCTTGCCTCCGTGTGCTAAACATTGTCAAATACTTGATGCACATGTTGAGGGGGAGTTCTTGTTCTAAAAATATCAAAATATCAAAAACAATTCAGGTACAAAATGCTTTGATAATATATCACAAGTATCTGAATTGATTTTCAAATGGTTTTCAATTGGATCCAATGGCAGACGAACAATACCAAATAGACCGACCAACTTTACTTTATGTACGGTGATATAAGGATGATAAGGTTAGGTATGTGTTCCCATGATCCGCCAGAACCGGAGGAATCTACCCAGGGACAATCCACTAGTTAGTGTAGAAGTCCTTAGGTATGATGATAAAAGGAGAAAAATGAGATATGGGAAGAGTGCGGACTAAGACTGAGCTAGTACTGGAATAAACCCAACAAGGTTCTAGCTATGAAGTCTCGGTAAGCACTGAAGGGGTTGAAGAATTAAAAAGAATTGAATGAGGAAAGGGTGAAAACAAATAGCCCCCCATTTATTCAACCTTAGGGCAGAAACCGGGTTCACTTCATATGCTACTGATGGTAACATCGGTATTGAAGACAAAGACGTCATGGACCCAGTGACGCACTGCACTTCAACTTTCCAAACCACTCAAGTTCCTCTTAAAAGGACTTGTTTCATTCTCACGGGGAACCGACATTATCTATCGACTTTCTCTTAGAGATTGTTGATATTGAAGAAGGAGACCCTCTCCCTAGTCTCCGGCACAGGATCCAAATATGCACAAATTGAGTCTAGAGCCACGAGATCATCAACAAATCTCATTAGGACACGTTCAATGAAGACTCTCTGTTTCACACAATGTGGAAAGAGAGATTATATCTGGAGTCCTACGCTTTATCCTTGTGGTATTGCCAGAACATCTGAGTGATGTGTTTACATATTCACTATGAAGATGGAAAGCCTTCTGGAGCCAACATCAAACAAGCTCCTGGTAGGTGGCATGTGAGTTCTATTATATAGATCAACCATGTGACAACTGAACAGAAACAATGGGGCGATTCAATCTCTTGAATCAATCCTGGTTCAGGTTATGGATTGACGGATACCTTTGAAAAACCGGTCATTGTGCTTAAAAACTCTTTTCTTTAGCACATCGACCGTGTACTAATTTTCAAACCAAAAGGTGTTTTTATGATTGATAATTGATTTTCAATAAAACCTTCGTTGTATTGCAAAAACAACTTCTATTGAGCAATACACGATTGTTTTTCAAATCTCTTTTCATCAATCAGTGGACTTAAATTCGCTGGTTCACTCACTCCGTGTTGTCTTCTTTGAGACGTTCCGGTTTGAGAACAGCTAGAACAGCTGCGAAACCCTGTCAAGGAAATTCTTCGGAATTATACCTGATCACAGGCAGTACTTGTACTGATTAACGGGGAACCGTGGGCCGTGTACCTCAATTCAACGAAAGTGATCAAAGACGCTTTCGCGCGATTTATTTCTAACTGTTGTATGCAGGTACACCCGACGTTTGCAGCTGATCAGAATGAAGCGGTCAATCCATAGCCGCATGCTCACACTACACATTCATCTCAAAAGAAATCATGATAAGTGCATCAATGACTCTGATATTTTCACTCCATGCTTCTGCTACGCTGCTGCCAATATCATGATTCAACAAATGCTTCCGCTACTCTGATGAGAAGATATCATGATCCAGAATGTGAGAATGTCGGTCCCAAAGTCACAACACCACAATGGATGTCTCAGAGATTGTTGATAGCTGATGATCTCAAAAGATGGCTCAAAATTATTATCACATGGATCAGTAAAAGACCTCCACTTGAAGTAACCAAACATGCAATGTGATGAATCAATGACTACGAGCTTAGGAGCAAAGGACTACATCATGAATGCAAGATCAATTGTTAATGTATTATCTGGTTGTATTCAATGTATTTTTGGTACGTAATTGAGGTGACCTCCCTTAGGGGGAGATTGTTAGGAATTAGAAATTCCCGGTATTAAAGAGTCGGTCACCTCAAGTATATGTAATCGTTAGAAAGCTCGTAGTCGTAGTTCCTTTTAGTTAAGTAGTATTTAGTTAAGTAACACCGTGGAGGACGGACGGGTCTTTACCCACTGTATGCCTGATCCACAGCCCAATGTGTGGCGTTTTATGTAAGACTATAAATACTCTCTACCTCCCAAGGTAGAGAGTTGGAGCTCATAATAATATCTTTCACTTTCTCTCACTAAGTTCCCTAAACCTCTAACTTTCTCTCTCTAGAATTCCATCTATATGCTACTTTGTGTTATGGTTTGATGTGTATGTGAAAAGTTATATCTTACACATCACGATCATTATTCGGATAACAAAGGGATCCATATACATGAAAGTGTTTTAGGTTTGGTTTATGGTTGTGGATAAGCTCATAAGGTGTTTTGTTGTGGCGCTTGGTAATCATTGAGCGATTCTGAGTGTAGCATGCAGTTGACACGGCTTCAACCCATAAGTAATCCGAAAGTTTAGCATTAAGTAACATCGTTCTTGCAGCTTCCACTAACGTGCGGTTTCGTCGTTCAACAGCTCCGTTTTGTTCTGGTGTACGGGCAATAGATGTTTGATGCTCAATTCCTACTTTCTCATAAAATTCCCGAAGAGTTTGATTCACAAATTCAGTTCCTTTGTCTGTTCTGATTTTTCAGACTGTGTTCCGGAGCTGAACTTGTATTTTCGTGAGAAAGGTGATGATCATCTACGGAGCTTGATCTTTGCTTCGAAGAAAGTAGACCTAAGTCCATATTGAGTAGTCATCTATGATTACCAGGATCTAGCGTTTGCCATTAATCATTTGCACACGCATCGCGCCACACAAATCCATGTGAAGAAGATGAAGCACATGCTGAGAGTTGTGTTCCACCTTTGAAGGAAAATGAGCACGAGTGCCTTTCCCTTGTTAACAAGCTGAGAAAAGGTGATCTTTAGAATATCAAAATCTCTGGAGACCTTCAACAAGTTTGTATCGAGCAAGGTTGGTTATGGTTTGAAAGTTTAAATGTGAGAGACGACGGTGCCATAGCCAAGATTTTGTTGATGTTGCCTTTGAAAGTAGACAGATGGGAGATGAAGAAATCATGTCTTGCATGGAGATAGTGTAGATACTTGAATTGCGAGTGCCAGACATAAGATCGTTTCCTTGTAGATCACGAATGAAACAAGTTTTCTCCCGAAAAGCAACTTCCAAATCTCCATAACATAATTGACCTACTGAGAAGAGATTGTGACCGAGGCCTTCCACATAATAAACCCTGCTAATTTTGATGTTTCCATTGATGTAATCTCTGTAGCCCATGATAGCTGCGAAGTGATCATTCCTGAATCTGACAGTGCCAATGAACTTTGCAATAAAGTTTGATAACAGTTTGAGATTGCCTGTCATGTGTCGGGAACATCCGCTATCAACAATCCAAAGAATGATCTGTATCACCTGCATTACACACAGACGACACAGATGGAATAGAAGTAGATGTGGAACCCGAAGAGTTAGAGGGTTCTGAAGTAGTTAGAGTCGAAATACACACATGAATGATTTTAGGCATCCATTTAAATCCTAGTGTATTATGTATCCATTTATGCCATCTCCAACTAGTCTTTGCTTTAGTCTTAGTGAATGCACTAGGTGGTACTACATTCCTTGGAGGTGATACTGGAACTACAGGGACATCAATGCGTTTCTTAGAATCTAAAGAGGGCAGTTTACCAAGCATAGACTTAGAAGTATTAGTGGGTCTAGAGGTATTCCATTTCTTAGGATTCCGTAAACGAGACAAGATAGCTTTAGCAACACATTTATCATGACAATCAGAAAGCATACTCTTACGACATATAACACAAGAAGCTTCAGACTTAATATCAAAAGTACTTAAAGGTTCATCATTTGTTACAACACTTTTTCCATTACATTTGTCAGACGCAATATCTAAAGTGGGTGCAACTTGAATTTTATTCAAAGTCCTAGGGTGTTCTTCTACTTCAGCATTCTTTATTGATCTTTTCTTAGGTCGCAACTTCCTATTCTTCCTTGTATTGCTCCTATGCTGTGAAGTGCGGACTTTGGGAAAAGAGGCAACTATTCTTGTTTCAGTAGAGGGAAGCACGTTAGTTTCTTGTGTTTTGTCATTAGATGTTCTAGAGTCATTTTGAATCTGTTTTGGTGCAGTTACAGTTGTGTTACTATTCTTATCTTGCTTAAATAGCACCAACTCTGCCTTAAGATCATGGATTTTGTGTAAGAAATCTAGATTTTCAGAACGAGTGAGTCCTTCTCGTCGTAAAACATCTTTGGTATATGCCAGATGATTATCAACATCTTGTGACGCTTTAGCGCGAGTCTTTTTGAGTAAATCAAATATGACGCTATATTCCTATTTCACTTTTGAAATTTCTTGTTTATATTTTGAGATTTGACACTTCAAAGACACATTTTGGTCATCCAGTTGCTCAAGTTTAGGACAAAGAGTTTTGGTATGCAACTGGTTGATCTTGTTTTGCAAAGCGAGTTCACGATTATGACAATCTTTTTGACACCATTGAAGACGACGTTTTGCGTTTGAAAGTTCGTTTAATAAACGTTCATTATCATCGTTTAAAAACTTGATTTGTAACACAGTATCAGTATTCTCAACAATTTCAACAGAATCAACAGTATCAGCAGAGATATAATCAAATGTATATGACAAAGAATGCAATAACACAACATTATGGATATCAGCACAGATAACATCTTCCAAGAGTCGATCAACATCTTTTCGTAACATTTTCTTTTTACGTTTTGTATTAGAAATAGATGTTTCTGTTTTCTCGAAAACGATTTTCATCAATCCAAGTTCCTTATGAAATTCCCTCTCCCAATACAATGCACAATTTTTCAAAATTTTAACATGGGGTAAAATTCTTTTCTGAAAAATATCTCTTTGTTCTCGCGCCTGAGGCGATTGAAAATGTTCAACTTTTATTTCTGAATGAAATTCAATCTCACGTTCTAAAAGTTTGATGTCAGAAGTGAAAATGTCAAAATATCTAAGAATTTGACGATTTTCGGGTTTAGAATTTACTTCACTGAGTGAAGGTAAAGGACCATAAATTTGTTCATCGTTTGGTTGGGGAGCAACATTAGATGGCTCAGACGTATTTGTGATAATCCTAGGTGTGTTAGACGAATCCTTTGGTGTGACGAAAGTGACGACTTTTGAATAGTTAAATGGTTTGTTATAAACAACATTTTCTAATTTTGATCGACTCTCGTCTTCTGCATCTAATTCCTCTTAACGATGATATTCAACAACACTCATAACAGAATCATCAATTTTGTATTTTGCACTGGAAACTTCAGGATTTGGTTTGAATGCTTTGGTTGAAAGCTTTGGTTTGTAATCAGCAAGATTCGGTCCACATCCATTTTGATTGGGTTTTAAAGTAAAATTTTGAATAGTTGTGATTAACTCACCATGTTTGTAAACAACATTTCGAAACTCTTTGAGTTTGTTTTGTAAGCCAACAATTTCTTCAAGATGGTCATCTATTCGTTTTGTTGAATGTTTTTTGCATGCAGAGAACTGTTTTTGACAATTTAACAACTCATCCTTGGCTTTTTGTGTTTCCAAAGTAAGAGCTTTAAGTTGTTTTGTTTGTTCATACTTTAGTTGTTCTATTTGAGACAACAAAGCATTCTTTGATGCAGCTAGATCATGAATCTGTCGTTCTAAAGATTTTTCGTTTTGGTGTGATTTTGCAAAAGCGACTTCAAAACCTTTTTCACGTTTTTCTTGAGTTTTGAAAAAATTGAGTTGCCGTTTTAAGCATTCAATATCCCTGGTTAACAATGCATTTTTACTGTGCAATTGCTGATTTAATGCACAACATTCTTCCATTCGGGATTGTTGGTCTTTAAGTAAGAGATCAACATCTAGATTGGGCAAAGGTTCAGCGTGTTCAACGTGAGTCACAACATGATCACTATGCAGATCCTCAAGTATAACCACGGAGTCAATTTGAGTATCAAAGGTAACCATAAGGTCATTTTGATCGTCAAATGTAACTACGGGGTCTAGTTGAGACTCGTCAGAATGAGATGTGGACGGCTCATGTTGAACATTCTGAGCCTCGTCGGATTCAGATGTTGGTTGAGATATTAGATCAGTGATGAATATGGTTTGTTCGGGTACCTGAGACAAGCCATCATTGTCATACACTGGGCCTGTGTCACTCATGTAGAGAGCTTGCATTTGTGCCATCAATATCACTGCTGCATTAGCTTGCAAGTCCTCCATATCATCATCTGAGTCTGCATCTGCCATAAAGCTCTGTTCTTTGTTTGTGAGAGTTCCACCAGCTTTATCCTTAAGAGCCAAAAGTAAAGCCTCTTTGTGATAAGCATTCCCTCTAGTCCTCGGTTTTGGGCATGCATTAGCCAGGTGACCCTTCTCATTACAGTTGTAGCAGCGAAGACCATTTATCCCATTCTAGCATTTCCCTGTTCAACCACTTGAGCTCTCTGTTGTTGTGGAGCACCCATGTTATTCCTTCCCATAGCATTAAACCCTTGACCACCTCCAATCTGACGACCATAACCACAATTCTGAACTTCAACACGTCCATTGTTCACAACAGCCTGATTCCATGTGTTTGATGAGGAGCGAATGCGATTGTTGGATTTGTTTGTATACCGGCCGAAGGCTTTAGCAATCATAACAAATCCTTTTTGCAATGCATCGAAAGCTTTGGAGTCCTCATTAGCTTCACTATAAAGTGCTTGATCATTGTTGTTGTTGTATGGAACCAATTGAGTTTGTTTAGATTGTTGATGTGAAGGATCATATGGTGTAATTGTTGTAGTTGGTTGAGGAGTGGGTTGAGGATCTGGTTGAGGAGGATAACTAGTTTGAGCCCACAAAGCAAGTTGTTGATTGTTCGAAAGTGACGGTGGGGTCGGGAGTCCACGGATAGTCCGTTCTTTGTCAACTTCTTTTTGGTGGGGCTTCAAATAGTCGTACAACAATCTGTAAGTAGCATGATGAAGATTCTTCGCTTGACGGATCAAAATGACATATTTTTCCCACTCAGGACCAAGACTACTTAGGAACTTAGTGTTAACAGCAATTTTTGGCATGATGATGTTGTGTTTGTCCAAGTCATTGATGATGTCAGAGAATCGATGATGATAAGACTCTAATGTCTCTCCTGGTTCAATCATGAAGTATTCATAAGCCAAGTAAATTTTGGATTCCATATCCTCTTGATTGAGTGCAGTGCCTTCCATAAGAAGATGAATATGTTCCCACATCTTTTTTGCAGTCTTTTGAGCATCAACACTTCGAAGGATTGGATTGGGTAATCCTAAAAGGATATATTGCATTGCTAGCTCATCAGCTTCGTAGTGTAGAAGTTCATCACCAGAAAGGTCAGCGACAGTTGCAATGTTTGTGAGATCATCTCTTGGTGGAATAGCATTTGGATCTCCAGGTGTAACGAGAATAGGCATCTGAAATGGACCTTCCAAGATGACCTTCTTTAAGAACTTTCCATGTGGCTTCTTTAGATCACAAAACCTAAAGAATCTAATCACCCATTGATCATAGTTTTCGGGAGTGAGCATTGGAGGTCTATCAAGTGATCCTGCCTCATGAATGGATTGTTGGCTACTTAAAGCTTCACACATCTTTGCAAACCAAGTCGGTTCCTTCATAGTATTCCTGGATGGATGTTGATTGTAAAAGTTTGTGTAAGGTTGTACTTGAAGACTAGGTGGTGGTTGAACCATTTGAGGTGGAATTGCTCCTTGTTGTAGATAATGTTGTTGGTTGAATTGTTGTTGATAAATTTGTTGTTGTTGATTGAATTGTTGATGTTGTGGACTTAGTTGTTGTTGTTGTTGTTGATTATACGTGTAAGGAAAGTAGTTAGAGTATGGTAGTTGAGACATGTTGAAAACTTGTCTTGTTAAATGGATCTTTGTAGTCGAATGAAACGTTGTTGATGAAGTATCCTTAGGCGTAGAAAACACGTTAAGGCAAAGAAATGCTTATGCGTAAAAACACCAAACTTATGCGTAAAAGTGATATTTACACGTAGGATTAGCTTACGCGTAAGAATTGAGAAACACTAAGATTATGCGTAAACAGAAAGTTAGGCGTAGAAAACTTATGCGTAGGATTAGCTTATGCGTAAGACAAGGCTTAGGCGTAAGAAAAATCTTAGGCGTAAAGAGTACTACGCGAAAGTTTAAGCTTATGTGTTGGAATCACTCCTAAACCTAAATCAAGTGTTGGTAATTCATATGTAATAGTTAGCTTAATTATGGCCTTTATGTTTGTGATTAGCCTTAAGCTTATGTAGAAGGCCCATGAGCTAAGGCCCAAGCCCATAGGAGAAAGGAAGGGAGTAGGAATGTTGCCCTAGCTCCCCTTCCTATAAATACTATGTAATAACCCTCACTTGAGGGTTGGTTGTTCAATTTATCTCTTTCACATATTCACACATAACTCTTCATTATTTCTTACGCGTATGTGTTTGGTTTATTGTTTATCCGCCTCTCTATCTCTTCTCTTGATGCGTGTGTTGTAAAACTATTGACCTAACAGTGGTATCAATCGCCTAATAGTTGGGTGAACGTTTTTTTTGGTCCTACGCGTAGAACATACGTGCGTGGTTTGATACTTTGGTTCGCTTAAAAACACAATTTTTACACGTTTGAATCCAAGATTCTTGTACTTTCAATGTTTTAAGGTGTTAAAATAACTGTTTTTGGCAAAAAGTTTCAAAATTTACGCGTGGATAAACGTTTTTGAGCTTGGTTTTTAACGAGGGTTTCTGTCTACGCATAACTATTTTAGACGTTTTGGTTCATCAAGTTTCACACTTTTGTGTTATTTTGGTGATATTGAAGCTTTCTCATCACAAAAATCTGGTTTAGAAACATCTTTGGGCAAAAGTCACTTTATGAGTAGTCCTACGCGTAAGTGAAACCCTAAACTTACGCGTAACTCACTCCTTGGTTTGATCTTCAGTTTCATGGTTTACTCCGTGTTTTCTTGCTTGGATAAGCCTGAAAATACTTCGACTTTGGATATCTTGTGCACTGTGATAGTGTAAAAGATCACTTGGGATAAAACCCTAAAATTACGCATAAGCATAAAGCTTACGCGTAGAACATCCTACGCATAAGATTCATCTTACGCCTAAGCCTAGTCTTACGCATAAGGTAATCCTACGCCTAAGTTTTCTACGCCTAACTTACTGTTTACGCATAACTTTAGTGCTTTTTCCCTGCTTACGCGTAAGCTAAACCTACGCGTAACTTCTGCTGTTACGCGTAACTTTGGTGTTTTTACGCATAAGTGCTACTTGGTTTATTGTGATTTCTACACCTAAGGATACTTCATCAACAAAGGTTCATTCGACTACAAAGATCCATTTTTACCAACACAAGTTTTCAACATGTCACAACCACCATACTCTAACTATTTCCCTTACACTTATTCTCAACGACAACAATAACTAAGTCCACAACATCAACAATGGAATCAACAACAAGCAATTTATCAACAACAATTTAATCAACAACATACTCCACAACTTGGAGCAATTCCTCCACCAAAAATGGTTCAAACACCACCAAGTCTTCAAGTTCAACCCTACACAAACGATTTCAATCAACATCCATCAAGGAACACTATGAAGGAACCCACTTGGTTTGCAAAGATGTGTGAAGCTTTAAGCAGCCAACAATCAATTCATGAGGCTGGATCACTTGATAGACCTCCGATGCTCACTCCAGGAAACTACGAACAATGGGTAATTCGGTTCTTTAGGTTTTGTGATCTAAAGAAGCCACATGGAAAGTTCTTAAAGAAGGTTATCTTGGAAGGTCCATTTCAGATGCCTACTGTCATTGTACTCGGAGATCCAAATGCTAATCCACCAAGGGATGAACAATCAAACATTGCTACTGTTGCACACCTGAATCCAGAAGAACTTCTACACTATGAAGCTGATGAGCTTGCAATGCAATATACCTTTTAGGATTACCAAACCCAATTCTTTGAAGTGTTGATGCTCAAAAGACTGCAAAGGCAATGTGGGAACACATTCATCTACTTATGGAAGGATCTGCACTCAATCAGGAGGATATGGAATCCAAAATTTACTTGGCTTATGAACACTTCTTGATTGAACCTGGAGAGACACTACATTCTTATCATCATCGATTCTCAGACATCATCAATGATTTGGATAAACACAACATCATCATGCCAAGAATTGCAGTTAATACTAAGTTCCTGAGTAGCCTTGGTCCTGAATGGGAGAAGTATGTCATTTTTCTTCGTCAAGTGAAGAGCATGCATCATTCTACATACGGATTGTTGTACGACTATTTGAAGCCTCATGAAAAGGAAGTTGATAGGAAAAAGATTCTCCGTGCTCAAATTGCTTCACCTTCACATCCGGAAAATCAACAACTTGCCTTGTATGCTCAAAATAGTTATCCTCCTCAACCAGCAACTCAACCAACTGCCACTATCACACCAAATGATCAATCACAACAATCTCAACATAATCAATTGGTTCCATACAACAACAACAATGCTCAAGCATTTGTCAGTGAAGCTAATGAGGAATCTGATCCGTTCGAAGCATTGCAACAAGGATTTGTTATGATTGTTATGCTTTTAGCCGTTATACCAACAAATCCAACAATCGTATTCGTTCCTCATCTAACACAAAAAATCAGGCTGTGGTGAACAATGGACGAGTTGAAGTTTAGAATCGTGGTTATGGTCGTCAGATGGGCGGTGGTTAAGGGTTTAATGCTATGGGTAGGAATAACAATAGAGCTCAAGTGGTGGAACAGGGAAATGCTCATAATGGTTTGAATGGTCTTAGATGCTACAACTGCAATGAGAAGGGACACCTGGCTAATGCATGCCCAAAGCCGAGAACTAGGGGCAGTGCTTATCATAAAGAGGCTCTTCTTTTGGCTCTTAAGGATGAAGCTGGTGGAACTCTCACAGAAAAAGAACATAGTTATATGGCAGATGCAGACTCAGATGATGATATGGAGGACTTGTAGGCCAATGCAGCTATTATGTTGACGGCTAATATGCATGAGTTAAACATGAGTGACACAGGCCCAGTGTATGACACTGATGGCTTGTCTCAGGTACCCGAACAAACCATATTTATCTCTGATCTAATATCTCCGCCAACATCTGAATCCGGCAAGGCTCAGAATGTTCAAAATGAGTCATCCACATCTCATTCCGAAGATTTTCAATTAGACCCCGTAGTTACATTTGACGATCAAGATGACCTTATGGTTTCCATTGATAATCAAATTGATTCCGTGGTTATACTTGAGGATCTAAGTAATGATCATGTTGTGACTCACGTTGAACACACCGAACTTTTGCCTCATCCAGATTTTGCTCGTTTAATTCAAGACCAACAAACTATAGTGGAAGAATGTCATGCAATAAATCAGGACTTGAAAAGTAAAAATGCACTGTTAACCAAGGATTTTGAATGTTTACAAAAGCAACTCAACTTTTTCAAAACTCAAGAAAAACGTGAAAAAGGTTTTGAAGCCGCTTTTACTAAATCTCATCAAAATGAAAAATATTTAGAGAGACAGATGCGTGATCTAGCCACTTCGAAGAATGCTTTGTTGTCTGAGATAGAACAACTGAAACATGAACATAAAAAGAAAATTAACGCTCTCACCTTGGAAAATCAAAAAGCTAAGGCTGAGTTGTTAACTTGTCAAAAACAGTTCTCTGCATACAAAAAGCATTCAACGAAACGAATAGATGATCATCTTGAAGAAATCATCGGCTTGCAAAACAAACTTAAAGAGTTTAAAACTGTTGTTTATAAACATGGTGAGTCGGTCACAGCCATTGAAAAGTTTACTTTAAAACCCAATCCAAATGGATATGGACCGAATCTTGCTGATTACAAACCTAAGCTTTCAACCAAAGCATTCAAACCAAATCCTGAAGTTTCTAGTGCAGAATATAAAATTGATAATTCTGTTATGAGTGTTGTTGAACATCATCGTCAAGAGGAATTAGATGCAGAAGACGAGAGTCGATCAAAATTAGAAACTGTTGTTTACAACAAACCTTTTAATTATTCAAAACCGGTCACTTTCGTCACACCAACGGATTCTTCTAACACACCAAGGATTATCATAAAAACGTCTGAGTCTTCTAATGTTAATCCCCAACCAGATTATGCACAAATTTATGGTCCTTTACCTTCCATTAGTGAAGTAAACTCAAAACCTGAAAATCGCAAAATTCTTAGATATTTTGACATTTTCATGGCTGACCTCAAAACTTTACAACATGAGATAGAATATCATTCTGAAATCAAAGTTCAACATTTTCAATCGCCTCTGGCGCGAGAACAAAGAGATATTTTTCAGAAAAATCTTTTACCAAATGTTAAAAACTTGAAAAATTGTGCATTGACTTGGGAACGGGACTTTCATAAGGAACTTGGAGTGATGAAGGTCGTTTTCGAGAAAACAGAAACATCTATTTCTAATACTAAACGTAAAAAGAAAATGTTGAGAAAATATGTTGATCGACTCTTGAATGATGTTATCTGTACTGATATCCATAATGTTGTGTTATTGAATTCTGTGTCATATGCATCTGATTATATCTCTGCTGATACTGTTGACTCTGTGGTAACTGTTGAGAATACTGATAATGTGCATCAGATCGAGTCTTTAAAAGCTGAAAATGAACGATTGACAAACGAGCTTTCATATGCAAAACGTCGTCTTCAATGGTGTCAAAAAGATTGTCACAATCGTGAACTTGCTTTGCAAAACAAAATCAACCAGTTGCAATCCAAAACGTTTAATACAAAATTCGAGCAACTGGATGATCAGAACGTGTCTTTGAAAAGTCAAATCTCAAAATATGAACAAGAACTTGTAAAAGTTAAACAGGAATATGGTATCATATTTGATTTACTCAATAAGACTCGTCATGAAGCATCAAACGAACTTGATCACTATCTTGCACACACTAGAGAAGTAATGCCTTTTGCTTGTAATATTCGTTTTGAAAATCAAGATTTGATTCACACTATCTTTAAGTTAAGAGAAATGTTAGGAAAGTATGAACAACTTCCGCCTACCGTGATTAAGAGAATAGCACCAGTAACACTTAGTAATCGTGAACCTAGAATGCCTTCTGCCAAAACACAAGTTGCTAACGTGCTTCCTTCTACTGAAACAGGAATAGTTGCCTCTTTTCCAAACGTCCGCACTTCACAGCCTAGGAGCACTACATCGAAGAATAGGAAGTTGCGACCTAAGAAAAGATCAATAAGGAATGCTAAAGTAGATGTTGGAATCACTCCTAAACAGTATTTCAAGTATTTATATCTCATATGTAATAGGTAGCTTTATTATGGCCTTTATATTTGTTTAAGGTCAAGCTTATGTAGAAGGCCCATAAGCTTGATCCAAGCCCAATAAGGAATAGGGAAGGAGAGGGAGTGTTGCCCTAGCTCCTTGCCTATATATACATTGTAATAACCCTCACTTGAGGGTTGGTTGTTCAAGCTTTCTTTTCACATACTCTCTACGCCTAAACCGTCTTTAGTATATCGTGTGTGTGTGTGTGATACTTGTTCACCCGCCTTTATCTCTTCTCTTATAACTTGTGTTTGTAAAACTAGTGAACTAACAGTGGTATCAATCGCCAAATAGTTGGGTGTACTCGTTTGTTTTTGAAGTTTTGATTTTGGGTCTTACGCGTAAAGATAACGCAATCTTTGGTTATCTTAAAAACTGATTTTTTACACTTTTGAATCCAAGATTCTTGTACTTTCAACGTTATTAGGTGTTAAACTATTGGTTTTTGGCAAAAAGTTTGGAACTTTACGTGTATTTCCTTGTTTTTAAGCTTGTTTTTGTACGAAAGTGTTATCCTACGTGTAACTGTTTTAGGTGCTTTGGATCATCAAATTTCACACTTTTGTGTTATTTTGGTGTTATTGAAGCTATTTCATCACACAAAAACTAGTTTAGAAACATCTTTGGGCAAAATCATTCTTACGAGTAGGATTACGCGTATCAAAACCCTAGTTATACGAGTAGGACTACGCGTAACTTTGTTCTTGGCTTGATCTTCAGTTTCTGGTTTATTCCATGTTTTCTTACTTGGATAAGTCTGAAAATACGTCGACTTTGGATATCTTCTGCACTGTGAAGTGTAAAAGATCATTTGGGCAAAAACCCTAAAATTACGCATAAGCATAAGCTTACGCGTAGAAATTCTACTCATAAGATTCACTTTACGCGTAAACTTAGGTCTACGTGTAAGATATAACTTTTCACATACACATCAAACCATAACACAAAGTAGCATATAGATGGAATTCTAGAGAGAGAAATTTAGAGGTTTAGGGAACTTAGTGAGAGAAAGTGAAAGATATTATTATGAGCTCCAACTCTCTACTTTGGTAGGTAGAGAGTATTTATAGTCTTACATAAATCGCCACACATCGGGCTGTGGATCAGGCATACAGTGGGTAAAGACCCGTCCGTCCTCCACGGTGTTACTAAACTAAATACTACTTAACTTAAAATAACTACGACTACGAGCTTTCTAATGATTACATATACTTGAGGTGACCGACTCTTTAATACCGGGAATTTCTAATTCCTAACAATCTCCCCCTAAGGGAGGTCACCTCAAACATGTACCAAAAATACATTGAATACAACCAGATAATACATTGACAACTGTTCTTGCATTCTTGATGTAGTCCTTTGCTCCGAAGCTCGTAGTCATTGATTCTTCACATTGCATGTTTGGTTACTTCAAGTGGAGGTCTTTTACTGATCCACGTGATAATAATATTGAGCCATCATTTGAGATCATCAGCTATCAAAAATAATCCCTGTGACATCCTTTGTGGTGTTGGTGTTATGTGATGTTGTGACATTAGGACCGACATGCTCACATTCTGGATCATGAAATCTTCTCATCAGAGTAGCGGAAGCTTTCGTTGATTCATGATATTGGCAGCAGCGTAGCAGAAGCATGGAGTGAAAATATCAGAGTCATTGATGCACTAATCATGATTTCTTTTGAGTTGAATGTGTTAAGTGAGCATGCGGCTATGGATTGACCGCTTCATTCTGATCAGCTGCAAACGTCGGGTGTACCTGCATACAACAGTTAGCAATAAATTGCGCGAAAGTGTCTTTGATCACTTTCGTTGAATTGAGGTACATGGCCCACGGTTCCCCATTGATCAGTACGAGTACTGCCTGTGATCAGGTAGGATTCCTAAGAATCTCCTTGACAGGGTTTCGCAGCTGTTCTAGCTGTTCTCAAACCGGAACATCTCAAAGAAGACAACACGGAGTGAGTGAACCAGCGAATTTTAAGTCCACTGATTGATGAAAAGAGATTTGAAAAACAATCGTGTATTGCTCAATAGAAATTGTTTTTGCAATACAACGAAGGTTTTATTGAAAATCAATTATCAATCATAAAAACACCTTTTTGGTTTGAAAAATTAGTACACGGTCGATGTGCTAAAGAAAAGTGTTTTTAAGCACAATGACCGGTTTTTCAAAGGTATCCGTCAATCCATAACCTGAACCAGGATTGATTCAAGAGATTGAATCGCCCCATTGTTTCTGTTCAGTTGTCACATGGTTAATCTATAAGCTAGATCTCACATGCCACCTACCAGGAGCTTGTTTGAAGTTGGCTCCAGAAGGCTTTCCATCTTCATTGTGAATATGTATACACATCACTCAGATGTTCTGGCAATACCACAAGGATAATGCGTAGGACTCAAGATATAATCTCTCTTTCCACATTGTGTGAGACAGAGAGTCTTCATTGAAAGTGTCCTAATGAGATTTATTGATGATCTCGTGGCTCTAGACTCAATTTGTGCATATTTGGATCCTGTGCCGGAGACTAGGGGGAGGGTATCCTTCTTCAATATCAACCATCTCTAAGAGAAAGTCGATAGATAATGTCGGTTCCCCGTGAGAATGAAACAAGTCCTTTTAAGAGGAACTTGAGTGGTTTGGAAAGTTGAAGTGCAGTGCGTCACTGGGTCCATGACGTCTTGTCTTCAATACCGATGTTACCATCAGTAGCTTATGAATTGAACCCGACTTCTGCCCTAAGGTTGAATAAATGGAGGGCTATTTGTTTTCACCCTTTTCACATTCAATTCTTTTTAATTCTTCAACCCCTTCAGTGCTTACCGAGACTTCATAGCTAGAGCCTTGTTGGGTTTATTCCAGTACTAGCTCAGTCTTAGTCCGCACTCTTCCCATATCTCATTTTTCTCCTTTTATCATCATACCTAAGGACTTCTACACTAACTAGTGGATTGTCCCTGGGTAGATCCCTCCGGTTCTGGCGGATCATGGGAACATATACCTAACCTTATCATCCTTATATCACCGTACATAAAGTAAAGTTGGTCGATCTATTTGGTATTGTTCGTCTGCCATTGGATCCAATTGAAAACCATTTGAAAATCAATTCAGATACTTGTGATATATTATCAAAGCATTTTGTACCTTTATTGTTTTTGATAATTTTAGAACGAGAACTCCCCCTCAACATGTGCATCAAGTATTTGAAAAATGTTTTGCACACGGAGGCAAGAGAAAGAATTAACTTCTTTGATTACCATTTTCTAAAAGATATCAACATCACTTCCCACATCAAATTAAGTAGATATAGTATTTCCTATAGTATTTCCGGGAAGGATGAGGTTTCCATAAATTCGCTCCCCCTCAATATGTGCCTCGAGGTTGAAAAGAGTTTTGCACATACTAGAGAGAACCTGCACATTGGGATGAATGATCACGTTTCAAATCAAAGGTTTAAGATAGATGCTCCCCCTCAACATGTGCATGGAAAATTTGAAAATTTGAAATCGTTTGTCACATGTGGGCAGGATAGCATGTACATCCTTATAAAACCATTTACCTAATTATCAGTTTAAATCCAATTTAAATCACACATTCTCCCCCGATCACAATTATCAAATCATTTGAGATTTGTGATCTCTTATTGATTTAAATTGATTTTGAAAGCTTTTAAGGGGAATTGTGACTTGATTGTGAAAGCGTTTGAACTGATAAGGATCGGATTTTAAGACTTTACACTCCATTGATAAAACATGCATTTATATCTTTTGAAAACACTTTTTAATGCCAAATAACTTTTTAATTTAATTGAAATCATTCTCCCCCTCAATCAATGACATAGGTTGTTGATTGAGAGATAGAGATTTTGACAAATAAGTCCTGATGATTATCAAAAATAGAGAGCGAGTTATTTTTCAAAGCATTTCGTTTTCAGCAGATAAATGTTTATAGAATCAGAGCATGGAATTTTGAAAACATGATAAGACATGGCTCTGTTCTTTCTTTTAAAACCGGGTTATTGCCTGAAAATGACAATAAACCATTGTTTCTCTTTCTCCCAAAAATATTTTTGATTTTTTTGATTTTTTTGATTTTTTTTTTTTTTTTTTTTTTTTTTTTTTTTAAATTCGAACAACATCTAAAGTCCCGTTTCATTCTTTGAGTGACATCACAAAGACCGTAGATATTATCGAACCAAGAAAAACATGACAAATTGACAATATTTTTGAAGATTTTTCGAATTTTTCAGATTTTTATGGATTTTGAGAGTTTTATAATTTTCTATTTGATTTTCAAATAAATATTTACAAGAGATAGATGAAGATAGACCTTTACTCCTCGTCTTCCTCCTGAAGACGTTTGAGAGTTTCTGGTTGAAGGCTTTTCAAGCCAAGTCGTGGAAGAATAAACTCAAAACGTTCTCTTGGAAGAGCTTTGGTGAAGATGTCTGCTAACTGATATTCAGACCTCACAAAATATAGTTCCACCACACCTTTTTCCACATGTTCCCTGATGAAATGATGTCGAATGTCGATATGCTTTGCTCTTGAGTGTTGAACGTTGTTGCATGAGAGAGCAATAGCACTTTTATTATCACAGTACAGAGGGATTTTGTTGAATTCAAAGCGATAGTCAGATAATTGAGATCTCATCCATAAGATTTGAGCACAACAAGATGACATGGCTATGTATTCAGCCTCTGTAGAGGAAATAGAAGTACTCATTTGCTTCTTTGAAGACCAGCTCACAAGCTTATCACCCAAAAACTGAGCACCTCCTGAAGTACTTCGACGAGTATCTTGACAACCTGCATGATCAGCATCTGCATAGGCCGTTAGTGACATACCGGTGTCCTTCGGGTACCATATTCCCATATTGATGGTTCCTTGGAGATACCGAAAGACCCGTTTAACTGCTTCAAGGTGCTTTTTAGTAGGCTTAGCGTGGTATCTAGCACACATGCAAACAGCGAACAAGATGTCTGGCCTACTAGCAGTGAGATACATCAGGGATCCAATCATACTCCGATATTTCGTTTGGTCAATCATGATCCCTGAGAGGTCCTCATCTAGTTTGGTTCAGTCAATCATGGGGGTGTCAACAGGGTCACTTGAATCAAATGCAAATTTCTTTAAAATCTCTGTTGCATATTTAGATTGATTTATGAAAATGCCTCCGGGACTTTGAGAAATTTGTAATCCCCAGAAAAATGACATTTGTCCCATCATTGACATTTGAAATTTTGAACTCATTTCATTTGAAAAACGATCACATTCCATTGGGTCAGTCGAGGCAAAAATAATATCATCAACATAAATTTGAACATGAATCAAATGTTTGCCTGACTTCCTGGTGAACAATGTAGGATCAACTGCTCCTTTGATGAATCCGGTTGATAGAAGAAACTTTGACAGTGTATCATACCATGCCCTTGGAGCTTGCTTTAAACCGTAAAGAGCCTTCTTCAAACGATAAACATGAGTAGGATACTCTTGATTCACAAATCCTTCAGGTTGGCTGACGTAGACGACTTCTTTAAGATCTCCGTTCAGAAATGCCGTCTTTACATCCATCTGATATACTACCATGTTCTTACTAGCAGCATTAGCCAGAAAGATTCTGATTGCCTCGATTCGAGCAACTGGAGCAAAAGATTCTTCAAAGTCTATACCCTCCTCCTGACGATATCCTTTAGCAACCAATCGAGCCTTGTTCTTCAACACATCACCATGCTCATCAAGTTTTACTTTGAAGATCCATTTGAGAGCTATAATCATAGCACAGTCTGGAGCAGGTACTAACTCCCATACATCAAGACGATCAAACTCATGAATTTCATCTTGCATGGCATTGAACCAGCTATCTTCATTCATGGCAGTTTTAGCATCTTTTGGTTCGATCTTAGATAGTACGGAGTTGAAGAAGCACCATAAGGCATCGGTTGCAAGTTGTTTCCGGGTTGATACAGGACAAGAGGGATTTCCAATGATGTTGTCTAAGGGGTGATCGTGAGTCCATTTTCTGAGGTGTTCATGTGGTAGTTGTTGAGGAACTGAGGTAGCTGAGTCGATGTCTCCTGAAGAAGATGGTTCTGATGATGATTCAGGAGTAGCAAATATGTTTTCAAATGGAGCATCTTCAGGAGTAGCAAAGGGATTAACTTCATCATTGATGTCAGAAACATTTCCATGATGTACATTTGAAGAATGATGATTTGTTGATGAGACTGAAGGATCAGCAGCAGGTGCTTCTTGACTTAGAGATATTGAGACTGAGGGGTTGACTTCATTCACTGGAGGAGTTTGACTTAGAGATAATGAGGAGATGTTGTAGGGATCAGCTCCTCATTAGTAATTGAATCATACAGTTCATCAAACATAGGATCAAACAATTTCTTTACATCATCTTCAGATAGAGGTACATATGGAGTTTCTTGAGAGGAGTTTGGAACAAGGGATGAACCAATGGGACTGTTTTGAAGTGCGGGTCCTGAGCTGGAGTGTCCAGGAGCCATTTGACCGGTCAGCTCATCAAACGTAAGGTGAATTGTTTCCATGATATTTCTGGTTCTTTTGTTGTAGATTCGGTATCCCTTTTTGTTTGATGCATATCCTACAAATACTCCAATGTCAGCTTTGGCTCTAAGTTTGCCTAAGTCTTGACCCTCATTAGTTGGATAGCACAATGCACCAAACACACGAAGGAAGGATAGATTAGGTTTTCTGTTGTGGACAAGTTCATATGGAGTTTTTCCATGAATAGTGTGAATCAGAGAACGATTTTGTGAGTAGCATGCAGTGGCAATTGCTTCAGCCCAGAGAAACATTGGAACCTTTGAGTAGATCAGCATTGTTCTAGCAGCTTCAACAAGAGTACGATTTCGTCTTTCAACTACACCGTTCTGTTGAGGGGTTCGTGGAACACTTCTTTGATGGCTGATTCCAACGCTTTCATAGAATTCACTAAGTTGTTTGTTGACAAACTCAGTTCCATTGTCTGTTCTGATAATTCTGACAGTTTTGTTTAGTCGAACCTGCAGCTGTTTGATGAGTTTGATGATGATATCAGGAGTTTCATCCTTTGTCCTTAAGAACTTGACCCAGGTGAATCTAGAGTAATCATCAACCACAACTAACACATATTTCTTCCCAAAGATATTCTGCACCCTCATTGGTCCACATAAATCCATATGAATCATATGAAGAACTTCAGTGACAGAGTTAGTAGGTTTGGGTTTATGGGCATACTTCTTGCTTTTTCCCAATTGACATGCTGAACAAAGATGATCCTTTTCATACTTTAGTCTAGGTAAACCTACAACTAAGTCATTTCTGGAAAGATCGTTGATGGTGCCGAAGTTCAAGTGATTGAGACGATGATGCCATAACCATGACTTTGTTTTTGAAGCCTTAGATAACAAGCAGATTGGAGAGGCCCTCATCATGTCATCGATAGAGATGGTGTAAAGGTTTGAGCCACGAGTTCCTTTCAACAGTTCCTTACCATTAAGATCTCTAACAAAGCAGGTATGTTTTCTGAAGGCTACTTCTAGATC